>CM068827.1:51382208-51617208 GCA_028554795.2 Sinohyriopsis cumingii | reverse complement strand
TGTCGTTAGGACTAGACAATGAATATCGGATCGATCCGCCAAGGTGAAGATATGGTTAACATATTGGAACCTAGGCTAGCGAAGATGACGGTGCGTAAGCTAAATAAAGGTACCGATATAGTTGCTGTGGCAAGACAGCAGAATATAAAACTTGCAGAAAATATAGTGTTGTGGATTTGTCCAGCTTTGAACATATTTTGTTTAATTTGTTATTATTATAATTTATCGTATGCATATAAACATACAGCTTAACGTTAAAGCGCCTTTGTTTTTATTTTCAAAAAAAATTATTTTACAAAATAACTTTCGTAAATGCTACAAAATTTGAGAACAAATTAACATTTATCTTAAGTTTAATAAAATAAAATTTAGCGTAAGTGCATACCTAAAAACTGACTTTTCCTATAACTATTTCCTTGACATTTTTGTTTTGACTTATTTCCTGTGACTTTCCTTTTTGAATTCTTATAATCATGGTTGAAAAGAAGCCATTGTATACTTTTTGTGGGTTTTTAAAACAATTATTGTTTTATATATATATATATATATATATATATATATATATATATATATATATATATATATATATATATATATATATATATATATATATCCTTCTTTTTCTTGTTTAAAACTGTTTTTGTTCAGTTTACTCGCTCACTCTTGCATCTTGGGAAGTAAGAAAAAAAGTCGTTTAAAAATGGTACTTTAATATATATATATATATATATATATATATATATATATATATATATATATATATATATATATATATATATATATATATATATATATATATATATATATACACAAAGAGAGAGAGAGAGCACGGGGTAAGTCACTGTTGTTCATTTCGTTTATTTTAAAGATTTTTCACTTAGAAAATAACTGTTCATACAGAAAACACGTTGTTTCGTGTTTATATTTCTGAAAGTTTAGGAATATTCTTTTTGCTTAGTTCGACGACACTTTGCCGAAATAAATGGAGACTTACATTGGAAGACAAGCGAAAGAGCTAGGGTCACTAAGTATAAACAAGTTGCCAAAAACTGGGATCTTTGAGTATTAGATAAAGGGAAAAGAGCTGGGTTCTTTGAGTGTTAAATAAGGGGCAACCGAACTTGGATCTTTGAGTATTAAATATTGAGCCAAATAGCTTGGATCTTTGAGTATTAAATAAGGGGTCAAACAAACTGGGATCATTGAGTATTAAATAAAAGGGAAAATACCTGAGATCACTAAGTGTTAAATAATGGACACACGAACTTGGATCTTTTAGCATTAAAAGGGGGGGGGGGAGAGCTGGGTTCTTTAAATATTAAATAAGGTTACGAACGGGCTGGGTTCTTTGAATATTAAATAAGGAAAAAAGAGCTGGGTTCTTCGAGTATTAAATAAAAGACAAAAGAGATGGCCTCTTTGAGTTATGAAATGAATGGGAAAAGAACTGGGATCATTGAATATTAAATAAGAAGCAAACGACTTGAATCTTTGAGTATTAAATAAGGACAAAAAATGTGGGTTCTCTGAGTATTAAATAAGGGGCAAACGAATTTGGATCTTTGAGTATTAAATAATAGGCAACAGAGCTGTTATCTTTGAGTATTAAATAAGAGGTCAAAACAAATTGGGATCATTAAGTATTAAATGGGAAGAGATCTAAGATCATTGAGTATTAAATATAGGGCAAAAGAGCTGGGTTGCTTGAACATTAAATAAGGGGAAAAAGATCTGGGATCATTGAGTATTAAATAATGGGGATTAGTGCTGGGATCTTTGAGTATTAAATAAGGGGTTAACAAATATGGATCTTTGAGCATTAAATAAGAGGCAAAAGAGCTGGGTTCATTGATTATTAAATAAGGGAGAACATATCTGGGGGTTTTGAGTATTAAATAAGGGGCAAAGGAACTTGGATCTTTGAGTATTAAATAAATGGCAACAGAGCTGATATCTTTAAGTATCAAATAATGGACAAAAGAGCTGGGATCTTTGAGTATTAAATAAGGGGCAAACGAATTTGCATCTTTGAGTATTAAATATATGGCAAAAGAGCTGGGATCCTTGAGTATTAGATAAGAGGTCAAACAAACTGGGATCATTGAGTATCAAAGTAAAGGAAAAACACCTCGGGTCACTAAGTATTAAACAATGGGGACATGAACTTGGATCTTTGAATATTAAATCAGGGGCAAGAGAGCTGGGTTCTTTGAATATTACATTATTTGACAAAGAAACTGGGTTCTTTGAGTATTAAATACGGGATAAAAGAGCTGGGATCTTTGAATATTAAATAAGGGTCAAACGAACTTGTACCTTTGAGTATTAAATATAGGGCAAAAGAGCTGGGTTCTTTGAGCATTAAATAAGGGACAAAAGAGCTGGGATCACTGAGTATTAAATAATGGGGATTAGTGCTGGGATCTTTGAGTATTAAATAAGGGGTTAACAAATATGGATCTTTGAGCATTAAATAAGAGGCAAAAGAGCTGTGTTCTTTTGAATATTAAATAAGGGACAAAAGAGCTGGGATCTTTGAGTATTAAATAAGGGGCAAACGAACTTGGACCTTTGTGTATTAAATAGAAGGCAAAAGAGATGGCTTCTTTGAGCATTAAATAAGGGACAAAAGAGCTGGGATCATTGAGTATTAAATGAGGGGCAAAAGAGCTTTGATCTTTGAGTATTAAACAAGGAGCAAACTGGCTTGGATCTTTGAGTATTAAACAAGGGACAAAAGAGCTGCGATCTTTGAGTATTAAACAAGGAGCAAACTAGCTTGGATCTTTGAGTATTAAACAAGGGACAAAAGAGCTGCGATCTTTGAGTATTAAACAAGGAGCAAACTAGCTTGGATCTTTGAGTATTAAACAAGGGACAAAAGAGCTGCGATCTTTGAGTATTAAACAAGGAGCAAACTAGCTTGGATCTTTGAGTATTAAACAAGGGGTAAAAGAAATGGGATCATTGAGTATAAAATAAGGGGCAAAAGACATGATATATTGAAGCATTAAATAAGGGGCAAAAGACATGATATATTGAAGCATTAAATAAGGGGCAAAAGACATGATATATTGAAGCATTAAATAAGGGGCAAAAGACATGATATATTGAAGCATTAAATAAGGGGCAAAAGACATGATATATTGAAGCATTAAATAAGGGGCAAAAAGCTTGTTCTTCGAGTATAAAATAAGGGGCAAAAGAGGTGGGATCTTTGAGTATTAAAAAAGTGGCAACATAAAAAAGTAGTACTCAACATCTTCATTATCATCACCGCATACATTTATAGATCTATATCCAAACGCATTCTGTTACTGACATCTGGAAACGTTAAATACGTGGTTTCACAGAATCAAGAGAAGAAGAAAAAACATATTTACGATAAAGTTCAATACGTTGATGAGCTGTTTAACGGTTTGGAAAAAATTCAGATTAATATTTTGAAATCAAGTCATTGTTGTGCCAAATATAATATATAATATAAATATAATATCGATAAATGAATTATTTCAGAAGTCTTGGACACAACTCCATATAGAAATTTCTCTATAATTAGACGATAGGATTTTGTCTCCTTTCTTATAAATTGACATGACATGCGCCAGCTTCCACTGTGTAATGAACACACTGGCTTCATTTGATTTAATAAATAACATTTGCAAGGGCATAGATAGTTGTCAAGTTATATTTTGTCCCAATTTAGGACTAATTTGATCGAGTCCAGCGGTTTTCTTTAGGCAATGACTAGATATTACATCTGTAATTTCTTCTTTATGTATAATGATCTCAGAAATAATAATTTGATTCCTAACGTTAAAATGCTGTAATTGGTTTTCATTATTTTTCAAACAACTAACTGAGAAAATACATGAGTTCTGCAGTTCAGTTTTCCTAAGCACTTGCTGCAAAATCGCCAGGATCGATCAGTAAGTCCACGCGGAGGTAATAGGTTAAATGTCTTTGTGTCAGATTATCTTCCAATAAAGTCGTGGATTTGACAACTTTAAGGAAGCCAAAATTTCAATAAGTTCTAGAAGAAACGTCTCCTCAGCTGCATCTTCAACTTAGTGACTATATTTCTCTAAATCAGGTATATTTTATAATGGTGATTTGGGCTTTTGGTTCGGCAGACCTTTAATCCTCATATACTAAGCCTCTAGTCTTTATCTTCTCACGTGTGAAAGATCATATACTGATGTATACGGATGTATAAGCGCGGATATATGTATATATATATATATATTACTGTTAATAAGGCATGACAAACGATTACATCCGCGCTTATATATATATATATATATATATATATATATATATATATATATATATATATATATATATATATATATATATATATATATATATATATATATATAAGCGCGGATGTAATCGTTTGTCATGCCTTATTAACAGTAATACTGTCAGTAGTGAGTTGAGTCCAATTCGTTTTTTTAACAACATCATGTTATCTATCAGAATTGGCTGCTTTGTAAATCCAACTAGATCTCTTAAAAGTTCAGTTGGCCTTAAGCAGGTGTTTCCATTACGACAAAGGCTGGCTTCATGTTCACTAACTGAAGTCTCAACATGAACCACACTCGGCCCATTCACCTGTGTGCGAACCCCGAAAATCACTGAATCCAGTAGAAAGCTTGTACTCTGTGATATTCGAGTTGGTGCCTTAATTATGTTATGCAATATATCATACACAATAGATGGTAGCAATTTTAAGAAATCTACATCCAAGTCACCAAGAAGAATAACAGGTGTTGTTTCATCTAATGTTACACTAAGAATTCGTGCAAGACTTAACTAAAGGAATCTGTCCAAATGATCGGGGTGATATATATTACAAACTAGTATTTTCATCGTTTTCGTTAAGATTTCAACCCAAATAAGTTGATCACTTTGCGATTTAAGGTCGGTCCCACGGCGGGATAGAAATGACTCCATGCAATTAACTATATATCGGTCCATTTGGATACTCGCTGTAGTTTCACTGAAATCGAGACGAGTTTCCGTCACAAATCACACAAAGTATGCTTATACAACCAACTATTTTGAAACTTTGATTGAATATTTATTTCTAATACTTCGTGTATTTCAGATGGGAAATAATAACTCCTTTAAAACAGAAAGAATGTAGCCATGATTTGAGTAGTGTCATTATGCCGATTTTGCACTTTTATGCTCTTTTGGTTCCTGATATACATCAAAGTCTCTGTTCCTCATGACTTGTGCTTAACATGGCCAGCAAGCCACATCCTATGTGCAACCCCTGGATTATTAGTCCACGAAAGTAAAGATTGTTTCACTTGACCTTTATTTTCTGTAAACCTTTTCAACTACCTTACACGCAAAATCGACGCCTGCAACAACATCAGCAACAAAATCCTATTATTTCAAACAAATATGGCTATTATTCCGCCCCCTCCACCCAAAAAAAAAAAAAAATTAAACGTAGGAGAAATCGAAATGTTTCCCGATTGGAGAAAATACATAGCCTATCTATATATAGAAACCAAAAACATGCCCGTACTACCTTAAATACTCGAGCGAAACGACAACACACATTTCGACGAACACATACGCGACTGCCCACGTTATAGGTATCCGATCTACTGGAGAGTGAACCGATACGCACTGTTGCTACAAAAACATAAACCATGGAAACCTTGTATCTGGTATAGCAAGCGTCGGCTATCTTCCACAAGGACGACCCGACAATCTTCTAACAGAAATGTAACCAGTATCCGATATATTTGTAGACCGTTAATACTTTTCGGAGTCTTCTCGCCGATAACTTAGCATCACAATACATACAGGAGCATGAGGAGCTTCCCTATCTGCTGCTGACCTGTAACAAAAGCATTTGTGTGCCCACAACCTGACCCTTTTTAAATGATACCACAAAAATGTTTGATTTCAGATAGTAAAATGTTTTCCAATAAATAATTCACATCATTTGTCATTCAAAAATCATGTTATGAAATCGTAACGCAAAAACAAAGACCGACAGTGACCATCAATATTTTTCTGGCACGATCTTGAGTTTAACCACCACAAGCAAGAGCAATGATTAAACACACTGGAACACTTTTCTCCAGAAAACCGAGCATAATATGCATTACATCTTTATTTATTATACAGTATTCTTGCTTTTATGCTAAACAGTGTCTGTATTGGGCACAAGGGCTCGTTAAAAAGAAAATTAAGAGTATCCCTTAATGAATAGAGGGCTGGAAATTCCAACCTGAAGCAACATTGTTCTCTGACCTCTTAAGAAAACGTCACAGCCAAAATGCTATGATTTGGTGGCAAAATGCCAGCCAAAATTCTATGATTTGGTGGTAAAATGCCAGCCAAAATTCTATGATTTGGTGGTAAAATGCCAGCCAAAATGCTATGATTTGGTGGTAAAATGCCAGCCAAAATTCTATGATTTGGTGGTAAAATGCCAGCTGGAGTGAATCTTAATCTTTAGTTATCACATTGACATTTAATTTTGATTGTATTTACGTTTATTTTTCTCGCATGTCTCTAGGTACGGAATCTGAAGATTTGTATAAAATACAGGAGAAAAAGCACAAAAATTTCATAGGATTCTTTGTTTTCATCGTGGTAGACAAATCAGGTGACGTACGTACTTGAGCAGTCTTCGTACTAATAACATCACAATGTCAAGCCGTGCAGACATATTTAGTCTCGTTCTTGTACACTCTTTGTTGGTGATATTTCAAAACATCTTCACCAACTTTGTTTTTAGAATGAAATACTGAATTAGATCGAACTAGTTTATTTCACTTAAATGTTGCATTTATGTGCGTAATGCCATTAGTTGGATACTGCACGATGGTACTGTTAACAGTAACGGTCTTAGCAAACGTGGGGCCCGTTATGGATCATTTTGGCGGGACCCCCTGTGAGCACGGCATTTGGAAATAAACCTTTAAACAAGTTTTATATGATATTATGCATACAATTTTCGTCCATCGCTTTAAAATTACTTTCTTTCTGTAGACAAATTTTAAATACGGCATATGTACTTGCAAAAATTGCACTAGGGACTGTGAACTGATTCTGAGAAATCTGGGCCGGTTTTGCACCTATGTTCTTTTTTAGAAGACGCCAGAGCGTCTTCTTTATTGATTATTTTTTTTTCCTTTTCCATATGGATGTTTTGTGGCTGCTTTTGTTTCTTTAAATAAAATAATATCTCCCTCTTTTATTATGTACAAGGAAATATTCACCATACTAGTGTACCTGGCAAGTGGCGTACTCGACATTATTAGACCGTCTTTCCTACAATTTAACACCATGTAGCAAATCTATATGCTGACAAATCGCCTTAAACACCACAAAACCAACCCATTCCCACGTTGTTCAATACAAAATTACGTTATAATAGGAGAATGGTGTCACAACAGCATACACGACAAGAATATATTTGATTGATGATGTCATGTCCCCTTTCCGCTTCCTGTGTGTTGAGAGGGAGGGCGGGTGGATCATGATAAAACATTTTTGACTACTTGAAAGTGAATTCACAATACTGAAAGTTCTTTTTTTAAATGTTCACTTTGTATTCTAAAGAAATAAACTATTTTTAAAGTTGTTCCAAACTTGCTGGTTTTCAATCTTTACTAATACTTAGTTGTGGACCATAGAGTAGTAGTTATATATAGACCTTCAATTTTATATCCATTCATTAAGGTGAAAGAAGGGATACTTTTTTTCATCTGAAATGATATTGTAAACTAAACTTTCAGTAATAAACTGTTTCATGCAAAATTTCAATCGCGTTCTCTTAAAGTACCAATTTTATTTATATTTTTCGTTTTTCCGCGCTGCCACGTTTGCTTATATAATTTGTTGTTTTTGTCGGTGTTTTGGTTGTTTTGTTTTGTTGTTGCTGTCGAGCAACTTCCAACAATGGGTCATTAATCTAAAATGTACACAGTTCTCTGTTACTATCATCTGTTCACGTCAAATAATGTATCGCATGCTACTATCGTGTGTGTGTGTGTATATATATATATATATATATATATATATATATATATATATATATATATATATATATATATATATATATATATATATATATTGTTAAAAGAGGTACTGAAATTACAATCTAGCGTTAACATACTTTAAGCAATTTTTTGTACTAATTTAAATTAAGAGTCTTAAAACACCTTTTACTTAACATTTATATTGATAACTGATTGTAACACATGCTTCGATAAATTTGCCGATTAGTAACTCCAGCCCCAATCTATATTGTGGAGAGAGAGAGAGAGAGAGAGAGAGAGATGCAGAAATTAAAGTGTCATTTCTCTCTCTCTCTCTCTCTCTCTGACACACACACACACACACATCTAGTTGCTTTGTTAGTAATACCAGGTAAACACAATCTTCCTAGGATAAACATGCCATGCCGTCCTATCTGTGATTTAATATTTTCTCCTAGGCCCCAACCCAGCTATTTTGTGTTATGATGTAGGGCTGGATCAGGTCAAATGTTGCGGGATGAGATGGTTTCCAAAATTTCAAAAAGGCCATGACATACCTTGAAAACAGGGGAGGAGGCAAACATGTAGTGGTCAACTATTAAGCTTTACAGAATTAGGCCAAAATTTGTTTAGAGGTGTTTTGTGTGTGTGTGTACTGTTTTTGTTAAGGGGGGGGGGGGCAGAATCCCCATAACTTTACCTTCCTGATCCAGCCCATTTGATGTGTAAAATGATACACTGATAGGAGATTTTGAAAAGGCTTCCACCTTGTTAACTGCTTGTTACTTTTCATCCCTTTATTTGATTATTATTTTGCAAATGAGCAGATAAGTATGTACATGTAATGGGTTTTTTTTAAAAGAAAAAATACACAATATATACTTTGAAGTGATATGCCTGTTACTTTATCGTATTCATAATAAAGACTCTTTTCGGACTGATTGGAAGATACCGGTTCATCGCTTTTACGTATCTATGACCACTGTTTTTTTATATAAATTATATGTTTTTGTTTTCTTTATATCTTTTAGTCTCAGAATATATATATAGTGTACGCTATCAAATGTGGATAAACGTTTTTAACAGCGGGTAACCTGTACATTTTTTGCGGTAACGAGATACACTTCCAAGAGATGAATCGCTGTTGAGGTACGCGCTCCATAGTTTCGCATATTTGCACTGTGTTACAAATTTAAAGAAAATATAGCTCCCCCATTTTTTCCACTTGTAGAACTTGCTTTGAAAACAGTGTGTGTGTGTGCTCTTTCATACGTCAGGGGCTCGTTTAGAATTTGAACTTGTGTCATATTAATGCGTCATCTGTAAGTATTTTGATGAACTGTGAAAACAGGTGGAAACTGGAGATAACTTTTGAAATCGGAATATACATGTCCCCGAGCCCAAATCTTACAATTACTCGGACTGTTGACATTTCAGATTTTCTGAAACATTGTGTTTACTTTATGTATGCCATGACTGGACTGATATATGAGAAAATTAACTTCAAAGGCGTTATATACACCTCTCTATTCAGTCTCAAGTTCAACCTCCTATACGATAAATGCACGTTACGCGATACATATTCCCTGAGACAGTACATAACACGTTAGTATCATGTTCAATATTGACGTGTCTTTATGTATTAATGAAACTGGTTCTTGTTTCGTTGAGAATAAGAAAATTAAGAAGAAGAAATTTATGAGCTTGTCATAGAAGCAATTTTCATGTGACACGCCAATTACCTCGACCTTGTACATTTTAAATTAAAAATCATTGGTTGTTATTTACAATACATCTCAGCGCGAAACAGCATGCAGATTCTGATGACAGCCGGAATGACAAAACTACTAAACAACACCATAAATAAAACTTGACACCGTTGGGTGACGGCTTACATGAATATGGCACACCTTTTACGACAATGTTTAAAGAATAAAGAAAGTGAATGGGGCGAAGGAAAGAGGGAAGAAATGCACTGGCTGGTGTTTAACCGCATGGTCAGTTATATCATACAGAGTCGATCAATGTAAAGTATGACGCAAAGACGGCCAATCCCACCCCCCACCCCCCGACATAGTCTGGGCAGGATACGACCTCACCCTCTCCGTCGCGATTCTGGCACACCAACCATTGAGTCTCCGCACCTCCTCATTACACACACACACACACACACACACACATATATATATATATATATATATATATATATATATATATATATATATATATATATATATATATATATATATATATATATATATATATATATATATATATATATGTGTGTGTGTGTGTGTGTGTGTGTGTGTGTGAGCTCCTGCCACCATTGTCGCGATTCCAGCACGCCAACCATTGAGTCATCACGCCTCATCATGATAAGAAAGGAAAGAAGAAAAATAATTTACATAGATAATAGCAAGATACAAGAAAACACCCTAAAATAATGTTAATCACAGTATTTTAGCATCACCGACATTTTGCCAATTGTGTATGTGGAGCTTTCATGCTTACACGTGGCATAAACGCCACAAAATAAATAGGGTTGGGACATACTTATTTTGTACATTTAAAATCTAATTATATTTTCCAGGATTATAATATCTTGCTGAATTCATTAAAATTCTAAGACTGGTGAAATCTGAAGATTAACGGTTAATTTCTTTGTAAAGGTTACCACCGTATATGGACTTTGTTTGCAGCCATCAAATGGGACTTTTAAGAACTGCTTACCCAGTCAAGTATAAAGCTACACGATACAAGTATGTCTGTATGTCTCTCTCTATAAATAGAATGAGAACAATACAAGGTTAGCTTCCACACATTGCTGAGACTTTATATAAAAAAACAGTGAAGAAATGTGGAAGAAGAAGACAATGTGTCATTATACCTGCCCAATGCACCAATCTACCACTTCATAAGCAATGGACCGCTCCGGTGGCCTAGCGGTTAGAGCGTCCGCCTCGGATGCGGGAGGTCGTGGGTTCGATCCCCGGCCGAGTCCTACCAAAGACGTATAAAAAAGATGGTACTTACAGATGCTCATCATTGAGAGGTTAGTGTTAGGACTGGTCGGCCTGGTATCAGGATAATGTGACTGGGTGGGACATCATGCTACATGTCTGCGGCATGATGCCCCAGTGCTAGACATCAGTGCTGCCACACTGCAGACATCGTAGCGATAGGACTGAAAAAAAGTTAAAGCTACGTTAAAAATCCAAATCACACACACACACAAACACACACACACACACACATAAGCAATGCTGCCAGAGCAAATGGTCTTGATAATCTCGGATATATATATATATATATATATATATATATATATATATATATATATATATATATATATATATATATATATATATATATATATATATATATATATATATATATATATAGTTTACTCCAACATTGTATCATCTTCTGTAATATCGATTTCCCTAAATGTTGCTATATATTGAAATCAGACTGATTTTAATGATCTAGAACTGGGGATATTTTAAGTACAATAAATCATAGAAAATGTATAACAAATTAATAACAATAAAAATATTTAAAAGATAATTTTTCTAAATTTCGACTTATGGTATTAGGATTTTTATAAATTTTGCACCTTCTAACAAACAAAAGTGTCTGATATATTTACGAAAAATGAATCATTCAATTTGTAAATCTTAGTAGTCGTATTGAAAATATATCCTCTATCGTAAAATGCTATATAAAGAGTAAAAACTGCAGCCATGGCTTATTTTCAAACATACCACGACTCCTGTAATTTATCCACGAAAATTTTCGTGATGCACAAGTAACTTTAATGACAAATTTAGGGGTTCCAAAATTTATTTTTACCACCTCAATTTAAACATTGAAAAAATTAACATTTGTATTTAAAAAATTGAAAAGATTTGAATATTACTATAACGTATGAATATCCAATTAGGATATATTCAGCTAAGTAAAAACAAGCATACCAAAGTAAAATAAGGTTAAAACAGATGTGTTGCAATATTAAAATTTGGTGAACAAACCTAAAAACCTGATATACATATAAATGCAAATAATTATATACCTCGTAAATAGTCCCATTAGTTTAACGGTCAATAACCAGCAGCAATTACCGTATTTAACATATTATCTGCTTCCTTATATGGTAACCCTGTGTCCGCATTCAATTAACTTCTTCTGACTACGGCTATAAAACTGGAGAAGAGGCAAACTGGAATGTTGAAATTTCTATTTCCGATCCAGTTACGAGTCTTCTACCACCCAGGATTTTACACCCGCGGCATACGCGAGTGCAGCGCGAAGGATTTGTCAACGCGCTCAAACTCGTGTCCGTTCCACGTGACTGTCCTTCCCTAGAGCGCCATAAGACTGTTCCGCGACAGTCCCATTGCAGTATTGATTAGCTGTGGAATTCCCTGCACAGCATCACAAGACTGACACCTTGATGCACTATCGCTGCTCAAACAGACGTAATCAACACTGTTTAGAACAACTATTTTGACTGTAAGAAATGTATGTGCAGCAGCCTAATATAAGCAACGTGTCTATATATAATTAAAAAAATACTATAAAACAAGAGCAATTCTAGCGAAGACTGTTTTCTTTTCTGTGATAACAGTATATGAACTAATTTTCAGCGAGTATTAAGTAATGTTTTCGAAAGCATCACCGTTCGACACATAACAGCATTATGAAAGAATAAGCGTCAGAAACTGATGCGATAATTAAATTTCCCAAAACAATGGTGCTTTTGTACAATTAAGAAGAAAAAAAAAAAAACAAAGAAATCTTTGTTCAGCTCAAAAGTTGTATGATTTTTCAAATAAGTGTTAGGAGCGCACTGAAAAAATGTTAGGGTTAGGGATCGCATTAGAACGCTCACGACGAAATCCAGATGAAGAATATAACAATAAGCATCATAACTCATTGCATGATATTGTGCAAGAAACTTGGTGTCGTTGACGTTGACTGAGTCACTCAGCGACACCGTTGAAAGCAAATTTTAAGTAAATTATGTTTCACTCGCGAATCCAGCCCTTCTGAACGACGAAACACGTCTTTTTCTGTCTTTCTCATATAGACAAGAGCAATACCTCTTTCCGATTACCTCCCTTTGTTACCGCTAAGTGTCGATACTTTTTGGCCGAGTTATATGCTAACAAAGATGCTCGCATGGCGGGGTGTTTGGGAGGGATTTTAAGTAATGTGATTGGATATACTCGAAGAAACATAATTTACTTAAAAATTTCGCTTCTCCTTCAAATAAATAAATCGCCCTGGTGTCAGGATAATGTGACTGTGTGGGACATCACCCTACATATCTGCGATATGATGCCGCAGTGCTAGACATCACTATAAACTGTCACACTGCAGACATCGTAGCGATATGACTGAAAAATTGTTAGAGCTACGTTTAAAATCCAAATCACACACACACACACACACACACACACAAATACATTTCCCAGTCACATTATGTTAGGAGAATAGGTAATATGAAGGAATACTGAGCATCCGACCTCGAAGGAATGATAGCTGGACTCCCCATTCGAACGTTAACTCGTTCTTCTAATTAAACACAGCCTAGAGTCACTTGATTTGAGACCCCAACATATGGTTAAGAAGATAATTAATGAAATCTTCTTACCTAAAACATTTCACTGGCTAATCCAGAGATTGTTTCTGGAGGTCGTCTGGACCTACCACATTCAAGGTTTACCTCCGTGAAGCTAATATCTGATAAAAAATCGAGAAAGTTCAGTCTGCATGACAGCCAACATCCTCTATTATATTTCGGATTATGTTTGAAGGCGAGGCTCGCGGAGATTGCTCTAATCTCATGAGCCGTAATCTTCATGAGGCTAGTCTGACTTTGTGAGACTTCAGAGTGCACCGAACGTATAAAACCATTTGAGACACAAAGCTAGGTCTTGACAGGTCATATCCTGTTCCCGGTCTTCATCGGAAGAAAAAGGCGTCTGAACATAACCACGACCTGTCTCTGTGCGTTTCAAGCAGTGCTTGAGATGGTGAATAGGATTTTGCATGGCCGCTTATTTTCGACCTCTCATTGAAAGAGCGCAAGCGAATGACGACTCTTTGTTTATCGCAGACGTTAACCGATTTTTGACTACAAAGCCTGGTTGTATCAAGAGGACCATCCAATCATCCGATCTGGACTAAAGACAGTTCTGGTTAAGGGAAAGGGCATGCGAATCGATTACTCTGCATGAGGACGCTAAAGGTATCAAGAACGTGTTGTGTATCATTTAACTTTAGGGAAGTGTGGGTTTGAGATTCGAAGTTTTATAAATTGATCCATTTTAAAACCCAGGACAGATTCCCTATTGGAAACAGAGAGAGGGATTTTGGTAGATTTAGATCAAAATTGGCTAAAAGATCCATAAGGTCTTTATCGTCTCCAATATCACGTCTACCATGATGCCGAAATGTGTCTGACATCTTGGAGCAGTAGGCATTGATATAAATTGGGGCCAGCTGCTTCACTTTGAAGAGCCAGAGTAAAAATTCGGCCAGTAGAAGGATTAAAGCAATTCAGATGGAGGATGTGGCACCAGTCCCTGAGAACACGCTACTTTCCCTCGTAAGCCTTCAGACTGGAGAGCCTTCTTGCTCTCGATTCTCTCACACAATGGAAGGTTTAAAACTGATTGTCCCTCAAGGCCGCCCTGATAAGAGCCCAGCGTGCAGAAAAAGACGGACCGGGCAGTGATGGAATAACCGTGACCGTGGTTGTTGGGAAGATTCGGGTTGGCTGGAATCCTCCTGGGCTAGATCGAGTAGAACGGTGACCCATAACTTGTCTCATCTGAGAGTGGCTATCAGAACCATTTTGCAATTCTGACTCCGTAATTTTTAAATTACGTTTGGTATCACGACCGTGGGAGTATGGGCAAATGTCACAATCCATCCCAACTGATTGACAGTGCATCCACGGTGCACGCTTTTGAGTTCGGGACCGAAGATACGAAGGTGGGTAACTTGTGATTCCACCTTGTCTTAGAAAGGTTGATCATTAAACGCAAACAAAATGCCTAGATCCGAGTAAAGACCGACTGAAGAAGAACAATTCCATGTGAAGAATTTGACCTTTCCTAGATAAAGTGTCGGCATAGACACTCAGTCTGCCGAGAATGTGCCGGATATGTTTGTTGATATGGAGATTGTCGTACAAACGTAGAAACTGTCAAATCAGATTACACAGGTCGGATGATTGGGTACACCCCTGATTGAGGAGATAGGTCACAAACACAGAATTTTTGAAAATACTGAGGACCATTTTGTATGAGAGTGGATTTTTTTCAGACGTGAAAGGCGTTGATGACATGCTTCATTTTTAAAAGGTTGATGTGTATCAGCGGATTTCCTGGTTCTCGCGTACCGCTCGCGGTACTGAAGTGCGGACAAAGGTAGGCACCCCAACTTTACGTACTGGCGTCGATACACAGTAATTTCCGCTTAGGGCTTCTCTAGCGGAACCCCATGCTCAGATAACCTGTGCTGCGCAATTGATGTAGGAGTGATCGTAAGTGATCGGATCTCGGGCGTAATTGTTTGATCGAGGAGATTTGAAAAGCGATGCAATTGTTCTAGCATCGTCATTTATAAGAGGCAATTCAAAAGACGTCCGAGCAGGATAAAAGATCCGCTAACGCATTGAATAATCAGATGAACTGAAAGAACTCTCTCGCTAAAATTGAAGTCCTTTTGGAAACGGACTCAACGAACTATATGATCCTGATTGCGCGGAATCGAGAAAGTCATATCAGGTTCAGGTTGGTGATAAACTGCATACTTTTCCCAGTTCACTAGAAAGCCTAGATAATCTAAAAATGAGAGATCGTTTCTGCCTCTGACTAGAATGGAACCTACCGTATGTTTTTGGAGGAAGTCGAGCGGTTTCGCTGTCGTCGTAGTAAGTGAAGTCGACCAGAACAGGGTGAGGACTCAATCCATAACCTTGGTAAAAGAAATTCACGGGCTGATGTTGAGGACAAAGGGTAGGACTTTGAACGGATAAATCATGTAGTGGTACGCAACACTGAGAAATTTCCCTGACGCGGGGTGGATAGATACATGAAAATTTTCCTCTGTCAGATCGAGACTGATGGCATACTCGTCCCTTCTGACGGAGAGACGGATTGGTCTCGCCGTCTTCACCGTGAAATTCGTTGGTGCAATACCGATTGATCTCGCCGCTTCGCCTTGAAGTTCTGTGGTGCAATGAATTGGTTGAGGCGACTCAAGTCGATCATCGGTCTCGACTTGCCGATCGCTCTCTGAATAAGATACAGTCTTGAATAAAACTTGCGATTTGGCCGTTGCTCTATTTCGACCGTCTGCTTTCGTAATGAGTGACCGTATCTCCTGTTGTAGAAAGGCATCTTTCTCCCGATTTGGTGGTACGTCCGTGAAGAGGGGAGAGGATGAAAGGGTTGGAGGTTGGACACATGAAATCAAAACCATCTCCGAAATGACTTGGATCACCCTTGGATCGTTCTCAGGGAATAGGAAGATCAAGTGAACCTTCAATTGCAGGAGTCGGCCGCTCACGGGTAGGATATCTGCAGGCAGTTGGGTTGTTATTGTTGTTGTGGAGTTTAACGCCATTTTTCAGCACACGAAAGATTATACATGGCGGCCAGTATTAATGGTGGAGGAAGAACCCGGGAAAATCCAGGAAAGAACCACCGACCCACGAGAAGCTACTGACAAGCTTTCTCACATATCCACATTGGCTGAATCCGAGACTGGAATCCACGCAGACAGAGGTGAGATGGCCATGATCCGTAACGGAGAGCGCTTTCGACCACTCGGCCACTCGGGGACCCGCAGCAGGCAGTTGGGAAGGTAGATCAATGTTGTGATTAGGTTGCTTGAAGGCGAAATTTTTTTATTTATTTTTTTTTTTGCCTTCTCTCTACGGTTGCTTCCTAGTTTGGTTAGACTTGTGTGTTCTGGCATTGGGTTGGATTCTAGATTGATTAAAAAATCATTTGTCCCGAAGCCACTTAACATCCTTTCGCACTGGTGTGGGCTGAATGCTTCCAAATGGCTGTGTGGGTTGAGAGGCGATTTGTAGGAGGGCAGTTCCTGAGCTCCTGCTTCAGATCTTCTTTTCTTCCTCCAAAAAGCAACGGTGACACAAACGGGATCGTCCGTAAAGCCAGTTTTGATGAGGCTTGAGCGACCTGGACATCCGACATGTGTCACGTCGTATCAGATCACAGTTGGCTGAAGCAGTTAAAGCATTAGCCATGACATGACGAGCTGCCCTGTTAGTACCCTAGCAATTCTGGACGTCGCCTCCTACGCGTGGTTATTGCCGGATTTCTTCTCAAGTCGGAAAATTGCCAATGATGCAAAATCTAACACTGAGATGTAGAAACTACATTCCGAACTAGCTTTAATTTAGCATGGAACACATTTTTGCCCACATTATAGAACAGTGGAGCGGACATATTAACGATTTCTTTATTGCTGTCAAGGGTCAGAATATCAGTACTGAAGGCGTCTGAGTGACTTTTATACAAGCGAGATGAGCATGTCGTTGAAACGTAACTGTCTGAGTTTCCCGGGTCACCAATTCTATTCTAAAGCCGTTCATTTATCTCCTTATTTTTTCGCTTGGGGATGGAGCCGGATGCAGGACGTCTCTTCTTCCTTGTCGAGATCTATCGATGCATTACCTTTATTGCCTTGAGCAGCGGAAAGGAGTGGAAGGCCTTCTGAAATAGCCAACATCCTGTACATTTCCTCCACGGCGGCTTTAAAGTTCAATTCTGCTCGTATTTGAGTATGACTCAATTGAAGGAACCTCGTCACACTCTCCGTGTGCCGAATCCCAGTCTGCTTATGCTTGCAGCTCTGAATAACGTAGTCTTAAATAGACGAAGTCCGTAAGGGTGACAAAAGTACTCAAATTTGGCAGAAATTGTGAAAATAAGTTACATAACCTGCAGCAGAATGATTATTCGCACAATAAATCCAAACGTAACGTTGCATGGTCCAATCTGAATACAAAAATGGCATGGATTGTCGGAGGTAAACTGTATGGTGTGATCAGTACAGCAGCGAAGCTAAAAAACTAGCGACACATGACAGCGGCAAGCTAGGTAATGGACAAAATGTTTTGCCCGTTGTCGATATGAGATAGATATAAAAATTGTTTTTCATCTTTTAGTAGCTCAGGATTCGCGAGGCAACAAGCTACTATTTCGCTCTAACGTAATGTGATTTGGGAACGTGTTTGAATGTGAAAGCAACGACATCGAAATTTCCTGGGAAGACAGTCACAACATTGAAATTACCAGTAATGATATCAAAATGAGCAAAAAGGCAGCGACGACCTCAAAGACACAGATTATCACCGCAATTAAAGAAATTACTTCAGAATATAACATAAGACGACATCTACACTCACTGACCTTGAGAATACGATAAAAAAAGTTATAATCATGCAGAAGACTTGCAAATGGCCTTATACGACGATTAGCAAGTTGTGCTTTACAATGAAGAACCAGATATCAAAACGGATATATATGACTGTGACAAGTCTCGCGCTTTCAGCGTATTTGGATACGTACATACAAGGGATGGTCGTGAACGAGTTGGTGTGAAACTTTGTAATATCGCTCAGACCTAGCACATTCAGCTGGTAACAAGAAGATTGGTCTGGTTTTTTTGTTTGTTTGCTTATTTGTTATTTTATTTTTTGTGGCAGAGTCTGGTGTGCCATTATACATCAGAATCAGTAAAACGTAGTATATGTATCATTCTCTGGATGATGCTTTGATCTCTTAGATACCAAAGCATGTAAAGCAGAAAATAACAGAAAAGAAATACAGACATAAATAATAAAGCAACCAATAATTCAAACAGTGATATAACAAAAATCCCCATGTATATAGAAGGTTCAATGTCACAAATGTCTGTCTTAGAACATATTATGTTTTCGGCAGATCATGTCTTTACAAATATAATAAACCACACTCGTCAGCGATACGTTGTATAATCAGCTATGCTAACCATGCGCTCTGGAAGCGTGTAATATCGTGTACGCAGTACAAGACTTGTCAACGCGAGTGAGGAAGATCTCGACACCGTCGAGAGTAAGGTCAATGATATTGTCAAGGTTAACACAAAAGTCGATTAAATAATTTCCAAAATAAAAACGATTGCAGTTCCCAATCCTGGCAAAGTAAAAATAATATCGTAACATTGACCTAATAAACGGTTACATAATGATTTTATCATAGGACTATACACTAAAAATGTGCGCGATACCATGGAATCCAATTATCGAGTGAAGCATCAAACTCAGATATACTTGCAATATTACGACTTTCCTCCGGACGATCCAATACCGGATCGTAAAACAGCTTCCTACAACGGCAACGCAGTTATGTATCATATTCCTTCACGGACCTGGCCAGATGAAATTCTAATCAAGGCCGCTGATGAAAAGAGAAACGCCGCCGTATTACAGTTACCACTGCCGCCTAGACTATCACGTTGTGCATCAACGAGTCCAAGTACCCGAGTTTATATTTCACTAGAGTCGGTGACTTCAAAGATTACTTGGCAATAATCCCACACCTGGCAAAGATGCGATGAATAATATCCAGGATTCTGGTGATTGCTGTTTGCAATATTGGCAAAATAAAATAATGTCATAAAAATTGACCAAATAAACTATTACATAATGCTTTTATTATAAGAGTACGCACTAAAAAAATTGCGCGACACCATGGAATCAGATTACCAAGGGAAGCAGCAAATATCAGATATACTTCCAATATTTTGACGTTTCCCTGGACGAACCATATCCGACAGTAAAACATATTCGTCCTACAACGGCAACGAACTCACTTATCAAAAATTACTTCACGGACGTGGTAAACTAAAATCACACTCATGGTCGCTGAGTTTCTTTCAAACAAGCGTCCGTCGATCAACGCCACTCACGTCCAAGTCCAGGATCAAGGTGAATACTGTTTGTATTGCGAACTTCACTATACCACACTTACTCAACCAAAAGTTCTAATGACAGGGTTAAAATCTTACCCTGGTGGTTTTGCAGTGGTGCCCTTGTTATATTGAACAGTGGATACATTGAGGTCATCAAGGATGAATTCACAAATATTTTGCATCGATGCTTAGAAAGTTCGACGACTACACCCGAAAAGGTTCCGAATGGATTCCTTCCACATGTTAGGAATTCTCTGTACAATCCTTTCCGCCGGTTGAGTTACATTCCTGTGTCAGCAGGTATTCCACGACGAGCAATAATAAATGTGAAAAACGACAACCGGGGTTTTGAATGGCGACCTTGTCCGCGTTGCATCTCTGTGCGATAATACAGATCACCCTGCCAGAACTGACATCTGCGTTGCTTGGAACAGCGGCCTTCTGCCGATTAGACTATCACTTACTCACTCACCAAACCCACAAAGAATCACACGGTTCAATACGGTTCGGTGTTGATATGTCGTTGTGACATGGCTCAGAGATGCAGCAATCGTCATGGTATACTGTTTCCGTGTCGACGCTGAAAACATGTATTTATCACGCAACAATTTTTCGACCACAATGTCGTTTACAATGGGAAAGTCTGTATGATCATGCCAGAACCAAGAAAGAATGTTCTGAAATTCACTACGGTGCAACGGAAGATGAAGGTCCCGTATGTGATATACGCGGACTTTCAATGCTTTAAAATTACCGAAGGAGCTTCACTTCCTGAAACTTGAGAGATTCAACCAAATACGATATAAGTTGCCGAACAGGTCCCACGCGGTTTTTGCTATATTGCTGTCAGATGCAATGGAGTAACTGAGCCGCCAATATTATACTGTGGCTGAGGCTAGATTGAAGAGTTTATCACATTTCTTGATCTTACACCAAAATGGTTCAGACAACAGCTTTAATAGCCATTCGACATGATTATGAATAATGATGATATTCGCTGGTTTTCTGAGGCGACTCATTGTTAAATCTGATGCCAGAATAATCGCTCCGCAATGTTTACGGTTAAATCGTTTCAAAATGGCTCCATCGTTGACATGTACGTTGACATGTCCACGGCGAATTCTCCATGGTGTTTAGCAAACAAGGCAGAAAAAGATTCTGCGAAATTCTTACCTGGCTCCTGCAGAAGATGCGGTCATGTTAACAATTTGCGTAAATGCACTTAAAAGCGTCTGAGACACTCTCTAAATCTTTGGACATAATCGGCTCGGCCTCTATCTGCTGAAAACATCTACGATGAATGCGAATGAACTTGTGACACTTGACCGGGAAGGCAACCCCCACTAGAATATTTTCCCGGTGCCAACACTAGAACGCAGACGTGATCAATGTAACAACAATATGCACACTAGCCCATAGACTGTGTGGTTGACGGGTATGACTTTGCATTTATTCGACCCAGTATGGTGTCGATTACTCGTGATATGTGTTCATCATATGGTTCGGATGTCTCCCATATAACTTTTTGTTGACTGGCCTGACCGGTATGGTTAAATGTTAATGCACGGGGAACGATCGCAATAAATGTTTACAAAGTCAAACCGCTCGCGATGTCATAATATACTATGCTAATCGACGCTGCAAACTTCCTAGGACCGACTGGAACTTCACAATTACAATGATGTCCGCGAACGCGTCAAATATATGTTTTCATTGCGACAATCCGCACGGGCAAACGTCATAGCGGCCTGTGAAAAATCGTTTGCCCTGTTGATCGTACAAAAGAAATTCGCAAATGTCTGCCATGTTCGACGCAGACTACGTTTTGGAAATGCCAAATGACCTACCCACAAGTATCAGAATAGACTAACAGTCTGCAGTCAAACACAGATCCAAAGGGAGAAAACAATCCGATATAAAAAAACACACCCCTGATGATACAACAGCGCATCTTCATCGAGGAGCATAGCCGCGTAAAAACCAACTGAAGAAAAAGTCATGAAACATTACAAGAAAAGTTCTATCCCGAGTATGAGACTGCCACCTCAATTCTTTACCGACGAAGCTCCCGAGGAAATTTAAAATAATCACATATGTACCTCTGTTCTAAAACCCATCATCAACTTCAGAAATTTTTTTAGAAAAACAACGCAAACACAAATGAATATAAGTGTCACTAAATGGCCCAAGAGAGAATTTAAGGAGTTTAATGGAAAGAAAAAAGCGCCGTCAAGAAGTGGAAAGTTCTTCAAAGTCACGTCAATGACTTTTAACGTAGGAAAGACGGATAGTGGTGTTGAAGTGTGGAAACATTTTGTTGATCAATATGCTCCGCTATTTCACCTAAACATAGTGAAGGCATTGGAACGAACTTAAAAAAGGTCCAAATCTGTGTCTGTATATAAGCATCAGGTCAATGAACTTGTGGATCGACTGGAAGCACTCTTATGAGTTGGTTCACCCGCAAGAAATCAATAATGACTTCACTTCAATTTGACAGCGGTTGATCACCGACAATATCATGAATCCGGTGACATCCCTCGAGCTGCGATATCAACTCACTGAAAAAATCGATGATGTTATTACGAACTTAATTGGTACAAAACCAATACGGAGTTCTGAGGCGCTTTCCATTAGAAACGCGCCGCTTGTTATCTGAAACCAATGCTGCAGTGTAGAGTGTCCATGAAAATACAAGCTCGAGAGCCACCCAGATCATCACTATCTCGTCAACGATGCCAGAATTTCACGTGGTGTTGTCGACGCAAATCGATCGCAGTGGGTTAAGGTCGCACACTAGAGATTTCACTATCATCGCTGGGCGTCTATAACAACTGACCTCATATTTAATCTCGGCCGTTCAAGCGCTAACATATAACTTAATGGTGACCGACAAAGACTCAAACATTTCCATATGCATAAACGAGCCCTCACACAGCTCTGCCAACCTGATCGGATGTCCATAGTAAGCGGATGACATTTCACGGTCGTCGCTGAAAAACGGCTCTTGATTTGTCCAAACCTACTACTAATATTTTACGCAGACAAATTAGTCTTTCATGTAAGACCAGGAGGGTCGGGGTACTACATCCTGTCAGATATTGTCAGGATCACCACAACGATTCAGGTAAATCT
This sequence comes from Sinohyriopsis cumingii, assembly GCA_028554795.2. Taxonomy (NCBI): domain Eukaryota; kingdom Metazoa; phylum Mollusca; class Bivalvia; order Unionida; family Unionidae; genus Sinohyriopsis; species Sinohyriopsis cumingii. The sequence continues at coordinate 51,594,058 of CM068827.1, read as the reverse complement.
AAGCTGTGACGCCAACCACGGCAGTTGCCAAACCTCGGGTTCTCACCGATTACTCACTCAGGTAATCTGCTTTCGATTACTCCCACTGCGCCAGTGTGTCTTCAGTGTAACAATCCCCGAATCACGCGGGTACAGTTTCCCCTCGTGGACAAGAACGGGCACGTGTAAGATTTGCGAAAGGAAAGTCTGATCATACTACTGTACATTAGAAATCGACCCGACGTTTGACGTATACAATGACGGTCGGATGCATACGTGGTACCCATGCGTGTTGTCAACGCGAGAAGACTAGTATACGCGACATATTACAAAAATGTTATTGGCGATGTCGTTTCAGCATTGTTCACGGGAGTACCAAAGGATCTCAGTGGCCTGACCTCACGCGCCACCACTCGCTAAGCAAGTTGCAACGCGAGTCGTTGACAGCATAAAAAATGCTGCTGCATATCACTTGAAAAATCTTGAAGCGTACGCATTTAGTCTATTCGACATCGTTTACGAAGTGGCTCAGCAGTCACAGATTCCACTTGCACTTCCGTATGCGGATACAACGTCCGTGAAGGTTGGTAAAGTCATCAATGTGTGTGTATGTCTGTGATTTGGATTTTTAACCTAGCTTTAACTCTTTTGAAGTCATGTAGCTACGATGTCTGCAGTGTGGCAGTTTATAGTGATGTCTAGCACTGGGGCGTCATGACGCAGACATTTAGCAGGATGTTCCATCCAGTAATATTATCCTTAACACCAGGCCGATAATTCTAACCTTGTAATGCTGAACGCCGAGCAAGGCAGTATTTAGTACCGTATTTATGTATTTGGTATGACTCGGCCGGGGGTTCTAACTACCTCCCGCATCCGAGGCAGAAGCTCTAACTACTAGGCCACCGGAGCGGTTCAGTCATAGCCCATTTCATGCAGACTTCGGTGAACTTCGTAATTTGCTCGGAATTTTGATCACGTAGCGGGTGGTCAGCTGACCGTAATAGGTGGTGGGCAAAATATGGCAGACGGTTCAGCATCAAGTTCTGTAACTACTTCAACATCGTTTATCGAGTTGAAAAATGCATATTCAACAGCGATGCTGCCGCAGATATTGACGAAATTTAGTATTGGAACCATCCTGTCTTATTTTCTGGAAACCAGGGCGGATTTCAAACCCATACGAGAGAGTAGCTTTGAGCTGTTTACATCTGGACATGTACATGTAAGGAAACGGTGTCGAAGTAAACAAATTTAATCCTGACAATCAAAGAACAAGTTGTTCAAAATATTTCTCTGCATCCGAAACGTCACTATAATAAAATGCGTTTCATATGAGTTTATCAGATTTGTTTTTGAAAGTATGTGGATAATTTACATATAAATTTCAATCATTTAATTAATTTTATTTCTGAAATATTTCTAAATAACAATGGACGCCATTTTATTATGTACATGTGCCCACCAGCGTTTGATTGGCTGGAGTATAAAGTAACTCGGGAGGTTATTCGGATAATTACTGAGCAACTCGGTCAAATTAAGTATGAAATGGGCTATTAATGAAGATGCTCGATAATGTCTGAATGAGTTAGCACAAGCCAATACCGACCCAATCACAGCAAATCTGGCAGTGGTGATTGATTACGATTGGCTGGTAAATGGCACTAGACAAAACTAATATCGTATAAAGGATGCCTCAATTGAAAGCATAGATGATAAGAACGTTCTTTTCGTTTTTTATTTTACCTCGAAAAACGCGATTTTTACGTTTTTTATTTTTTTGCGTTTTTTATATTTGGTACTTCCATTTTTTTTATCATCGGCCATACAGGTTATTATATGGAGGAAACCATAGAGTAGTCAGATCAGTCAGATGGTGATAACGACATTGAGTGAAAAAAAAATTCGATGTTATCTGGACTACGGTTTAAAACTTTTGACATTTTTTCATATTTGTATCACTGAAACTTTAAAACTGGTATGTAGCGTGTAAGTAAGTAAAATATTGATTTTTGTGTTGCCTAAAAACTACTGGAACGTGTTTTGTTTTTTTTTTCGTTTTTTATTGATTGAGAAAAAATACGTTTCTTTACGTTTTTTTTATTTTTATTTTAACGTTTTTAACATCTATGATTGAAAGATTCATCCGATCTCGCGTGGGACATGGTGAAGCCTGTGTTGAGAGATAAAATCATTCAAAATTACAAGTATTACACATACTATGGCGCCAGATGCACAACGGCCAAACATAACATCAGGTTCAGGACACATATCAGTAATTTTCTTCCGTGGGAGGCATTTTCGAAGTCCACGGAAGACTTTCACGCGCTGCCAACAGCACATACCGCGCCAACGATAAAGCCAGATCTCTCAATAACGGCCATCATGACATTTTTCAACAGCGCAGATTATATTACAGACAGAAAGGAAATTGAAGCCCATTTAGACATTTACGTCATTACAACAATTATCGGACTCGCCCATTAGAGCGACGATTACGAGATCCGCTGGCTTGTCTATGATATTTCCAAGGATTCAAATGAATATGCAGATCATATCTCATATATCTCTCATCAAATTATGCATGCTGCGTTCGTAGATCCACAAACTGCTGATATGCCTGAAAGCCTTGGTGTTGGCGGTGCTGCTATACGAGTCTGAAAGGAAAATTTCAGCTTTGGCTTTGGATCATGATGAACCCAGATTTACGCTGTTATATTTTGCGTGCACGATTCCGCTCCACACATATTCGTGTTATGCAGAGACGTTTGTAAGATTATTTTCGGGACCAAACACGGCATTCTTTCTTTTTTCTTTCATTCTTCATTTCTCCCGTAACCTGGCTGGCCTAATGGGTGCCACTGATGACTTCGCGACAATCTCTCTCCATTTTGCCCCGTATAAGCTTACACTACCAAGCGTAGGCTTTCATTATGTATGTGGTAGCTTTGACCTATTGTTTTATCCTTCAAGTTGGAAAACAATGGAATCAATATTATTGGGAGAGAGAATGCATGATCATAACATCGGACATGTTTTTTCTATATGCTAAATTCTGCGTTGGAAATGGCGTTTTAAAAGAGGATGTCACAAAGAGGCTGTAAAATTCCTCAAATCATTACTCATTCTGAAAATCGTAACGTGCATTGGTAAACAAAAACTGTTAAAATAGGAGACTATCCAATGGCCACTGAAATCAGGGCAGAAAATTCAAGATGTCTGTCTCCATGCAGAACATTACTGATTAGTTTCCCTTATGTCAGTCACATGTAAACTTCTAGAACATATTATCTGTAAGCATCTTTTTCACCACCTGAAGAAAAACAAATTCTAACTAAGCTGTGCCATGGCATTAGATTATATCCTCCTGCGAAAAGCAACTTCTTACAACAACGCATGCCCTACTTTACAAAAATAACAGGAATACAAACCACCATGGTGATACTAGACTTTCAAAAGCATTTGATACTGTGCCACATTATAAATTACTGTTCAAGTTGGAAAACTACGGAATCACTGGGCCACTACACTGCTGGCAGGAGATCATCTGCAGCAGTCACTGTCGATTCTGGTGTCAGTCAGGGACAGTACTGCGACCACTCCTTTTTCTTTGCCATGTTAATGACCTTCCGAACTGTGTGAAATCTCAAGTAAGGCTGTTTCATAGCTGCCAACCCTCCAGGCTCACAATTAGTGAAAAAAGGATATAAATTAGTGAATTTTGACATGAATTCGTAAAGCGATATTCGAGTCTGGGAATATTTGTTGGAGCAAATGTTTAGCATGGTCTCCAGCTGATAAAGGTAGATTGTGTCAAACAAGAAAACTCACATATAATGCTTCAGCAAATGGTAGCTTACAGGTAACATCTGCTGTGAGTTCTTAATTTTCCCAACTTCTATGTGCTTTTTGCTACCAATGTGCATGATATATATTGGTGTTTGATGGCTGAATGCATTGCCAATTTTACGTATATTCCAAACTAAACTTCACTTTTTGTGCAATACATTTCTTTTTCCTTGCTGGTGAAGACATTTTTAAGATGCAGTGCCGAATGGTAATTCAAATCAGTGTTTGCGGCACACGTGCAGAGCAAAAATCCAGTTATGACCCAGTTTCTCTCAAAAGCATTTGTAAAACTACTCATATATATATATATATATATATATATATATATATATATATATATATATATATATATATATATATATATATATATATATATATATATATATTAAAGCACGCTAAAATGCTTCCTACCGGGCCAACTGTATCAATCAGCTATAGTTGCACTAATATAACAACCAGCAGTACTGGACTGTTTCGGCAACTGCTGATACGACTAGCGCTTAACGGGAAATCGGTTATTTTATTAAAGATTAAAAATAATTGAGAATTGGAAAATTCGTGATTTTTTTTTTGCATGCGGCATGAATAAGTGAATCACTGAAAAAGTTGTGAAATTCATGCCAAAATTATGAGGGTTGGCAGCTATGCTGGTTGCAGACGACTGTCTCCTGTACAGAACAATTCAAAACCAGACTGACCATCATACCCTCCAGAATGATCTCAGAGCCCTCAAAAAATGGAAAAATGGGCGACAGATTGGGGTATGACTTTAGCAGCAGGGAAGGTACCCTCCCTTCAATGCCACTAAATGCTACTGCAAGAGTAAGTCAACAAAATCATCTCTCTTCTACACCTTAAATAACCACATGCTACAACAAGTCAGTGAAAATCCATATCTTGGAATAACATTACTGAGGACTTCAACTGCATATTATCAAATCGACCAATAAAGCAAACACTACATTGGCATTTGTAAAAAGAAACCACTGTTATGTAGACAAACTGCCTATCTAGCACTAGTCAGATCTGTGTTAGGGTATGGTTGTGTCCTATGTGATCCATACTACACTAAGGATCGAGAAGATTCAACACCAGGCAGCAAGATTTTTTATCATAAAACCAGTGAAGCAGGATGCATCACCAAAATGCTAACTGATTTGGGTCTACCAACACTTCAAGACAGGAAATTGAATCCGATGTGTACAAGAGCCCATCAATGATGCTGGGTTTACCAACACTCCAAGACAGGAAATTGAATCCGATGTATACAAGAGCCCATCAATGATGCTGATGCTGCAGATGAGTGGCTGCAGAGATGACCTCATTACCATGCTTAGTATTTTCATTTACAGAATACATAGGACTGCTGACCATCAAAGGAGAGGAAAATATTGAGAACATAACAACAAATAACAAATGGCTGAATTTTGATGGTTTTGATACAACTAAACCATGCATTTTAATGGTGCACTAGTCCAGATCGTATTTATTTATCATATCCAGTAATTACAGTGGGTGAAATCAATGACAACATTGATGAACAGTCAGCCTGCTACACTAGGAATAATACATAAAGAATCTTACACCAATGTTCCAGAATCTTACACCAATGTTCCAGAATCTTACACCAATGTTCCAGAATCTTACACCAATGTTCCAGAATCTTTCACATATGCAATATCGGTTTTATTGGTCAACAGAGATGAAATTCAGTTTGAAGAGTTCCAAATCTATCCATGCAGATACCTGACCATTTTTCATCTCTAAGAACTATCAATACACATACATGATGGATCTTAAACAGTTACATGACAATGATATTGCAGAATTTACAGAGGGTTTTGGAGAGTGTGCCAACACTGATGGTGATTTTGTTCCACTTGCTGAAAAATATGTGTGTGAGAACAAGCTTAATAAGCCCTCTTAAATAAACTACATGACTGATAGTTGGAATCACCCTGGTGTGCCAATACTAGTTTGATGCCAAAGTGGAATCATTGCACTTGGAATCATTGCATTTGCCTTTTATAAAACCTGGTTGCTGAAAACACCATCAGCACAAAATCACCAAGGGATTGTTTTTACAATAAGTCAAATTTACTGACAAATCCCTGTAATAAAAGTCTCCCTCAAATATATTGAACCAACAATAATAACTTGACCAGGAAAAGATAAGACCTCGACTGATATTTACCAAAGACGTACTTATCCATTTAACCGTTACTGAGTGAAAATGAATGTAGCTTTAGGTGACTGTGGTAGCAAGCCCTTGAAATGCATAACAGTGAAAGCAAGTATTATCTTGAATATATTTTCTATGATTGTATGACAGTTGTACTAGTGAAGAAAAAAGCCTCATTCGAATGGTATGTGTGTATTTCACCCAGCAATGATGCAAGGTCTTCCCATCGAGCAACTATGTATTAACAGAAGAACTGTGATGGACCCTCAAAGCTACCAATGCAAAAGAATAACTGAAGAACAACAGCTGTGAGATGAAATTGCCAAGAAAACAGTTTTACTCATCAAATACAATTGCCTGTGTGTTGTTGTTGATACCATACAAATGCCTGTGTGTTGTCACGGATACCGTTTGTGGACTCAATGGGGTAGCAACAATGGGCCTTTACATGGCTGGAATTAAAAGCATGGTGACTATCATAGACACACCAATTGGATTTGCTGCCATGGCTGTATCAGAAGTAAAAAATGCCATGGAAGGCAAAATAATTTCATTAATGTAGCTTCAATTAGTTCATGTCTATTTAGAAATTCTCATGGCTTCCCAAAGCATTAGTAAAATATACTCAATGGCCATTAACGATAAGATGATTACCATGGTCGAGTTTGAGACTGTTGTTGGAAATGGACAATTTCTGACTCTATATGCTGATACAGAACTGGGGCACTATTGCAAGGGGGAGGTGGAGGTTTTTAATTGGGGCACTACTGCAGGGGGGAGGTGGAGGTTTTTAACTGGGGAGGTGTAATGGTTTGAACCCAGATCAGTAATAAAAATCTCAAACTCCCAGTTTACCACTAGAAAAGTTGACCACATCATAAAATCTGATGGCAACTAGATGCCAATAAAAACAAAAATCTTTTCTACCTGACAACAATGGTAACTAGATGCCAATAAAGACTATAATTTTTTCTACTTGACACCAATGGCAACTAGATGCCAATATAGACTCTATTCCTTTCTACTTGACACCAATGGCAACTAGATGCCAATAAAGACTACAATCCTTTCTACTTGACACCAATGGCAACTAGATGCCAAATAAAGACTATAATCATTTCTACTTGACACCAATGGCAACTAGATGCCAATAAAGACTATAATCCTTTCTACTTGACACCAATGGCAACTAGATGCCAAATAAAGACTATAATCATTTCTACTTGACACCAATGGCAACTAGATGCCAATAAAGACTATAATCCTTTCTACTTGACACCAATGGCAACTAGATGCCAATAAAGACTATAATCCTTTCTACATGACACCAAAGCTGCAAATCAGTATACCTAGTTCTTATCCAAATAAAACTGCCTAACCTACAAAATAAATAAAGAAAACAAAAGATTTAAATTGCATGGAAAAATTAGAAAATAAATATCATTTATCATAAATATTGAAAATGGACAGCTAGAGATCACAGGTTGTTGCTGTTAGTACAAGACAGGAAGTGTGTAATGGCAAACTGACCTTTGATACAATGTACCTGTCAACAACTTCCTTTCCCATAAACAGTGCACTTTCGTCCACTCTGAATGACACAGTTTTTTAATTTACTCCGCATTTAATGAAATACAAGTAACTCCATAATTAATCAATATTATTTGTTTTTTTAAAGGTATTATCCAAGGTCGATGGACCAAAGTAGCCTAGGAGAAATCATGATGCACACTTTGAAATTTACACACCACCATGCAGCAGAGAAATCATGGCAGTATTGTAACCTTACACTGAACTTTTCAGGCTCTTTTTTCATGCTGGTATCTTCAATTTTCGAAGATGTATTACATCAGTTTTTCCTAATGTGTTTCTAGGTTACATAGCATTGCATTCTCTTTACCAAACATAGTGTTGAATGAGAATTACCCCATGTATGGGTGCCCCAAGAGGCCGAGTGATCTAAAGCGCTCTGTTACGGATAACTGCCATCTCAAATGTCTGCGTGGGTTTGAGTCTCAGATTTGGCTAATGTGGGTATGTGAGAAAGCTTGCCAGTAGCTTCTCGTGGGTCAGTGGTTCTTTCCAGGGTTTTCCTCCACCTTTAATACTGGCTGCTATGTATAGTCTATCGTATGCTGATAAATGGCATTAAACCCTACAACAACTACAACTACCCCATGTATGCACATGTCTCCGTCGCAGTAAAGTAGCGTTTATTACTGAGCAGTTTTTTCAGGCTTCATTCAACAACTGAATAACATGCGAAATGTTCAATAAAACATTAAAATTTGTTTTGCTCCAAATGTGTTATTCCTAACATAGCTTGTATTTAAGTATGTAATAAAAAGGTTAATGAATGAGTATAAAAAAATATTGGCCCCTTATTCATGTGACACAGAATGCCCTCGCAATCTTGGGCATTCTGCCCCATTTGACTTTGAGTCCAATATTTTTCAATACTCAGTTAACAACCAATACATATGCCTGCAAGGGCCCTAGGTTGCAGAGTGATCTAAAGCACTTGCCTTTTCTGATCAATGCAATCTTGTCTGCATGTGTTTTAGTGTCAAGCTTGGCCAATGTGTATATGTGAGAAAGCTGCCAGCAGCTTCCAGTGGGTTGGTGGTTCTTACTTGGGTTTTCCCAGTTTCTTCCTCTACCAATTATACTGTCTACCATGTATAGCCTATCTTGCACTGAAAAATGGCTTTAAACCCCAAAACAACAACATAGGCCTAGAATAATATATTTATCTATCCTAAGTGGTTTTAACTTAATTATGCTCGAAAGGCTTCTGTCAAAAAATTTTTTAAAATAGATTTTAAAGGTTAAACAAGAGATCAGTGAAGTGTACATTATATTGTCCTCTTTGCAGATAACTAAAATTTTAACCTTTTTTTTAACCTTTCATTCAATGACCTTGACTTTCTGACCAAGAATCAACAAGATTCTTTCTTAACCCAATTGCAAGCCATCCAAAATTTCTGGTCCTGGTCTGTGCTGCAGAACAAATGCCATTATATGGAAACCAGTTTTATTCTTTCAGTCAAAGTGACCTTGACTTTTGAGTTATAAAGTGCGAACCATTCATAATGTTTAGTAACTGTAGATGATGTGAAACTCAAGTTACTGTGCAGAAACCCAATTTTTATTAATGAACGGACAGATGAACGGCATCATAACAATATGCTCTGCCTTTGGCTGGCATATCAAAAGTAAAAAAAACTACTTTATTGAAATGAAAATCTAATTTATAATTTCATATGCATATATCTACAAATACGAAAACCAACTTTCATCTGCATACACCCACAAGTATGAAAACCAAATTTCATCTGCATATAACTACAAATATGAAAACCAAATTTCATCTGTCTATATTTATCATTTTATTCCTTTTAGTTTCCGACTTGACTGACACAGAGTTGTAACTGGAAAGTATTGATCCACATGATCTTCAAAGACTACAAATTGTATTTGTAAAACATGTATGCCCCAAATTCAGACATAAAAGTCCAAGCTAAGAAAATCTAAAACCTGAAAAACCTTGCAATAACAACTGTAACAGCATCAAAGGTCATGAGGTCATCTACATTAATTTTGCAAATAAATAAGCATACCAAACTACATCTGCCTAGAGCCAGCGGTTTTTGTGTAATCATACCAATCAGTTTGTCTCAAAATTGATGTCCAGCTCTAAAAGTCTGAAAATATTATTAATAATTAAATATGTCCTTCAAATAAAGTGAAAATTTAATCAGGTCATTTACATATACTGTAGTTAGAAACATGCTAACTCAATTTAATTTACCAGTACTTAGGTCAAGTGTTGTTTTTACATAATGTTCCGAATAAGTGTTCAACAAAAATGCCTAAATCCAAAAGACAGTACACATGTAACAAGATATCCAAGTGGGCCTAATATCACTCACCTGGCATAAATAACTCAACAGATGACCTTGTCAATAAGGTGGCTTATATAGCATTGAAAAAAAACATCCCATGTAAACTATCTCCAAAACTTTATAAAATGTTGATTTTACCTAGCTTACTATATTCTGATAAAAATTCTTTCTAAAGTTAAAGACTCAATTAATATGCTGTTGTTAACGTTGTTGTTATAGGGTTTAACAGCATTTTTCAGCACAAGACAGGCTATACATGGCAGCCGGTATAAATGGACGAGGAAGAAGCCAGGAATTAATATGCAATCTTGCTTCTAATCAAAGTCATCCAAATTGTTGATGATAGTAAACCCAACACCAAAAATATGACTTCAACAACAGTAACAAGCTCTGCTAATTAGATGCAGGATCACCTCAATAATATTCACTGATCCCACTTCCTGTCAAAATTGATGATCTTGATGATACAAACCCATATTCCAATTCTGATAAAAACAGGATCAGAACTATGGATCCCAGGGTGGTAATAAACTCAGTCAAAAACATGCAATATCACCAAATAAATACTGTAGTTACCCACTTTTAAGATGAAAACAACTGCAAGCTGCACAGACCCAGATCTGCCATTGCATAATGTATCAGAGACCTGGGTCTGTGCAGTTTATTAGGAGTAATCAGAACAACAAACAACACAGACCCAGATCTGCATTCGCTTTATGCTACAGCGGATCAGGATCTTTGTTGTTTGCAGTTTGACTGGACTTGTAAGCAAGTACATTTGGTATGTATGGACCTAACTCATTACCAAAATAGTCAAAACTCTTGATGATATGAGTATATTTTTGAAGTTAATAAATTCAGCTCAGAATGTGGCTCAATCAATCCACTCACTAATATGCATGAATCTTGCTCAACATCGAACATGTACAAGATGTTCATGTCAGAAGCACATATTCCAAATTTGAACCAAAAAACTCGATAAGAAATACCCCTTCCAGAATGGTAACAAGCTCAATCAACCAGATACATAATCACCTCATTAGCATTTGTAGACATTGGCCATTATCGAACTCATCCGAGATCTTGATGATGTCAGCATATATTCCAAGTCGGATCAAAATGAGATCAGAAGTTGTTCCTCCATAATGGTAATACGGTTGTTTAATCTGATGTGCTATTACCTCATTAATATGCCTGGATCTTGTTTATTATCAAACCAATCATGATCTTGATCATTTAAGTGCATATTTCAAATCTTATCAAAACTGGATCAGAAATATGGCCTATAAAATGTTGACAACCTCATCCAGTCATATGTAAAATCTCTTCATTAGTACATGTGGATGAAAATCAAATCAGAAATATGGCTTCCATAGGAATATCAAGATTAATTATTCTGATACAAGATCATCTCATTAATAAGAACAGATCTTGCTCATTATTGAACTTGTCCAAAATTTTGATGATATGAACTCATATTTATAGTTTCATTAAAATCGACCAGAAACGTGGACTAAAGAGTGATAATAAGTAATTTTTGACAGACAGAATATGTATGACAGATAACAATAATGCATCATGGATGCTGGGACATACTATAAACATGCTTGAACTTACGTCCAGGCAAGGTGAAAATTTAAAAAATAATTTAAATTATGTGAAAATTTAACCTGATCATTCACATATGGAACAAAACGATCTAACGAAATTACTTGTCTTCATCAAGAGGTTATTGAGTACTCATGCTATCATCCTGTTATGGACAGACAGACAGAGACAGACAGGACAAAATCAAAATGCTAAAGTATAAAACAGATCAATATCAGAACATGGGTTTTAGTATTCCAATAGAGTAAAACTACTTTATTCAAATAAGCACAAAGTTCATCAAGTACCACAGATTTATCTTTACTGTACATATACATCTCAATGATGGCAATCCAAATGATAATATATTGTCCATTCAATTAAGTACCACAGATTTATCTTTACTGTACATATACATCTCAATGATGGCAATCCAAAAATGATGGCAATCCAAATGATGGGAATCCAAAAATGATGGCAATCCAAATGATAATATATTGTCCATTCAAGCAAAAGTATGCACTCTAGGATGGACAGTTGACACTTTAGTAGTATATGTAATCATTTTTATATAAATAATTATAACTGAAAGTTATCAGATGATCATGTACACCTGATGCAAAATTTCACTGACAAAAATTTATATTTCATCTTACAACTTTAAAATAATTTCTACAGATAAAGAATGATTGTTTGACAAAATTACAACAGTGAGAACTACCACTTTTGTATTTCAACCACTTCTGTATTTCAACATTTTAAGATTTCTTTTACCAAAGATTCACAATGTTTCAAAGAAAAGGTTATAAAGTGTCTACTATGATATACCTACCTACCAAGCAAACTGACTAACCACCAACTGACTTACCTATCTATTTATCAATCATACACATATACTACAGAGAATATGATCAGATTTGCACTAAATATTTATATCATTTATTGCAGACACAAGGAAAGTCTGACATCCTACTTTTAATTATTATGGTGCTGACCCCTCATAAATATGCCCATTCCAAGCATGTGGGAACAATGGAACAAGGTGCTGGATCTACTAATGCAAAGTGCTGCCCCCAACCTCCATAATCCATTTGTATGTTTTGTGCTAGCTAGCTCTTGACATACCTCCAGGGCAAAAAATTCCATCTTTTGATATAAGGATGCACACACACACACACATCCTGGAACCTGGAGCCTGCCTCACCTAGACAGGGTATTTTGTTTTAAATTTCTTACTACAGCATCAAAATGTATCAGGTCTCATTTTTTGTATGTTAGATCTGACCCTTGGCAACTTGGCTCACAGCATTTTTGGTATAATTCATGGCCAGATCAAGCAATTTCCATTGTATATACCATTTGTATACTTCATGCCTATTCAAGAAATTTCCATTGTATATACCATTGGTATACTTCATGCCTAATCAAGCAATTTCCACCATATATACCATTGGTATACCTCATGGCCAGATCAAGCAATTTCCATTGTATATACCACTGGTATACTTCATGCCTGATCAAGCAATTTCCACTGTATATACTATTGGTAAACTTCATGCCTGATCAAGCACTTTCCATTGTATATAACACTGGTATACTTCATGCCTGATCAAGCAATTTCCACGGTATATACCATTGGTATACTTCATGCCTGTTCAAGAAATTTCCATTGTATATAACACTGGTATACTTCATGCTTGATCAAGCAATTTCCACTGTATATACCACTGGTATACTTCATGCCTGATCAAGCAATTTCCACTGTATATACCACTGGTATACTTCATGCCTGATCAAGCAATTTCCATTGTATATAACACTGGTATACTTCATGCTTGATCAAGCACTTTCCATTGTATATAACACTGGTATACTTCATGCTTGATCAAGCAATTTCCACTGTATATACCATTGGTATACTTCATGCCTGATCAAGCAATTTCCATTGTATATATCATTGGATCAATCAGATTCATAACAATAGTTTATTTCCCATACAATAAAATGAAGCTTTAAGCATAGAAGGAGATGTGTTATGAGAAATGAAAATAAGTATGCAGGATGCTTGGACTAGTCCCCTGTGTCATGGCCATGGATTAACAGCCAAAAATGCTTTCAGACACCTATTCTACCCTCATAGAACGATTACAAAAACCCACACATTCCATGAGACTTATCTCACTTACAGGCTGAGTTATACTACTGAAAGAAGATTATATATTACTAAGAGTGAATGATAAAGGAAAATAATGCTTTAAATCAGAGCTCATATTTTCTCTTTGAGAAACCTTTTAATTCTGCTGCGCTTTTAGAGGTGTTGTGATTCTATATCTTTTTCTAAGTTTCCTCAGAACTTGCCCCTGCTTCAGTTGTTTCGAGGAGATCAGCAGTAGCCTGAGCTGCACTACCTTCTTCACTGTTAGACTCGGTCTCTGCCTCTTTGACAGACATATCATTATCACTTTTTCCATTTTCAGACTGTGTCACTGTTTCTACAATAGAATCTTGATCCATAACATTAATTTCTGAGGTATCAGTCTCCTTACTGGGTGACTGTGTATTAGCACTACTTTCTGCTTTCTTATCAGTTTCATCATTCTTGTCTACTTCTAGGAATTTCCCCCATTCTTGCAAACGTTTATTTCTGTCTTCCTCTGTTTCCTCCACAGTGTACTTAGTTTTGCCATCCCAGGTAGCTGCCAGTATTCTCCTTTTGCCATAGTATCTGTGGTTCATCTGCTCTATACACAGGTCTGCATCCTCTGCATTTTGGAATGAAACTGTTACCACACCCTCTTCATGGCACTGAGACAAAAAGAAGTAGAATTAGGTTAATGGCATGCCATTGTATATTACATTGCTTCCAAGATATCACTAAAGCTATAAAATGACCCAGGAGCTAATGCTGCAACACTGTACAAGTGTATTTGTCTCATGTCTACTTTGTCTATATATGGTAACAGGTTGGAGATCTTGACAGTTTCTAGGGTATGATCCAGGTCCCCTTCCCAAAAGGAATGGCTTATTGCCTGTGTTGAATGCAGAGTCATATCTCCTCATGCCCATTAAGTACTAATATGGTTATAAGTTGGGGCCCTGAATAGTTTCCAAATTATGATCCAGGGGTGAGTCCCCTACGCTGAGGGGATGGCTCATAACCTGTATCGAATGTGCAATTATGTGAATTGATCTTTTCAAGCCCAATAAATGTTAACATAGTTATAGGATGGGAATCTCAACAGTTTCCAAATTATAATCATGGGGCAAGTCTCCTACCCCACTGTCATGATCCAAGATATGTACTATATATATGTCTAAGTTTATCTTATATCCTTAAAACCTCTTTGTTGCTACTGAGTGTGAATCTACTCCAAGTGGTGTCCTCAAGGTAGCAATCACTCACCCCAGGGATAAGACTGGAGTGTGTAACCTAAACACCCCATATTAAAGATCTAGCCTTAACTATATAAGCCAACTTTCAGATTTCCATCTACAATATTTGTGAAAGCAAATCTTTCAGTAAATTATGTTTATCCAAGAATACATACCATGTCATTTAACGTTAGAAAATTAAACTCACTACATCCCAAATTCAGCCTTCCCAAAAAGGTGAAAAATTAATCTTTTCCACCCTTATACCATAAAGACAAAGGAAAGAAACTCGTTACATCACCTTGACTAATACATGGTGTTAGTAGCCTGAGTTGTATATTGAATAAGATGCTTGCATCTGTATGGAGGCTGGGTGGCTTATCATGTGATCAGATAAGTGTGCTTGATGAAACATAATTTACTAAATATTTGCTTTCTCCTTTGTATACATTCCCCAATCAAAATAACATTAGGAGAATAGTGATTAGGTGGGAGTGCTGAGCATTCCACCTCTACCGTTTAAGGTTCCCTATATGGCAGCACACTTCCCTACTGGGTAACTTGATAGCAGCACAACTCACATATACACGATCAATGACAACTGTACCAAACTAGGGAGAGAAATAAATACGTTTCTTACTGATACATTTTATAGGCGAATTCAGTTAAAGGCTAAGCTAGTACCTGTGAGGAGATTATGCTGATATTAACTAGGGCCATTGGTCATCAGGCCAGTAGTGACTGGACCAAAAAGATTCAATTCTCGAATCTGCGAAGCTAAATTCCATAGATAAAAACATCTGAAGGTTGATTGTGCATGCAGGCCAACAGTTTCTGTTATGTCTTGAACTGACATGCAAGATTTAAAAGTGAGGCAGAAAAAGTCACTCTAATTTCACAGGCTGAGGCAACTCTTATCTCTGCCAAGCATAGATCTCATTTCAGCCATGACATAGGGCTGAGGGGTGTTAATCTCTTTACCAGACTTCACCGCTTTTCTCTATGCTTGAGGGCATGGACTGGGTCTGGACTGGACTGGACTGGGTCTTGCATGGTTTCTTCACTCATTACACTGCTCCTTTAATAACTCGCAAAGCAGCTTCTAACATGGGGACAGGCTTGCATCCCATTTTTTCCCCCAGAAAATGCCAAAATAATTTGCTAATGGTGAAGAAATTCATAATCAAAATTTGGTACTGGAAACCCTGATATAATGTTTGTTTATCTTCCAAGTGGCAGTTAGTGTCTGGAAATTTGAATCAACATCATAAAATGGCAGCTATTGTCTGGAAATTGGAATCAACATCATGAAATTCTCAGCTTATAATAAGAAATCCTATATTCTGTTAAATGTTCTTTTTAAAAAAAATGATAGTACCCTATAAATAACATTCACTAACAAAATTTTTATCAGTGAAAATGTCACCAATGCCTTCTGGTGGCAATATTTAAATAATAAATGAGTTATGTCAAGTGAAATTTGTGTTTAAGCCATATAAACACAAATGTGATATGCCCTCTTGTATTCAAGTATGAAAAATGTATATCATCATAGCTATTTCTGCAGTCATTTCTATGAGAATTTGATTAACTGCTGTGTTTTGCTTTCAGACTTGTGGACATGTTTACTGCAACGTTACTCTCAATTAAAACCAAACCTGCTTTATATTAGCACATTAATGATATCTTCTGTATCAAATCAAATACTGGGAATGGAATTTAAAAAATGTTAAAGGGTAGGCAAATCTGCCTGCATAAAAACATATGGTCACGGTTGTGTGTCAGGTCAACTCATTTAAATTTGCCACCCATAAACTATTATACATATTATTGTGTAAGATACAATGAAACTACCTTAGATTATCCATGTCATTCATAAATGTGATCAAAGATAGCAAGACAACCAAGCAAAAGGAACAGCCAGTGAATTCAAAACTTTGATATGGTTAATTATGGAGAAGTAAATTCAAAAGTTTGTAGTGAACTTAGAATTCCTAAATTGGCATTCAGAGCATCGTCAAGGATGATGAGAAATTTCACTACTACTTGCAAGGAGATCACAGCATAAATATTTCAAAGTCAAAGTCTTTTCATAACACAAATGTTTCTACTTTTTGAACAAAAGAAATCTTGTTTTGTTGTGCACAATGCAGTTAAATAATACACCATGTTTTGCCAGTACACAATGATGCACACATGTATGATGTGGAACCCTCTTGCAATTATTTTGTCAGAGATTAGTTATCTTGAAATGAAGGTAATTTACCCCAGTATACTGAAAAGCAAATAATTTCATTAGAAAAAAATTTTGACAATTATTCCTACCACAATTTTAAAACGAGTATTCAGCCATAAAACAGCAACAGTACCTCCCCATCCATGGTCTTCACGATGTCTAGCCAGAATGACAACCCCTTCTTCATTTTTCTGAGATCCCTCGGTTACTCATGCCCTTGCTTATAGTGCGGTCTATGTTTGTTTTACCCTGCTTAAGCTATCAAGGGACAGGTATACATCTACTGAAGTGAGTGCACGATTATTTTCTGTATCAAGGGACAAGTATACATCTACTGAAGTGAGTGCATAACAATTTTCTGTATCAAGGTACAGATATACATCTACTGAAGTGAGTGCATGACAATTTTCTGTATCAAGGGACAGGTATACGTCTACAGAAGTGAGTGCATGACAATTTTCTGTATCAAGGGACAGGTATACGTCTACTGAAGTGAGTGCATGACAATTTTCTGTATCAAGGGACAGGTATACGTCTACTGAAGTGAGTGCATGACAATTTTCTGTATCAAGGGACAGGTATACATCTACTGAAGTGAGTGCATGACAATTTTCTGTATCAAGGGACAGGTATGCATCTACTGAAGTGAGTGCATGACAATTTTCTGTATCAAGGGACAGGTATACATCTACTGAAGTGAGTGCATGACAATTTTCTGTATCAAGGGACAGGTATGAATCTACTGAAGTGAGTGCATGACAATTTTCTGTATCAAGGGACAGGTATACATCTACTGAAGTGAGTGCATGACAATTTTCTGTATCAAGGGACAGGTATGCATCTACTGAAGTGAGTGCATGACAATTTTCTGTATCAACGGACAGATATACATCTACTGAAGTGAGTGCATGACAATTTTCTGTATCAAGGGACAGGTATACATCTACTGAAGTGAGTGCATGACAATTTTCTATATCAAGGGACAGGTGTACATCTACTGGAGTGCATGACAATTTTCTGATGGCCTGCTGACAGCAGCCTATTATTGGTTACAAAGCTTGTTTGTGTCTTTTGGACTGTGGAACCTGAGCTGGAGATAGTTTGGATCCTCTAAACGGATGTAACTCACCTTGTATAATGAAACTAAGAATATCTAACATGACACTAGCTGCAGTGAGGTTTTAGCTAAAGGCGCAAATTGATCAGAACTGAACATTTCAAAACCCATGAGAAATTTCACTTTGGAAACTGACTGAGGGATTTTGGTCTATCCAAGTCAAAACCAGCTAATAGGTCTGATAGGTTTTAACAAGATCAAAATCATCCCCTCTGCCATGATGCCTAAAAGTGTTGGAAATCATGGAGTGGCGGCCTTTGATTTCTAGTTGGGGTTAATTCCCAAATCAGCATGCATATGTTTGGTGACTTTGTCCACCAACCACCTAACACCTCTTTGAAAAAGTAGGCCACCATTTCCAAGGAATTGTTTGACATGACAAGGACTACTTTCCCAAATAATAGGTCCTTCCAGACATAAAAAGCCTTGATTATAGTCTTAATTTCTAGAAGGTTGATGTGAAGAAGCAATTCATCTAGACACCAAATGCCACGACTGTTGAAGCACGGCAACAGGTGGGCTCCCCAACTATAGTCCTTACAAACTATAATTTCTGGTTGGGGTTTTCCCAGAGGGATCCTTGCCTTAAGCCAATCTACGTATGCCACTGATGCTGGAATAATACAACTTGGGTCATAATCCAGACTTTGTGACTGCACTGATTGGAAAAGAGGCCATAGCAGGTCATCTGAAACAGACACGTGAAAAGGTAACTGTGCGTAATCAGATCTGCTGCCACACTAAGAAAGCCAAGGAGCTGCAGAACTGTAATCCAAACATTGCTGAATATGAACTCTGTCAGTTTGATACTCCATAACAAATGTGTGCTGCCCTGCAACATCAACAGATTCGTAATGAACTCCATACATCAATGGATGGAATGAGATGAGTCTCACCTTTTCCAAAATGATTAGGTAACCTAAAAGGGACAGAAGACCATTCTACTCTTCACAAGAACAGAACTTACCATGTGTTTTAGCAGTATGTCAACCAAATACACTGCAGTCACTGTTGAGGATGTTGATGCAGTTGATAATTTTAGTTAAAGCTTGAGGAATTATGATTAGATCAAATAGTAGGATACAAAACTGACATATATTTCCATGGTAGGCAAACTGAAGCAAGTGTGTGGCCTGGTGAATAGGGATATAGAAATATGTTTTGGTCAAGTCTGGACTGATTTCAAAATTCATTCCTTTTGATGAACATTCGGACTGATTGAGCCATTTCCATCTTGAACTTCAGTGCTGCATCGCATTTAATGAGCTGGCCTGAGGGTTACATTGGCCTTTGACACTAGAATGAACCTTGAATAAAACTCTTTAGTTTGGTTTCTGAACAATCTCCTCCATTTGTTGAGTAATGACCTGATTTCCATCTGCATAATTTCAGTTTTCTTCAAATCTGTCAAAACATCTATCATAAAAGAAGACAAACGAAGAGAAGCTGTATAAATGAAATCTAAAGCCCCTCCAAAACAACTTCAGAAAATAGATGCATCCAACACTGATAGAAAGAAAGGATGCTGGCACCAACTGGTAGGTTGTCTACAGGCAGCCAGGGTGGCAAGTCAACAACAGTTGTTAGGAGGCATGGGAAAAGAGAAACCTTGTCCCCTTTTTGGAACTGCCTCATATACTAAGGAGCCTTTGTCTCCTGAAATCTGATTTTGTTGATACTGTCACTGTTCCTGGGCAGTATTTAGCTTCTTGTCTCTTTCCTGATGATCATCTCTCCTTCGAGGATGAGACCGATTTGGCCTGAATTTCTGAGCAGTTGGCATGGCCAGTTCGGGTGTGTGTGTGTGTGTGTGTGTGTCTGTGTGCAGTTCCTGTGCTGCCTACCTCTCACTTCTTCTATCCCATCACCAAATAATAACAGTGACCCAAAGAGTGCTGCACAGAGTGCTAAAGAATAGGGCAACCTGGGTAATTGTGAGCACAGACAGGCATCTTGTATTACCAAATCAAGATGGCAGAAGCCATCCGTTAACTGCAGAATGAGGTGTGCAGACCTGTTCATGACTGTGGTGCTTGTTGTTCCTAAAAATCTGCTGACATAATTGTCACAACCAGCAGTGTACTATTAATTTTGGATTAAGATGGAATCATTAAGATGTCCCCCACTACGTGTGCAATCAACGCCATCTTAGGGTGAAGGCTCAAGATGTCACATTCTTCTGGGCAAGACTTCATATGTTTTTGTTTTCAATGCTCTTTTGCAAAACCACAGACCACCATAGACCAGGCATTGCAACAACATTGTCATGGAATTGTATAAATCCCTTTATGTATTAAATATTATGTACCTGTATTTCATTTTTTATGTACAGTGATACCCAAGGGTAGTTGTTGTTGTTGTTGTTGTTGTTGTAGGGTTTAACGCCATTTTTCAGCACACAATAGGCTATACATGGCGGCCAGTATTAATGGTGGAGGATGAACCCAGGAAATCCCCGGAAAGAACCACCGACCCTCGAGAAGCTACTGGCAAGCTTTCTCACATACCCACATTGGCTGAATCTGAGACTCGAACCCATATAGACAGAGGTGAGATGGCAGTGATTCGTAACGGAGAGCGCTTTAGACCACTCAGCCACTCGGGGCCCCGAGGGTGATTTATGTATACTGTAAAAATATTCTGAAGCAGTGAGTTCGGTTCACCCTATGCCGCAGGTGCGAAGTGCTTTCGATGGGAAAAACCGATTCATCTAGCGCACAGATAATGTAGAGCTGCATTGTCTGTGCATAAATACCTCACCATAAGACTGAATCTTCACATTATGGAACTGTCTTGACAGTGAGCAGTCTATTTATAGGACCTGCACATCTTCAGCTGTGTATTATTGTTAATTTCTTGTATATAAGTTATAACTATTGAACTACCACATTTACTTTTGTATATTTTCTATACAGCTTCAGCTTACGTAGTATAATGCAAATATTTTCTATTCTTGTTTGTGACTTAGCAAGGGATTTATATTAGCAATATAAAGTTGCATTTTTAAGAAACATTTAGTATTGTAGGATTCTTATCGGGCACGGTAGGCTCACTTCTGAACCTGTATATTGTTTTGTAATTATTGTGCCGATAATGTAATCTGTATAGCTTGCCATATATAACGTCATTACGTTTTATCGTATATGCCCTTGTCATGCACAGCACATAGTGTTAGATGTATTTTCAGCTGATCGGAGTCGATGTGATATCAGCTGTAGAGCTGATCAGAGTCGACATGGTACCAAATGAAGAGAAGATCGGAGTTGATGCAGTAACAGCTGTAGAGCTGATTGGAGTCAACATGGTACCAGCTCTAGAACGAGCCATAGTAGCTGTAAAGCTGAACCATAGCAGCTGCAGAGCTGAGTGAACAGTGTTACTGGTTGAGCAGCAGTTGATCGGGCATTGCTGACTGATTAGTTGGCGCTGATTGCATGATTGACCAAGGAATTGAATGGTGGTCGGTGACTACCTGGAGAACTGACTGCTTGATTGGCCAGTGTGACTGGTAGCCATGTGTGCTGGTGAAGGAGTGTGTAACTCCATATCTGTAATCTTTTAGCAGTGGGCTAGTTTTGGGGTTTGTAATACCCAGTGCTTTGGAACTGTAAAGATATTTTGTATGATATCTGTCCTTTGTATTCATCATTTTACTATTTGAGTAAAATATCTAATTTTTCACTATTTGAATGAATTCATTTTTACTATTTGAGTAAAATACATCATTTTTTTCGTCGTGTGAAATCACTGTGAATCACTCACCTTTGTCCTTGTACTGTGTAAGGTTGTTCATTTGTATTTCATTTGTTGCATATTAGCTTTGTGTGGATAATGTTAATTTGTCCAATAATTGGATCTTACAAACACACTTATTAATCATAATGCTTTTCTCATCAACAAATATTGTATTTGTATCACCATCAAAAGTGTTCTTTGTAAATCTGAAATCCAACCCGGTTATCTTGTTACAAACATGGACCAGGTATTCCCTCACCAAAGACTGCACATGTTGCAAGTATATAGCAAAGAACATTTAGAACATGCTTGTTTTATTTGTTGCATTTCATTATCATGTTCAACAGAAATGACAAGAATGATGAACGAGCAGAGGAAATTAGGTAATTAACAATCCAAAGTTTACCAAAATTCACAACAAGAACGCTTGACATAAAAATAATTTGAAATATATACACACACACACACACACACACACACACACACACACACACAATGTGCACAAATAACAATTAACAATACATGCCAATGATACTGTGTCTGAGTACCAATCTTACTACACTCAAAAATACAGATTTAGATCTGGCTGGATGTTTGAAGGATTTAAGGATTTTCAGGAATGACTAAGCAAAATCTTGAAACTGGCACCACCTAGCAGTCATCAAAGGGAGGTAATGGGTAAGAGTTTCTTCCC
The DNA here is from genome assembly GCA_028554795.2 of Sinohyriopsis cumingii. Lineage (NCBI taxonomy): Eukaryota > Metazoa > Mollusca > Bivalvia > Unionida > Unionidae > Sinohyriopsis > Sinohyriopsis cumingii. The sequence continues at coordinate 51,571,402 of CM068827.1, read as the reverse complement.
TTTGTTTATGTCGGCACGAAGACAGAAAAGAAAAAATTTGGTATATTTTTCAGGAAGGCTAGATTCATGCAGTAGCAAGCTTATTTTCTTAAAGTCAATGTGATCACGAAATCTATTCTAAGGAAAAATTGATATTTTTTTAACCATCCTACCACACCATCTTGTCGACCTCCAGGGGAAAATCAAATTTTGGAATTGCTGTGCACATCAACAGAGCTTCCCAAAGTTTGAAGCCAGTGTCTTTAGCCTTGTCAGATATTACTACTGGACCAAGCAGAGAAAAGCCATATGACATAATCCTCACCTTTTTCTTAAAGCACAGGCATAATAAGAATAATTCTGATAAATAAGATGATTTAATCATGCCATCATACTTCCCTATCAACCACAGAAAGACATCCAAGCAATAAATGTTACAGCATGAAAAATGGCAGTGTAAGGGTAGTGCTTTCCAGACAGTTTAATCATTACCTGAATGAAAATCTATACATTTTTTGGGTCAGAATTTATGACTGATTGACACAAGTATTGAATATCTGCGACTTGATGAATTCCAAATCAAAATAAGCACTGTGTGTGTGTGTGTGTGTGATCTGGATTTTTAATGTAGCTTTAACAATTTTTCAATCCTATCAATATGATGTCTGCAGTGTGGCAGTTTATAGTGATGTTTATCACTGGGGCATCATGCCGCAGACATGTAGCATGATGTCCCACCCAGCCACATTATACTGACACCAGGCTGACCAATCCAAACACTAACCTCTTAATGCTGAGTGCCAAGCAAGGCAGCTGTTAGTACCATTTTTGTAAGTCTTTGGTATGACTCGGCCGGGGATTGAATTCACGACCTCCCACATCCGAGGCAAAAATAAGCACTGTAACAATAACAATCAAATAACAACATAAACTAGTGAAACTTAATGAAAATCTTTTCAACTTCGAACTTTAGTTAAGAATCTGGCTCTTGCACTTCTGAAACAAGCTTTGTTGCTTGATAATTAAATCAAGGGAAAAATTGTTCATGAAAATTGTAAAGCAATTATAGTCAGATCCAACAGAAGAGACCCAGATCTGACATGGCATGTGCCCACAGATCTGGGTCAATGCAGTTGTTAACAGTAGAACAAAACCACACACACTCTTATCAACTGGCACATTATGCCATGGTAGACAAGGGTCTGTGTGGTTTGCACTTTGACCAAACTTACAAGTTAGTACAGACAGTATGTGTTGAAAATGTTTTCAAAGAGGAAACAAAACCATTCTCTCTCCTTCAGTCGAACAGAGAAAGATTAAAAAGAATGACTCCTTCAATCTGATCCAGAAAGATTAAAAGAATGACTTTCTTCAATATGAAAGAGAACTATTAAAAACAATGACTCCTTGAAATAGAAAGATTAAAAATGAGAGACCACTCCGGTGGCCTGGTGGTTACAGCGTCCACCTCAGATGCGGGAGGTCATGGGTTCGATCCCCGGCCGAATCATACCAAAGACTTACAAAAATGGTATTAACAGCTTCCAAACTTGGCACTCAGCATTAAGAGGTTAGTGTTAGGACTGGTCAGCCTGGTGTCAGGATAATATGATTGGGTGGGACATAATGCTACATGTCTACGGCATGATGCGTCATTGCTAGACATCACTATAAACTGCCACACTGCAGACATCGTAGTGATATGACTGAAATTTTTTTAAAGCTACGTTAAAAATCCAAATCACACACACACACAGACAATAAAAATGACTTCTTCAATCTAACAGAAAAAGATTAAAAAGAATGACTAATTAACTGTAATACAGAAAGATTAAAAACAATATCTTAAGAATAAATCAAAGAATGTTCATAAATGAATCATACCATTAAAACACCCATACTAACTACATTAATTTACTTTTATATATGATAAGAACATTATCAAAAGTTTTACGGAATACAATATATGGTATTACAAATATTATATGATAATGTCTAATGCAAGTAATTTGGAACATCGTTTTGAAAGGTATCTAGAAACTTGAGCTTTAACATTTTTGTACTGCTTTTTTCTTCTTCAGCAAACAAAGTGAGAGAGAGAGAGAGAGAGAGAAAGAGAGAAAGAGAGAGAGAGAACGCAGAACCATGAGAAGCCATAACTCCACTCAGTGTCAATTAAAATTGTAGCTGAGTGACAGTCTGGGAAAAATAAATCATACGGAGAAGCAATGCTACGAACAGTTATAAACTTACATCATAAACAACAACTTTCTTGACTTCTCCATACTCTGAGCAGCGATTTCTAACATCATCACGCAGAGAGTTGATGAGCACTGGATCTGCCTACAAAGGAAAAGCACAATGAACACGAGTTTTAATGGCATATTATACACCCACGTGTCTTTAAAAGTCTTCAAGTAGCAGTGTATGGTTGACTCTGGAGATTACTGCCTAACCATCTCAATTAGCTCAACCTATGGTCAATGTATGCAGTCTTGAACTAAACATAATGTGCAGAAACCATTATTGCCTTATTGAACTTGGTAAGGACATAACCTTTGATCTTTAGATCCTGGAATCAAAAGACTCCTTTATTATTCTAAGTTCAAGCCATCCACAAAGTTTGGTCAAAGAACTTACTTTAGAAGAAAAGTTTTCATGCAAAACCAATGTTTTGTTGGACCGCAATGACCCTGACCACTGACATTTTGACCCCAAAATCAACACACCTCTTTCACACCTTCAGTGCAAAGTCTGCACAAACTTTAGTCAATGTATCTGGTCTACAACTCTAAAGTTTGTATGCAAACCAATTTGTTTAAAATCGCAATTACTCTGACTTTTGACCTTCTGACACTAAAATCAAAAGACATCTTCCATACCTTAAGTGCAAGCCATCTACAAACTTTGACCAAGATAAATGATCTAGTTCTAAATTTACTATGCAAAAAGTGTCCTTCCTTCGCAGACATTACAAAGGTTCTAAATACCAGTAATTGTAGCTCGCCTAATAAAATTGTTATCTGACCAGCAAATCAGAATCTGCTAGAAGTGATTGTAATGGCATGATGTGGGGTAAAAACACAGGAATGATTCTACCAAAATAGGATAGGCTGATGTGGGGTAAAAACACAGGAATGATTCTACCAAAATAGGATAGGCTGATGTGGGGTAAAAACACAGGAATGATTCTACCAAAATAGGATAGGCTGATGAGGGGTAAAACACAGGAATGATTGTACCAAAATAGGATAGGCTGATGAGGGGTAAAAACACAGGAATGATTCTACCAAAATAGGATAGGCTGATGTGGGGTAAAAACACAGGAATGATGTTGTTGTGGGGTTTAACGCCATTTTTCAGCACGATAGGCTATACATGGCGGCCAGTATTAATGGTGGAGGAAGAACCCGGAAAACCCCGGAGAGAACCACCGACCCACGAGAAGCTACTGGCAGGCTTTCTCACATGCCCACATTGGCTGAATCTTAGACTCGAACCGCCGCAGACAGAGGTGAGATGGCAGTGATCCGTAACGAAGAGCGCTTTAGACCACTCGGCCACTCGGGGCCCCCACAGGAATGATTCTACCACAATAGGATAGGTTGATGTGGGGTACAAACACAGGAATGATTCTACCACAATAGGATAGGCTGATGTGGGGTAAAAACACAGGAATGATTCTACCAAAATAGGAAAGGCTGATGTGGAGTAAAATCACAGGAATGATTCTACCAAAATATGACAGGCTGGCATCTCTGCAATAGCCTAACCAATGTTTAAGTCATCAACAAAGTTTGGAAAGTTTATGGTAGATAACTAAGTGTTTATGTAGACATATTTCTGTTTTTAGTCACAGTAACGAATAATGACCTTAGCAAATGCAGGGCCCAATTTGGATAATTTTGGTGGGGCCCCCTGATTTAAACAAGTTTTATATGATACTGAACTTAAAATTTTCTTCCATCACTTTAAAATTACTTTCTGACTATAGATATATTTTTTTAAAATTACTAATGCATGGGACCTCCATGGGCCAAATCAGTCCAACTGGCCCAAAGCCGGCCATGACAGTAACCCTGACCCATGACATTATCACTGCAAAATTGATAGGCTCTTAACCCAGCTCAAGCCATCCAAAATGTTTGGTCCAGATATGTGGTGTAAAACTAATCCTACTGTGCAGTAAATATTTTTCTCATTTCAGTGACCTTGATCTTTAACCTTTTGATCCAAAAATTATTAGAATTCTCCCTTAAACAAAGTGCATGCTACTCATGAAGTCTGGTAACTGCAGATGGTGGAAATAAAATCAGACAATTGAAAAACATCACAACAATATGCCCTGTCTTATGGTGGTCCTATAAATATTCTGACAAAACCTCAGATGGCAGTTAAAGCTAATACTGACACAATGAAACAAAACTAAGATAATACTGACACAATGAAACAAAACTAAGATAATAATGTCATGATGTAATAAAAGTAAGCTAATAATGACACAATGAAACAAAACTAAGATAATAATGACACAATGAAATAAACCTCAGATAATAATGACACAATGAGATAAAACTAAGCGAATAATGTCACAATGTATAAAACTAAGCTAATACTGACACAATGTGATAAAATTAAACTAATAATTATACAATGTGATAAAACTTAGCTAATAAAGACACCATGTGATAAAACTAAGCTAATACTGACACAGTGAGATAAAACTAAGCTAAATCTGACAGTGTGATAAAACTAGGCTAATAATGACATAATGTGATAAAACTAAGTTAATAATGACACAATGTGATAAAACTAAGCGATTAATAATAGAATGTGACAAAACTAAGCTAATAATAAAACAATGTGATAAAACTAAGTTACCACATAAATGTAATCATTATTTTTTTAAAAACAGGCCATTGTTCTTCACTCACTGACACTAATTTCTAAAAATAACCTGAACAAGGTTAATGGGAAATACATGTTGAAAAATGTTTAGAGTAAATGTTTCAGGTAATATTTTGGTGTTATAAGCACCACCACCTCACCACCCAACTTCAGCTCCTCAAATGACCAAATGTTTGCATTTATCTTAAAAGTTTCTCTGAGAGCTTTAACTTTTTCATGTGGCAACTTTGTCTCATATTTAATTTTTTTTTATATGTATTGGATTGACAGTAGTTTGGGATCAAGATTGTGATGACTGCTTTTCCACTTACCTTTTTTAATGGCTAAAAATCAACATGGCTTTCAAACACTACCTGTATCTATTGGATACAGGCATTATAAATTACAGTACAATATATCAAACAGTCTACACAAATCCATGTTCATGAATTCATTGTGAACTGTGGTCACAGGTAAAATGGATTGGCAGTCATAAGTGATACATAGGAGACCTTCATTAAATATCCAATCTTTTTCTGAATGAAAGGGCTTACAGGTGTCCACAGGTGATGAGTCCTTAAGCTAATTATAATAATCCAATTACTGATTTATGGACAAACACTATTCCATTTAAAATACTCAATTATTTAAAATATTTATAAGTAATAATAAGCTCACTTTTGGGGTGAAATTAAAAGTTTGGATGAAAAACTTTTGCACATAAGATACTGTGTACATGATGGGAATGGTGTTTACAGTACATGCTACTAAAAGGGTGCAACAAGTCTTAGAATAGGGGCAACCTGTCAATCATTGGATTGACACTTTTAAACATTTGGCCTAGGTCTGCAGTTCCTGAGGAAACTGCACCAGCTGCCATACACAAATAGTACCATATTACCCATGTGGTTTTAGGAATGTAGAATAGTCCCAAGACACCCTCCTGCATGCATTGAGGGGACAAATGGAGGCAGAAGCCACACTGACTCAGTAATTAGAATACTAGACTCCAGACTGAGTGGGTGCAGGATCAAATCCTATGTCTGATCAGTCCAGGTCAATTACCAGGAAATGATTTTGGGCAAGGCACTTTACTCCAACTGCCTTGGCACTAAACAACCTATCTGTGCTGCTGCACCATAAAATACCAAACACTTTCATTTTCAATGCATTTAATTAAGGATATGTATTCTTATAAAAAGGAAAAACTTGAATAGCTGAAGAAAGAAATCCAGAAATAAAACATTTTCGACTAAAATCATCACAAAAATAAATAGATGATGCCAAAAAATTACATAATGTGGTGGGAGAGGGGCAAGGGGGATGAATATGGTAAGCACTCCTTCCAAACTGTTTTAAATGGAAACAATTATTATGTCCATTACTGCAAGTTATCTACATAACCAGAAACTGCTTTAAAATGTTGTTTAATTCTGAATGCAATAAATAAGCTCTTTGTCACCATTATAAAAAAATTAATCCAAGTATGTCTATGTCAAATACTTTATTATTGGCACAACTGTTTTATTTTGCAACAATAATGTGTGTGCATGTGTGTGTGTGTGTGTGTGAGAGAGAGAGAGAGAGAGAGAGATGTACAGTATTCAATCTTGCACTGTACTAAATCATTTTTTCAAACATCTGATATATATTCATTTAGAATGTCAATAATCTGAAAGTATAGATAGTTTGTGTCAACAATCTCAGTAACTTAGAAAAGAAAGTAGTTTAGGATAAGAATAATCATTATGATTATTAGAAAATCTGCTATGGTCCCTTTTCTCACCCAGGATGCCTGCAGTAAGATTTTCCATGTTTCTCATGAAGATGCGTAACCAACCTCTATGAGCCTAAGTAATTATTTCTTTGAAAATTCATCCAACATAACCTTTTCTGCTATCTGAATGAGCCAGTCAATGTTTCTCTTCCAGACACCATTAATTACCAATAGGTAAAAAAAGGCACTTTCTTTGATGTTTAAGAAGCTTGTTGCATAGTGCTGCTGATGTTTTTTTCTTTATGTGTAAGGAGCTTGTTGCATAGTGCTGATATGTTTTTTCTTTGATGTGTAAGGAGCTTGTTGCATAGTGCTGCTGATGTTTTTTCTTTGATGTGTAAGGAGCTTGTTGCATAGTGCTGCTGATGTTTTTTCTTTGATGTGTAAGGAGCTTGTTGCATAGTGCTGCTGATGTTTTTTTCTTTGATGTGTAAGGAGCTTGTTGCATTGTGCTGATGATGTTTTTTCTTTATGCATATTCATGAAATTGAGGAAATCTTGTCACAAGCAGCCACTGGTGATAAAGAAGCATAGTGGATGTTTGCTAGTGGAGCATAGCGGATGTTTGCTAGTGGCTTGCGATGATGAAAGGATCCCTTTAACAGAATCGCTCAAGCCAACATCGTATTCAAACCTAGATGTGACTTTCAAACATTAGGATCCCAAACCATATGTCTCATTAAACTCATTGAGAATTTGGATTATATTGACTGAAGTATAACTGTGATTATGAAGGATTCTATTTATTTGTTTTACCTTTATCTGATTTGTAGTTAACCAACAGTGCATCCACTGAACATGTTAAGTTTCTCTAAAATATACCTTTAATTTTGTGTTCTTGGAAAGAGGAAAATGTCGTATTGCATGAATATTTGCATTAAAAGTTGCTGTTAAGTATCACAAGATGATGTAAACATCTTTTAAAATTAACATCTGAATAAAAGAAGATAACTTTTCTTCTTCCCAACTTCAAAGACTTTGAACCCAATACTAGAAACTCAGCTATGACAAATACCATGAAATCTCAGGCTGACAGCTTGACAAAAAATTAATAACTTAAAAGCTCTATTTTTCTAATTTTAAAACTTTAGATAATAATAATAATAATAATAATAATAATAATAATAATTGTCATGATAATTATAATAATATTCACCTGCAACATGCATTGGTTATTAGCTAATTTGTGGGCCAGTCACTATATGCATATACATGTAATTCACAATCATTCCTTCTACAATTTAAGTGTAAACATTAATTATATTTTATGAAGAATTTGAGAAAGCTGAAATATTAGGGCAGTTGTACAATACTGCTTTACTGAGAATTTCTGGAGTTTATAGTTGTGGCAGAAATATAATTAGTAAAGAAAATCAAAATAATGGTCTCGTCAGTATAGATCTAAGTAATAATATATGTAAATCTGAATTCTGTGTCTTTTGTGCCATGAACAAGGTGTTTCATGGAATGTGATCTTTGAGAACATGTATAGATGTAAGTTACATCATTAAGTAACAATATATGTAAATGTGAATTCTGTGTTTTTTGTGCCGTGAACAAGGTGTTTCATGGAAAGTGATGTTTGAGAACATGTATATTTTTGTGGGGTAAAATTAATTGTAATGATATTATATATACCTACAACTATGGTACTGCTTTCCTTTTCTGAGACTCTTAGTCCACAGTCCAAGCTAATTATTCCATTCTCCAATTGGTGAGCCAGAATTGAAAAGAACATGATAGCAGTCTGGCCCAGAATAGCATCCTATTTTGACATGATCACAGGACATCAGAGCAAGGTGGGTATTACATACTTAAAGTTAATTTATTCCACCATTACATTTTAATAGCACTAATGCATTACTTGCTACTAATGCATTCAGTGGTGTGGTGCTAAATAAATGAGTGACAGAATGCAATAAAGAAGTAATGGAACACGTCACTCAGATGTTGGGGGGGGGGGGTCCATGGCAAGTGCCAAAAAAGGAATGCACAAAAGAGTAAAGATCGCTGTACTAAACCCATGACTGAATTAACCAGTAAGAATATGGCTGAGTACTTCAAAATATCAGGTATAGAAAACTACTGTACTTACCCTTATGGTAGAAGTGTTCACTACTGTAAGCTGGTAGATGGTTGGACCAAGTGTTGTGCCATCACTATTGGACCCCACAAAACAATGACTTCACTGATGAGCCAAAGATCAAAAGTAAAATACGGAGGAGGTAGTGTAAGACCATCAGAAGGAAGTTCTCACAACATCATATCAAGAGGAGTGATTTGAATACATCAAAGTTTTCTCAATAGCCCGACTTTATGGGCTTTAAATTCTCATGAAAGAAGGGTCCCTCTCTATAAGCTCTCTTGATAGTGAGGACAATCCACCTGGAAATAATGGCCACCAAAATATCCAAGAAGTCCTTAATAGGTATAAAGGGATGATTCTGATCTTTTCTTCTCCCATTTTTTCAAAAGCCAAGTAGATCCATATGGTTCTAACTGGGCAAATCAGCCTATCTTGATTATACCCAGCACTCATATGACTGGGGATCTCAGTAGGAAGTGGGGATCTCAGTAGGAAGTGGGGACTGGTTGTTGTTGTTGTTGTTGTTTTTCAGCACACGATAGGCTATACATGGCAGCCAGTATTACTGGTGGAGGAAGAACCTGGGAAAACCCAGGAAGGAACCACCGACCCACGAGAAGCTACTGGCAAGCTTTCTCACATACCCATATTAGCCAAATCCAAGACTTGAACAGACGCAAACAGAGGTGTGATGGCAGTGATCTGTAACAGACAGCACTTTAGACCACTCGGCCACTCGGGGCCCCAAAGTGGGGACTGAAGGTAACTGATTCTTAGCCAGAAACCTAGCTTAGAAAAAGTGAAAGATAACTACCCTGAACCATAAACAACCCTTATCCACTGACAAGGCATGAAACTTGCTCCTTGTCCTATGTGATGCAAAGGAGAGCAGGAAAAAACAGTCAGAAGAAGCTTCACTCAAAGGTTCATAATGTTTCACTCAAAGGTTCATGATAGTGTTTTGACAACATCCAAAAATCATAAAAAAGATTTCATCTAGGAATTAGTGAGTGAGATAGCTGTCTCTGAAGCTCAAACTAGGATATGAAATCAGAAAGATGACCCAATGGCAGAATCTAGTGCTGTTCCCATTAACCGAGTTACTTAAGCATCATCACTGATTCAACCAGTATGGCTGATTATACCAGTGCAACTTTTCACTATCGAGTTTCCTTATGGTACAGATAAGTTTATTAAATTATTATTACAACTGAGTTGAAATAGCCCCAACATAAATTTAATAATACAGTTATAGAAGTGAAATTAATTTCAATACGAAGAATATTTTGTTTGATTCTTGCTTTTCTTTATCCATTTTTGAAACATAATTTAGCTGTGATATAAGCAATCCGCATTAAAAACAGCAAGCAAATGTGAAAGTGAACTTTTTGAATTTCCTAAAAGAAATTATCAAAAGTGTGTGTTCCTGAGAAAGGGAGATGGTCTGGCAAATAAAGACAACCTAAACCAGGCAAAAGCGATTTGCAAGTTGTACCCAAAAAATACAGGTTCAGTGGTTTGTAAATGGCACATATGCACACACGGTCTCAAACAAAGCCATTGTTGTGTTGATTCTATAATCTTTTCTTGGCAAGTCTCACCATATTATTTATAATTAAAACAACATAGATAAACAAATAATGTCTTGTGTTATAATATAGGCCTAAATGGTCAACGTGTTGACCCCTCACAGTTCAATGTTGAAAATTCTAGAATTTCTAGTTAAAAAAGACTAAAATTAATTACGTTCATCATTAATTATAATCATAATTAGGTGGTTCTAGTTATGTATCTACTATCTAATCATTACATCACTTACAAGACAAATGATTTTACCTGTTCACCTGTTCTTGTCATAAAACAATAACACAATTTTGATAATTTGTTTTTTATTAACCTGTTCTTGTTATAAACAAAAGAACAGTTTGGATAATTTCATTTTTATTTAAAACGATATAAAAGAACAATCCAAAATAATTATGTCTTATTGCAAAAACTTCGATTATATACCAGTTAGACCATAGTTAAAATTGCTGCACTCATTTGATCACGTCCGTCATGTGACAGCTATATTTAACCAATTAATAATAGTTCATTGGTCGGTAGGTGTAGTTGATGATTGATCATGAAATTTCAACCAATTCCGAACACCAGTGGAACTTTGATAGAAAGAGCTGCCCTACAGCCCTTAATAGAGGACACTGAACAATCTCATTCCTCAGAAAGGAAAAAGAAAATCTGCAACTGTACTCAAAATGGGACAACTATGATTAACATGTTTTTGACTGAACCAGTCACAGAAGATTCTCCACTTTACGTTGAAAACCCTGGAAATAAACTGCCTCCTAGCCTGAATGATGTATTGAAAACCCTAGAAATAAATTGCCTCCAGGCCTGAATGATGCATTGAAAACACTGGAAATAAATTGCCTCCAGGCCTGAATGATGCATTGAAAACACTGGAAGTAAATTGCCTCTAAGCCTGAGTGATGCAACTTTGCTCAAAACCTGGTCCTGGTGGATTGATTGCTTGAGATAAGCCAAATGTGAATGTGGTAAATATGTGGTCTATTAATTTTGTGGATGAGAAACCCCCTGTACTGTGACAGCAAGGTCCCTCGTCTCCCAGGCTCTTTTACCAGTAGGAAAACTTCATGAAAATCGCACATTTCGGAGCCCGTAACTTCAGTTTGGTACAACGCAGAAAAGTTAATGATGGCTTGATAGATAGAAAAATATCTCAGAAGTTAAACAAGCTATATAGTATGGTCGCGTGCCTTTAAAGACGGAAATAGCAGAAGGAAATCGAGGGTCATGGGTGGAGCGAAGTATTTGGAAGTTCCGTACCTTCTCTCTTATATATTATGATAGCGAGGGTCCTATGTCAGAACGGGTCATGGGGGTAATCTAGGGTATTTTTGTCACTCTATATGATTTTTTCCTTTAGATTATTATTTTTTTCTTAACATCAAGCTTGCATCGAGCACCTGTGGAGGAGACAAGTGCATTTTTGCTTCAAACTCTGGTCCTGATTTATAACCCAGTTGTAGGAGGCTTGTCCATGAACGGAAACAAATTATACATTTACAATGTTGACCCCTGGGTTGGGCCACATTCAAAGCAGCATAGTTAGAATTTTGAGGATATACAATGGCATGTCATTGACCTAATTCTTTTTTTATTCTGTACCAAGCTTTGAAAAATTATGCATCATCATGCTTTGGATTACACTGAACTTGATGTTTACCAAAACAATCACCCAGTCTAAAAACTACATAAGAGACACTGTCCACTTGCAACTAATGCGTCTAAATTGTCTAGGGTCCTATACTAACACAATTCCCCTCAGAACTAAGGAGTCTACAATGCCTACAATCCTTTACAAGCACTATTCCCATCAGAATTCGTAATGAAGGTCTCTAAATTGTCTAAGGTCCTTTGCTAAAACAATTCCTGTCAGATTTCACAACTAATGAGTCTAAATTGTCTAGCGTCCTTTGCTTAACACACAATTCCCATCAGATTTCACAACTAAGAAGTCTACAATGTCTAGAGTCCTTTACAAGTACTATTCCCATCAGAATTCATAACAAAGGTCTCTAAATAGTCTAGGGTCTCTTGCTACCACAATTCACTTCTGATTTCACAACTAACATGTCTAAGCTGTCTAGGGTCCTTTACTAACACAAAATCCTACCAAATTTATAATGAAAGTGTCTAAATTAGTGTTCTAGAAAAAACTCCATGTCAGGGAGTAGTGATAAGAGGATTTTTAAGATAGCAACCACAGTGTCCAAATTGGATGTCATATCATTGTCATTTAGGACCAACTAGCCACCACAAGAAGACTTCTAGTGAAAACCCGATGTCAATATGACCATCCATCAGGGGGATTAACTATAACAAAGTTTTCAAGATGGCCACTATGGTGGCCATGATAGAGGCAAGACTGGTACTGTATTCATTTGGAACCAACTAAAAATCATAAGAAGTCTTCTGGTGAAAAACCCATGCTGATATGACCTTCCATTACATTGGAGTAGTTATAAAAAGATCTTCAAGAGAGTTAATGTGGTGGCCATATTTAATATCAGATTGACATTAGAAATGTTTTAGTGAAATCATCACACTGACATGACCTTCCATTCAGGAGACTAGCAATAACAACAATATCAAGATAGATGCTGTGGTGGTCATACTGGATGAAGAATAATACCATTTTCATTAAGACAAGCAGACATGCTAAGAAATGATCTGGTGAAAACCTTATGTTAATATATCTTTCCATTGAGTAGGAGTAGCAATAAAATGATTTTCAAGATGGCTCCTATGGTGGCCATACTGGACATCAGATCAACACCATTTTCATATAATAACAACAAGACACCATAAGAAGTCTTTTAACTCATTAACCCCTGATGTTTTTTTGTCATTTTCACCTGAAATGGGAGTAGGCAACAAATTTTGGGGGTTACTTCTGCATACATCCCAGTACATCTGCCTCCATGAGATTTTTGTTAGCCAGATGCCTAGTTATGTTAGAAACATCTGTTTTTTATTGGCTATTTAGCTCACACATGTGCAGAAGGGTAAAAGTTGCAGTTCTTTTTCTTTTGCTTACTGGATCCATCATTTTCACCTTTCACTCCAAAACTCAACTTAATCCTACTTTTTGCAAAGGTTTACTTGTCAGTGTGCACTTCAGATAAGTCTGCCTAAGACTGCAGGCCAAAATGTCTAAAATCCAGACACAAATCCAATTCCAACAACCCCCGAATTTTAGGTCTAAAACAAATGGGGTCTCAAAAATTATGTTTTTTCCTCTGTATTTTGTAATGCAAGTAGAAAGTATACATCGTTTGGTGTATCACTGCAGTGCAACATCTGTCTACTTTCCTGTTATGCCACCCACTTTGGTTTATGTTAAGTGACCTTGATGCTACATGGCTCAAAAGAAGGGTACAACCTCAGGATGCATAAACTAATCGCTAGAGGTTAATGAGTTAATGAAATCCAATGATATGACCATCGATTGAGGAAGAGTAGCAATTTTCAAGACGGACAATGTGGTGGCCATATTGCGTGTGTCCAATTGACACCATTTTCATTTAGAATCAAATAAACATCATAAGAAGCTTTCTGGTGAGAACATCATGTCAGTATTATCAAGCATTCAGAAGTGACAGCAATAACAAAATTGGCAACATGGCTGACGTGATGGCCATATTTCATGTCCAAGTGGCAGAATTTCACTTAGGACAAACTAGACACATATATGTCTTCTAGTAAAAACCACATGTTGATATAACTTTCCATTCAGGAGGAGTAGTGAGAAGATTTTCAAGATGGCCTCTGTGGTGGTCATGTTGATTCTCAGATTGGCTCCATTTTCATTTAGGCTCAACTAGACAACTTAAGAAGTGTTTTAGTGAAAACACATGTTGATACAAACATCAATTCAGAAGGAGTAGCAATAACAAGATTTCAAGATGGCCACTGTGGCGACCATAATGGATGAATGAGCATTACTATTTTCATTTAAGACCATCTAGACCATGAAATTAATGTGTGTAAAGTTTCATGCCAATCCACCAAGTAGTTCAGGAGAAGTAGCAATAACAAACTTGTGCTAAAAGATGGATGGACAAGCTGACCATGTGATAAGCTCATTTCCTTTGTAAACACTGAGCATCTCGTATGATCTAGATATTGCTTGCAAAAGAATAATCTGTTGTAAAATATCATCAGATATTCTCAGTTTATAATGAATAGTGAAAGCAATTAAACTAAATGAAAAGAGGGGGAGTCCTTTGATCATCACTGAGAAATCTGATGTCATAAAGATAAACATTGTCAATATACACACAGCTGAAGTGAGGAGGAGGAGGAAACTGAAGTGAGTGGGAGGAGAAAATTAACATGTAAAGGGATAGTTACAAATTACTGTCAAATTTGGTTATATTCTGTTGAAGAGTTTTTGAGATGCTTTGTTTAAAGATTTGTTAATTGTAAGTGTGTGTGTGTGATTTGGATTTTTAATGTAGCTTTAGCAATTTTTCAGTCATATCACTATGATGTCTGCAGTGTAACAGTTTATAATGATGTCTAGCACTGGGGCATCATGAGGCAGACATGTAGAATAATGTCCCACCCAGTCACATTATCCTGACACCAGGCCGACCAGTCCTAACTCTAACCTCTTAGCACTGAGCGTCTACTGAGGCAGCTGTTATTACCATTTTTATAATTCTGTGGTATCACTCGGCCGAGATTCAAACCCACAACCTCCTGCATCTGAAGCAGATGCTCTAACCACTAGGCCATCGAATGTTTATTCTAAGTAGCAGTCAGCAGTGTGTTTATCACTGGCATACAGTGGTATGTTTTTCTGGTTGTAAATATCACGGTAGTGGTACATCTGTCGCTTCTGTCAGCAAGGAATGTAAGGAAATTCTGGGGGATTCTTCTTATGACTTGAATGAGATCAACGGTGTGTTTTTGTTATTCATGACAAAATAATGAAAATATTATCATTATTTTTTGTTTACAAAACAGTTGTATCTGTCACAAATTAATGGTGATTACAAATGTAATATGTGTTTGATACTTGTCATGTATTCCAGCGTGGATTAATGCAACAAAATAAAACAAAAATAAACATATCATGTTTTAGTTATTTACATGTGAATGTGCTAAGTATTTTTATTCCTATAATTTTCAGGAGCAGACTGTATTTGTCTGAACTTTATAATTTTGAGGAGCAGACTGTAATTGTCTGAACTTTACATTATTTGTCAAGTACACTAAATATTTCCTTGTTTGTTGAATAAGTGTTTTATGTTTACTGACTCTATCTTGCCTGGGTTTTGGCATCCCACTCAAAAGTTTTCCTGCCTAATATACCTATAGTGCAGCTAGAAAATCTTAGGCTTTGATATCAACACATCCTATTTTTATCAATAGGCTCTGTAATTTCAGCTTGCCTGGTACCTTGGGCCTCTCATGATGCTCCACACAAGACCAATCAAATACCAATGAATGGCCGATACCTGTGCATACCTATCAACTCTTAGACCAGGAGGAAAAACTCCAGATTATTTTAGTTTGTTCCACGCATACCTTCTGATTTCATAATATCTCCCAATATTTGCAGAGAACTCCCGATTATTACATTATGTCTTTTGATTTTCATTTCTCCTAAATAAGGTCCTACATAAACAGATATATTGTATGCAATCCACAGAAGCCATGTTCTATTTTATAACCTGTGAATACTGTTGTGACGAAATAATTATCACACTAGAAAGAATTCACTTCTTCACTAAACAGAATGTTTAAACATTATTCACATAAATTTATGATTTTTTTCCCCTCTACAACAATATAAAAATTAGAAAATAAACTAGAAAAAAACAAAAAAAAAAACACAACAATAAAATTGTCAGCAATTAATTTCAATTCCAAGAATGATCACTGTGAATGCTGAAGCTCCATTCTCAACAAAGAAACTTACATGAGTAAATACCTGACATTACTGTACCATACACAAGAATGTTAATTACCATCATTAAATTAAAACAAAGAATGAAAATACATACCACACAGCATGTGTTCTCAAAAAACTAATTCAGAATAAATATGTTTTATAGTAAACAATATTAAATGCCTTATGAATTGACAATAAGGAAATAAGGTGGGATATACAATGTGGCAAAAATATTTGCCACATGTACGATACCATGAGACTGTTTATTTAGGCAACAAAATAAGGCATCCTATATTTACCAAACAATTCTTGGTGCTTACATAACACACACTGTAGATCATGGTTTCTTTGAATTATGTCAGATGGCCAGTTGTTTTCACGAGATATTTGCATACATAAGAATTAACTGTCAATTAGTCGCACTGGCTTGTTTGCTTGTTTACTTAAGACTAACCTTTAGCTATTGTGCAGTTTGGCCACGGATGACCAGAATATGAAAATAGGACACATCCTGGGGGAAAATAAGACATGTCACAGGGAGAAATGGCTTGTCCTTTGAGAATTCCACTCGTATTGGACCCGGAAGATCGGTCAATATTGGACCCAGAAGATTGGTCAATATTGGACCCAGAAGATCGGTCAATATTGGACCCAGAAGATCGGTCAATATTGGACCCAGAAGATCGGTCAATATTGGACCCAGAAGATCGGTCAATATTGGACCCAGAAGATCACTCAATATTGGACCCAGAAGATCACTCAATATTGGACCCAGAAGATCGGTCAATATTGGACCTAGAAGATCGGTCAATATTGGACCTGGAAGGTCAGTCAATATTTAGTGAAAACGAGGCTTAAAAAATGCCACAAAAAAAACTTTCAGTTTTAGGTCCCAATCTGCCTATTTTTTTTATTCAGTCTCCATACTTGGCTTTTGAAAAGTTGACAGGTATGCCTGTGTAGAATTTCAAGATGGCATAAGTAATACAAAAATGTATTGGCAATAAAGAAATGGCATTAAATCAGTTATTTTCAGCAGATCTATAGATTAAATCAATGATTTGTTTCAACAAAGAATTTATTAGATTTATGTAGCTTTTACCCAGCAATGTTAACATGAAAAAATGTGCTCCACAGTAAGACAGATGCAAGGTTTACATGTCTGCTGTTAAACACTAATGATCTTAAGAGACTTTAAAAAAAATGTAACTGGGACTTTATTTTCCTTTATAATCTAGTTAGGCATTAATGACATTTTGACTTCAGCATGGAAACTACTCAATATAAAGCAATATTAACAATTTTATCCTTCTGTTTATTTTAAACTTGAAAAGTATAACTGGTCAAATTTGCAGGAATCTTAGGGTTGTCAATGTTTTAAAAACAGCTGACCTTGCAAGAATGTATGACAATGCTACTCATGCAGCACTAAGAATTTTCAAAGACATGCAACAAGTGTCTAATGCTCAGTTCATTGGCTTGAATGAAGCTCGTCTTTATGGATGTAATGCTAAATATAATGTACCAAAAACTGATCACTCCTGCCTAATGGAGTATTTTGTCATAATGATGTTGAATATTCAAGTTCAAGGTTATCAAAATTAAATCACATGAAACAATTCCACAATTTTGCAGATGTGAGAATTTACCTACAAAAACACAGATATCATGTAAAAAGTATAAATATTCCCCCATATATTGCCAAAATATAACTCAAAAATAAACATTGTTATTACCAAGTGCATCTGTTTTTTCTTCTTTTCAAATTTGAATGCAATGACAGATGCAACAAATGGTAAAATGTATCATTCACTTTTAATGATCTGCTCTTTTTGGGTCATGTCAAACATTTCTTGAAAAACTGACGTTTTAAAGCATTATTCCTTTGTTTTACTGCATATATACTCACTAAATCCTGTCACCAAAACTTCTGACAAAGGAGTCTTCTCCCAAAAGCTGCATTACATAAATAAATATCTATTGTATTAAAAACCTAATTCCACCCACGAAGCTTTGTTATTTGTTCAATTAATGCATTCTGAAGTGCAAGTATGAATCATATGGTTCCCACGCTTTTCTACAGATAAATTTCCAGGTCATTTCCATGATGAAATTAATTTTTTCAAGGTTTACATGTGATTGTTACTGAATGGAATTAAAGAACATTTTAGATTGTAAAACATGCATTTTCTAAATCTAAAGATCTTTCTCTTTCAAGACTCTCCAAAATATCTAAGTCAGAAAAGATGATCATGTACAAAACCAAAAAATGTATCACATGAAACAAGTTCAATTATATTCCTATAAACTGGCATGTAAAGTCATTTCAATGTACAGAATAAAAATTCTAACATTATTTTGCTGACCTGCAATATGTTGCCAAGTGGGAACAACATAATGAACACAAAGTAGTTTTGTTTCCTTTCAATCCTTTAATTCTAAAGAATTCTAAAGCAATATATATATATATATATATATATATATATATATATATATATATATATATATGTGTGTGTGTGTGTGTGTGTGTGTGTGTGTGCATATTAAAGAAAGTAAACATTTCCTATTGCAGTATAAAAAACACAATAAATGCAAATAATTAAAATTTGTCTTGTAATGAAAAGAGTTTAAACCTAAATTTGTCTGAGCCAATAAAATCTCAAACAAGATTTTTCAAACAAACTAATCTCCTTAAGATGATCTGGTTAAAAATCCATCATTTATAAAACAATTTCAAAAGGGTTGATTTAAATTTTGACAAAAGACCTTCAAAATTATATACTGTTATGTAAACAAGGACTGAATCTTCTGTAAAATCAAAATGTCTTACTGTAATTTGTTAAACCAGTCCTCAAGCCTCTACTGATACAGGGGCTTGTATCATTTTTACAATATAATACAAGGGATGACAATTTCTCATTTCAGCTCTGAGATTCAACAACTTGGACTACAAATTTGACTTAAAACGAATAGCAGTCCATTTTCTAATCCAGGTTTCCTCTGAATATTCTCACCCCATTTTTCATATCTGGACATTTAGATTGGGGTGCGGGATCATTGCAAATGCATATCAAAAATTTGGAATTTGCTGCCACTGTGTTAACAACATAGGGTAATCGCTTGCCAGTGGGCCTAGCAAATTTAAACTTATGTTATATCGACTCATACCTGCATGAAATCGATAGGAAAATGATTTATTTTCTCAGAAATGGCAAGTATTATAAACATTATGTCATTAATGTACTGACAGACTAGACGAAACTACGGCATAGATGAAACCAGACCCTATACTCACCATTTGCATTACTAGTCACATGACTTCACAAATCTCAAACGAAGACATTGGAAGTCCAATAGTCATGTGATATCAACAACAAACTCCTTTTTAATGTTGTTGTACAGAAATTCAAATATATTAAATGAAAGTCAAATATGTTTTGTAAAATCCAGCAATCTGGCCAGACTGATTTATCAAGCAGAGAGCATATGTCAAGATGGTAGTCACGTGATACAACAAAATTCCAGAAGTTGTTCTTGGAATATATAAATAAGGAGAATTTTGTTGTCTTTTTTTTTTTGTTTTTTTATTTCACTCAGCATACGACTTTCATTTAAAAAAATGTTCTCTCTACAACATTTGAAAATGTGGGTTGTTAGATTTGCGTACAGATGTGACTAGCAATGCCAACAGCAAGTACCAGGTAACACTTCATCGATGCCGTAGTTTTTTATCTTGTCTTTCAGCAGATTAAAGACATAACGATTCTAATACTCACAATTTCTGAGAAAATAAGTAATTTTCATATCAATTTCATGCATGTATCACTCGATCTAATGTTTAAATTTGTTTGGCCATCTGGTAAGCAGCTACTCTTTGCCAGGACCATGCTGGCCTCTTGTGCTCTTGTGATGCTAGACTGGTTTTCATACCTTCTATGTAATGAAAGATATGGATATTGAGCTGAGTTTGAAAATAAAAGTCTACCAGACAAATCTAATCCACTGAGCATTTGGATTGACTCAGCATATAGGTTTATTGCAAGCACCCAAAATGATCCATACTGCGCCCTCTGAATATTCTGGTTAGAACTCAATAAATTTAACTCACAAACAATTTAGTTACGACTCAATTATGTGATTGTTTTGAGCATCAAGTGGTGGTGGAAAATGCCTGGGTTTTTCCCGACTTTGATTAATATTTGCGAAATTCAAGGACTTTTCACGGTCGGGAAAAAATGATCATTTCTCACAACTTTTTCCTGATTTTCCGGTAGCGTGGGAACCCTGGTATCAATGATTTGAAAATCAATTTATTATAAAATTTTAAAACTTTAAGTCAAATACTGGTAAAACACAATGAAACTGTCATTCAAATAAAAGAACACAAAGACACACACACACACACACACTCTCTCTCTCAAACGAAGTCAGGACACAAGGCTATGATGCCAATCCACGATGACAGTTACAGTGTAAGCTTAATCATCCCACTTTAGTTACCGTCTTTAGATTGCAACTTATACAACAATTAACACACACATCAATTCATCTACTACAAGGTACCAGCCATTTAAATGGTGGAAAGGGCTGTGATTTAGTTTTGAGCTGATTTATTTTCATTTCTTTTAGCTCAAATAATATTTTTTCCCCAATAATATAAAGGATATAATATGGTGTTATTTTGCTATAAATCAAAGCAAGATATTTTTTCCAGTAATTAACTGACAGAAATTAAAACTCTTCGGCCCCTGCCCCAGAACAGAGAATTACTGGTTCCTAATATATAATTATGGAATACCATGGTATGTATCACAGGATACTGCAGTATACCGTGGTACAAACTTCTTAATGGTACTTAGATATATCCGATGGCTGATTGGTATTATTTGCATAGATCTGAAAACTTTTCATGTAAGAATGCTTCCATTAAAGTTTGTTTATAAACTGCTTTGAAGTTTTTGAGAAAGAGTCTTTTAAAGAGGTTTTTTCTGACCACATGTGATGGTGGATCACTGTTATTTGCATCGTTGGGGCCTTGATGTTACGATACTTAATGCATAATTTTATCAAATATGCTGAGTGGTTTTTCTTAAGTTTTTAAAAGATTTTTCTATTTTAGGCAATCATAAATAATAATCTTGGAATAACAATCGTCAAATATTAAACCTCAAGGGAGATTACTGTTTCAATCTTTCAGCAGAATTTTTTTTCTCCTGTGAAAATATTAGACAACACATCAGAAATGAAATAAAACCATTGAAGAATTAAAAACCATGGGAATCAAATGAGCTGAATTTCCAAATAAGAAAATCAACAAAATATATCAATGTAAAGATGTTAGATATGTATGGTAGATTTACTAAATTTGGAATGGAACAAAAGCCTCTGATATCTCTAAAATATGCATATCTGTTTTTCAAATGTACATGTACACAAAATGTGAAGCTTCTGCAATTAAAAGAAAACTATCCTGAGAAACAATGAATTTATAGGTGTGACCTTGTCACAGAGTTCTATAATTGAAGCTTCTAGACAACCAGATCAAGGGAAGTAACTGAAAAAAAGAGCATATGAAACTGCAGAATGATCGAGTGGTAAATTAAAAGAATTAAAACAAGGCCAGGGCCTGCATGTCAAGTCTATGATTAAACCATGTCACAGAATGGATTGTCTAAGCTTCATGAACAAACCATGTGAATGAACGGATTGCCTGAACTTCATGATCAAACCATGTTAAAGAATGTATTACCATAGCTTCATCATCAAACCATGTTAAAGAATGGATTGCCTTAACTTCATGATCAAACCATGTTAAAGAATGGATTGCCTTAACTTCATGATCAAACCATGTTAAAGAACGGATTGTCTAAGCTTCATGATCAAACCATGTTAAAGAACGGATTGTCTAAGCTTCATGATCAAACCATGTTAAAGAATGGATTGTCTAAGCTTCATGATCAAACCATGTTAAAGAATGGATTGCCTAAACTTCATGATCAAACCATGTTAAAGAATGGATTGCCTTAACTTCATGATCAAACCATGTTAAAGAACGGATTGTCTAAGCTTCATGATCAAACCATGACAAAGAATGGATTGTCTAAGCTTCATGATCAAACCATGTTAAAGAATGTATTACCATAGCTTCATGATCAAACCATATTGCAGAATGTATTATCTCAGTTTCAATGTAATTCATCCAATGTACACATCAAATCCATCAAGAGCCTTAGGAAAATTAGGGAAATGAAAAAACTTCAACCAAAACATGAAAGCAAATTGTTTTTATGATTGTGACATTAAACCCAATGTGAAAGTGGCAAGAATACATGTCACCTAACGAACTGTCATAGATTCATGATTCATTTTAAGTATTTTTTAAATAATCCATCGAAAAGTTTAGAAAATATAAGCAATTAAAACATTAATATAAATTTTGACTGTGACCTAGACCTCAAAGTCAATAGGTCAAGCCTGCATAACACCAAATGAATTGTCAATGAATAATATCAAGTATGATTAGAATCAAACAACAGTTTAAGAAATGTTGGTAACAAAAGAAAAAACGGTACCACAAATTTGTTATGACCATGACCTTCAATTTGTGAGCATGTTGAAGAATGAATTGTTTTACTTTCATGATTCATATGACAAGAATCTAACAAGGTGTTTAGAAAATATATGGAAATGAAAAATTGAAATCAAGACCATATACTTTGCCAATTCTGTCCGAAAAGGGACTCTTATGCTTGGCTCAACAAAAGAAAAAAGGAGTAATCATCTGGTGCAAACTCTGGGTAATGATTGTCAAAACTAACGTTAAAGAATGGACAAAATGAGACTTGAAAGATCATAAATATACTGATAAAAAGACGCAGATTTGCAAACCATTTTTTAAATCAATGTTCTCTGACACTGAATTATGGATCTTCATATTCCTGTACCACTATAACACTCCAAAGAGCAAAAAGAATTTTAAAAAACTATCTCTGTTCATATACAGGTTTTCTTTATGTGCAAATAAGGTCAAGTTATATATGACAACAAAACATACCTCAAATTCCTTTGGATCAAACATGTTTTTCAGAATGACAACACTTTCAAACTTCATTCTTGCAAATCTTGGCTTTTCTGGACGCCAATCAAATAATCTAAAAAAAGAATTTCACAATAATTGTAGAGTTATTACCACCATCGGTTATCTACCAAAATATAATACTGAAACGCAGCATGGAATATACAAACCCATCATAATCAGATTATAATCTAGGCTGGATAATCCCTATGAATATTGTTTTTTTTCTTTGTGATTAACTGAGAACCCCAAACTGCCTTATAGAAACATTCATGAAAACAATATTCACCATACATACTTGCTTATAACTCGAATCTAACTATAAAATTACACAGACCCAGATCTGCCACTGCACCTGTGCAGTTTGTAGGAGTAATCAGTAAAACAACCAATACAGACCCTTATCTGCAGGGGCATTATGCTATGGCAGATCAGGATCAGGATCTTTGTTTTCAGTCTGAACTGACTTATAAGCGAGTATATATGGTAGTTATTTTTTTCAAAATGACACTTGTGATAGTACTGATGTGCATGTTTACCACTATTTATAGGTTACTGCATTTGTAATTTATAGGTTACTGCATTTGTATTTATAGGTTACTGCAATTTTCTCACCCATGCTACAGAAATATAGCTGTTTGCTAACCTTACTTTTCTTATCTCAGCCTAGTCATCTCAGACCAGTCGTCTCAGTCAAGGTGTCCACGCACTCAGAACTACTTTTAAAAAAAGAAACCCTTGTTGTCTTCTGCTTTGCCTTACGCAGTTGTTCTAGCATTAAACAACAACAACAAATATATAACAAAAACATTGTAACTTAAGGTAAATCCATTTTTGAGAACACACCATACAAAAACATTTCGAGAGACACATGCATACGATGTCGAGCTTTTTGGTATTATGCTAGTTCGTTCCACACATCATGGTCAATTTTATCCTATATGCAGGCCTAACTCAATACATTTTCAGTTCAGTGTCATTAAATGTGGCTAAAGCTACCAAACTAGTTTTAAATACTTCATGTGAAACAAATTATATACTGTTAGCTACACCTAATGACGCTGACCTGAAAACTGACTGTGCTACAGATAGGATAAAATTCTCAATGCTGTGTGAAATGAACTGTAACAGATAAGACTGATCCATGCACACAGACTATAGACCTATACACTTCATAGCCTCCTAACTCTCTTAACAACTATGGAACACTTAGTAACAGCCAGAAATGTTATGTCAAACATTGCTTTATTCTAATTTTGTTAAGTATCTCCACTGCACCATAGCTGAATCAAAAATATACCTATAATATTTAATGACAAATAATGCACTTACCAGCCAGAAGGAATCATTTATCCGTCAACCCATTAATCCATAAGCAAATTTCATGGTAGCACTTGCCATATTTCCAACAAAGAAAAATAGATTTTCAAAGAATCTGTGAACTTGAAAGTTTAGTACATGGTTATCCACCAGGGTCCATATTTGCAAGGGTCTCTTATACACGTGGGTAATTTTTTGAATCAATACCAAGAAACACAAGTATGTCACAAACAGTTTCACCTCCTCCAAAGAAAAGGAGTTATATACGATAGTGACACAGATCACTAATTACCCATGAATAATCCAAGCGCAGACACTCATGATACATGTAAAGTTTGGTTATAACAATAACCTATACACTACAACATAGGTGTGGGCCAAGTATCGTTTCATTATTTACAATATATTTTCTAAATGGAACTCATGAAAATGAAACATTTTCTTGTAATAAATATGAACTATTTATTGTTAATTTCATATAACATCCATATATTAAATGTAATAATACATCAATACTATGCAACGTTTTATGTTGTTATTTTGTTTGGCTCATGCATAAAAACTGTAATTAGGACAACACGGTCACTCCACAGTCCTCATTAAGTTATTTGTATTAATGCACCGCATGTAAACATTGGTGTGTGAACTATATTGCACAAGTGAGAAGTTCTTTTTTACTTTAAAGGAAATTACTGGGCGAGAAAAAGAATCTACATTGGTGTTTGGACCGAGACAAAAAAGTCCCAGTCACGGGGTTACATTATTGCGGGGTTACATATAATGTAACCCCTTGACTGGGACTTCCTTGTTTCGGTCCAAACATAGATTCTATATGTATTTATAGGTTACGGCATTTGTATTTATAGGTTACTGCATTTGTATTTATAGGTTAGTGCATTTGTATTTTATAGGTTACTGCAGTTGTATTTTACAGGTTACTGCAGTTGTATTTTATAGGTTACTGCATTTGCATTTATAGGTTACTGCATTTGTATTTACAGGTTATTTCATTTGTATTTATAGGTCACTGTATTTGTATTTATAGGTTACTGCATTTGTATGGGAAAATATGACGACCTTGGCAGTGCAGTACATCCATCTAAGAAAACGAGTTCACATTTTCCCTTGCAAATGCAGCAACCTTTTTATTATACGCTCATTTTCCAAAGGCTTAATTATATAAACAAAAATGTACTACAAGAAACAAGGTAACTGAATTTATGCTGTATTCCAAACTAAATACACAAGCGCAGATTCATCAGTACACAACAACATTAATGTGCACACAACTCCGTACATCTAAATTTGAATTTAGTTGCATGGTCGACATCACTTTCGGAAGAAACTGCCATTTTGGTCTACTTAAAATTGAAATTTAGAGTCATACTGTGAATGAATGTGCATTGCAAAAACTTTCCATTTTATCTGGAATGAATAGATTTTGGTATTTTTGTCGATTCTACTTAATTTCATGATTGTAGACTGGATTTATCTGTGTCAATTCTCCATGAAGTAATATCTGATTTGTGCAGCGAGGGAGCATAGTCTTCACTCATCTGCATGTATGTTTCTGTTCCGTCATGAACGTTTGGAATCATAATGCAGTAAGAAGGATGTTATTATGCCTGGAATGTAGTTGAAACTACAGTACAATTTCGAAATGTGTATTCAAGCTTTGGAACCCATGACATAGCTCATATAGTTCAGATTTGCAGAACTAAGAAAGTACATTTTGAGAAAATTCAGGATGTAAAACTTAAGTATATTTTTTGCTATTCTTATTATCAGTGAAAGAAGACACATTTATGCCTTGTCACTTGCATGCTATTTGTAGGGACCCCAGTATGACCTTTATGGCATCTATCGCTAGTTTAAATCTGAAACATTGTATCAAAAAAGTTAACGCAGAATATCATAAAGAGCTGTTATGTGGCAGTCCACAAAACAGCTGCTTCATTTCATTCAGAAAAAACCTGAATCAACCAAAACATAAAGTGTCTACTACACAAGTGTACATGATTTGTTTACAAATTAGTTCCTAATATACTATTGGGCACACGTGTCATGCACGTGAGTGCAATATGAAGGTGTGCAATATCGTAAAATATTGCATGATTCTGACAATGTAAAGTTAACAGAGACAAAAATGAGCATATAATAAATCATTATACTGTGGTACAGATTTTTCTTGTATGTGTACCTCAGTACATTTACAAAGAAGTGGCTTTTGCGCTATTTCTATAAGTATGATACAAATAAAATTTCTATTTCAGCCTTCACTTGTTTAAATTTTTGGTCTCTTTCAATGTCTGTTGCGATAAACATGCTAAACAAATTAAAAATGAGTCCTAAAAGATGTCAGCATGCAAAATAGTTGACCTGCATGCTACATCCTTCTTGCTGCATGGTAATGACCCAGAAAGCAGACATCAAGCCTTAACACTTGTATAAACCCCATGCAGAAGCAAAAAGCCTAATAACTCATCTAGCAGCATTTTTAGCAAACATTCGCCAAGGTGGAAAATTAATAACGAAGGTTTTTGTTATAAATGTAAAGCTGAGGTGAAGTTTGTGGGTGGGATAACAAACTTTACTGCCCACTTTTACTAATATAAAGACTAAAGCAGTCTGAGCTGAGAAAATGCAATTATGTGCACAAGGCTTTGTGGTGTTTTCAGACAATCATCATAAAATCAATCAACCCATGAATGACATTGCCCTTTAAAAATAACAATACTCAGTATGTGTGTTCAAAATCATTCATGCTGTAGTCAATGGAACTATGTACAGTATTCAGATATACTCAGTATGTGTACAAAATGATTAAAATGCTGTAGTCAATGGAACTATGTACAGTATTCAGATATACTCAGTATGTGTACAAAATGATTAAAATGCTGTAGTCAATGGAACTATGTACAGTATTCAGATTCTTATGAAAGACAACATTCTAGCCATTTGAAATTCATACAGACACTGCTTAATGATCAAGACATGTACATTTGCATGCATACTGGATTGTAAACGTTCTGACTTTCCTAACAGTATATTTGGCAGTATATTTGGATGGTTCTTTGGTGCTGAATTCAAACACATCATGATCGATGCTAAAATGGCTAACATGTATCCTTTTTTGAGTATATCTTGAATTAAATTATTATGGATTGAACAAATTTATATATATGGGGTAACTAGTTTACCATTTATTCAAAACCCACTATTCTTGTGAAAATCACCCACAGTGATTTACAAACATGGCCAATTTGCTATCATCTGCTACAATCATGCTTATAACTGACTTAACATATTGATCCATGACGTTGATCCAAACAATAGGACCCCCCACCTTGACTGACTATGGTATGCAACAAGTTTTCTAATGATCATGTACAAGTATACCAAGTTACATAAATGGCTTAAAAACTATACAGCAGAAAAGAAGTGCAAGGAATACTATATGAAATTTCATCTCATTATCTCAAAAGCCACAGAGCCTAAATGAAAATACATGGAAGGACATGCAGAAAACCCAATTAATATGTCACCCACCCACCCCCACCTTCCTGGTCATGAAAAGTCAAATCAGAATCAGATACCAGCTTTCTGTGGTGTTATTTAAAAGGATCATGCAGTGCTGCATAAGTTGCTATAGTGTTATTTAAAATAATCATACAGTGCTACATAAGTTGCTATAGTGTTATTTTCAAGAATCAAGCAGTGCTACATAAGTTGCTAAAGTGTTTTTTTACAAGGATCATGTAGCACTGAGAAGTTTATCCTATCGGTAGCACAGTCAGTTTTCAGGTCAGCATCATTAAAAGTAGTTAACAGTATATAATATATTTCACACGAAGTATTTTAGTCAGGTGGCTTTAGCTACATTTAATGACGCTGGCCTGAAAATGTACTTAGTTAGGCCTGCATATAGGATAAAATTGACCATGTTGTGTGAAACTAGCAAAATACCAAATAACTCGACATCATGTACATCTGTGTGTCTCTCTTGAAATGTTTTGTATGGCATGTTCTCAAGATGGATTGACCTTAAGTTACTATGTTTTTTGTTATATATTTCTTGTTGCTTGTTTTTTAGAACAACTACACCAGGCACAGCAGAAGACAACAAGGTTTTCTTTTTTAAAGGTTCTGAGTGCATGGACACCTTGACTGAGACGACTGGTCTGAGATGACTAGACTGAGATAAGAAAAGTAAGGTTAGGAAAACAGCTAGATTTCTCTATCTCATGGGTGAGAAAACCAAACCCTGCCAGTTGTTCTTGGAATAAATATGTATAATTTTGGGTTCTTTCGATTTTGTATCTTTATTACAACCAGCATGCGACTTTCATTTAATACAATTTTTCTAAAACATTTAAAATGGGATATTAGATATCATGTGACTGTGGTATCTATGAGGTCATGAACATGTGGGTTGTGAAATTTGTGTACTTGTACGACTACCAAGTCAAATTTCATCAATGTCCTAGTTTTCATATTGATTTAATGCGGGTATGACTTGATTTAACAACGTTTACGTTTACTAGACCATCTGGTAAGCAGCTATGCTTTGCCGACACCCTGTTGGCCTCTTGTGATGCTAGACAGGTTTTCATATCTTCCATGTAAGAAATAATACAGATATCATGCTGTCTGTGGAGAACAAAAGTGTACTAGACGAATCTAATCCACTGAGTGTTTGGATTGACTCAACAAATGTGTTTATGGCAAGCACCCAAATGATATATAGTGCAACCTCCAAATATTCAGGTCAGAACTCATTAAATTTAACTCATGATGAGTTCAGTTACAACTCAATTACATAAATGTTCCAAGCATCAAGTGGTGGCAGAAAATTCCCGGGCTTTTCCCGACTTACTTCAATATTTGCAAAATTCAAGGACTTTTCACGGTCGGGAATAAAATATCATTTCTCCCGACTTTTTCCCGATAGCGTGGGAACCCTGTACATAGCACTGAGAGTATAATTATATTTATACTGTGGGAAACATGTACAAACCTCAAACTTACTGATCTAATTGCCTGTTCAAAGATATGGGAAAACCAAATAGAAATCCTACTTTTCTTGTTTTTCTTTCATTTTTTTCTTCTCTTTGTTGGTTAGTTTTCTTTTCTTCTTGCTGGGATCAAAATCTCCTTTCTGACTAAACTGGGCCTTCTCCACCTTGATTGTGTGGCCCCTTAAATTATATCCATCCAGGATCTGCAGGGCTAGCTCCACAGACTCCCTCTGAAATAAGTTTCAACAAACTGAACAATGGTAAAAGCTACATGCAAACTAAGTTTCACATTTCTCTATAAACTGTGATTTCACACTGTCTTGAACTAGAAATATGACAAAGACCACCCATCCTCATGAATGAACTATATCAGTAGAAAGGGCAATAGCTCTACTGTAATTTCACACTGTCTTGAACTAGAAATATGACATAGACCACCCACCCTCATGAATGAACTATATAAGTAGAAAGGGCAATAGCTCTAGCAGGATGGATGCATTTACATATGAACAAACAAAAGTACATTTAAAATGAAGAGGGGACATATCAGCAGAGCAATGCAACAAAAGAGGTTGGCCTGATGTCAACAATTTTCAGGACAAGTCACCAAAAGATGTGGGACTGGTTGCATACACAAAAACTATCATTTAAAGTACATACATTTAACACCAAAAAGGGGGATAACCCTGTTAAAAAAGTATCAATCCATATCAAGCATGACAACAAACTGTACGTGCATGCAGACTCATGCCAAGTTTCAACTATCCATGGAAATATGTGGGGGAAAAAAAACCTCACATAACTGTGTACACTTGCTTGTAAGTTGAGTCAAACTGCATCCTGATCTGCCATAGTATAACATGCCTGCAGACTGGGGTCTATGCTCTTTGTTCTACTGATTACTCCAAACAAACTGCAAAAGCCCAAATCTGCTAGCACATTATGTGATGACAGATCTGGGTTTGTGCAGTTTGCAGTTGGACTTATAAGTAAGTATATATGGTACATACACTGGGACAGGTACTATGAACACAGAAATTTGACACCATATGCCCCGCCATATACATGGTGGGGATGAAAATAAAGGTCAATACATATATGAATCAGGAATAAAATCGTTAAACACTGCAATTATACATCGGGACAATGGTTTATCCCTCTAACAAAACAAGAATTCCATAAAACTGAATGAATTCAAATTTTTTCAATGATTTTTCAAAACTCTAGACAGAAGGACCTATATAAATCTCAACTTTTAGAAAAATGTATGATTTTAAATTTCATCAAAACAAGAAGCAATGTGCTTTACAATTAAAAAGCTCACAGGTAATTTGAAAACAAAAACATGAGATATTTATGTTTGTATGCCAATCCTTAAAAGATTACTTTTTATAACAGACACACAGCAAGCAAGACATTGTCATTATATTTGTAGATACAAAGAGACCAATCAGAGTTACATAGGTTTCAAATTTCTGTATTGTAAGAATATATGCTCTGTTCATCTGGGTCTGTAGGAAACACCTAATGGTAACTAACCTCATGAGATTACCATTCTGTTTTTACACTGATTG
Organism: Sinohyriopsis cumingii; assembly: GCA_028554795.2. Lineage (NCBI taxonomy): Eukaryota > Metazoa > Mollusca > Bivalvia > Unionida > Unionidae > Sinohyriopsis > Sinohyriopsis cumingii. Next base: position 51,540,200 of record CM068827.1, on the reverse strand, counting down.
TTTTCTTGTTGTCTTAGTACTGATGCCTGTTGCAAAAGTGACAGCTATGTCTCTCTACTTGCCAATCAAGGTTTCAGCAGAAAGTAATTCAACATTATAATACAGGACATCAATTTAAAATTTCTGGTTGTAAAAGTGACATGCATCGTAAGATGCTCTAACAACAATATTGAAAATAGACCATCGTCATCTGTGTTATCAAGGTGTCCCAGGGATGAAATGAGAAGCCACCTAATTCCTCTTTTGCTGGGGGCCCTGAGAGGTAGATTTGTCTAAAGAGCTCACCGTTTAGGATCACTGCTATCTCACCTTTGTCTGTGTGGGTTCAAGTCTCAGGCTCGGCTAATGTGGATATGTGGGAAAACTTGCCAGTAGCTTCTCATAGGTCGGTGGTTCCTTCTGGGGCTTTTCCCAGGTTCTTCCTCCCCATTTATACTGACTGCCATATATAGCCTATCTTGTGCTGAAAAATGGCGTTAAACCCTATAACAACTAAAATCCTCTTTTCAAGTTTTGCCATTCACAGTTGTCTCTTTCATCAGCCAGTTGATGGCATGAGTGAAAAGGAAAGGTGTAAGGATGCAGCCTAGTTTCATGCCTGTGTGGATGATGAAACAGTCTGTGAGATGTTGTTCATAATGACTTTACACTGGAAGCCTTGGTGCAGATGTTTGATGGTGGAATACCACAGAACCAGAGTATTTTCATGACAGAGTCATGGTAAACGGTGTTGAAAGCATTTTCAAAGTCTATAAAGTTGATGTAGATTTCATCCATGTCTGCTCTAGTATCTGTCAGAGTGTGAAAATCTGGTCAACACTCGTTCTGAAACCAGCTTGTTCCTTTCTGACAAGGTCATCAGCTATTATGGAGATCCTCTTGAGAATTATAACAAATTATGACAATATTCCAAGTGATTCTCATTAGTCATGAATGAAATTAAATTAAATAAATTAAACAGCAACCAGTGCTACCCCACCACCACCTCCTGGCTGCCTTCAGGATTCAAAACCTACACTGTCATCTACTCGTCCTCCTGAAGCAACACAGCAAAATATGATCACCTTCTCTCAATCAGCATACACTGAGTTCTAGTTACAAGGAAGAAAATGTGACCTCTGAACTACACCCAGACTATAGACTGCATCCTGAATCTGAGAACTCCCTTGCATAATCACCACACCAAATATGGTTTCTCCTCTGCCTAATCACCACACCAAATATGGTTTCTCCCTTGCAGAGAGTAGGTAGGGTTCGAGTTAGAAGGGAGACTATGATGGACAGACAGGTGGATGAATAGATCAATAGATGGCTGGACATGAGGGATAATAATATACTTACAAATGTGCAGATACATTAATAAAACAAAACTGAAACAATTTAATAGGAGCCAAGACTCCATCACTGTACTGACCTTTTTTTAGCAAGACTACCACTGTATTGACCTTTATTATGCATGACTCCACCACTGTACTGACATTTATTTAGCAAGACTCCATCACTGTACTGACCTTTATTTAGCAAGACTACCACTGTACTGACCTTTATTATGCATGACTCCACCACTGTACTGACCTTTATTTAGCAAGACTCCATCACTGTACTGACCTTTATTAAGCAAGACTACCACTGTATTGACCTTTATTATGCATGATTCCACCACTGTACTAACCTTACTGAGACTCTACCAAAGTAATAACCTTTACATAAAGACTCTACCAATGTACAGCTCTCCCATGTTATAACACGGTAGTTGGGGTCCATAACTACCAAACATGTTATGTACCAAGCAGCATAATACTGAGTACTGCAATATATTGAGAACAGTGCAATATATGGAACCAAGATATAGTGGGCACTGTCAATTTTTGTTCTTCAATAAAGGTGTTTTGAAAAGGAATAGAAGACATAAGACTAAGTTTCACCTTGTTTTCTTTCAAAACTTATCGCTTATACAATGGTAGGATTTTGGTCATTTGGTCCATTGTGGTACAGCATTATATCCAGAATCACATTATAATGAGGCATAATATAACAGAGGAGATATGTACTTATATATAGCTCTAACACTATATTAACTTCATGTAGCAAGATTCTTCTACTGTACTGACCTTTATATAACAACATCTGCCATCCCCTTTGGGTTGACCATTTTCATCCCTGTAGAGCTTAAGCTTAGGTTTCTTAGTGTGGGGATCATACACCAACAGGCCATATTTACTCATAAGCTCCTTGTATTCCTCATCTGTGATATCAAAAGGCAGGCCAGACACATAAACATTTGTGTTATGTTCATCCTCTACTGTGAACCAACCTGCATAAAATTGAATATCAAATGTCAAATCATTCTAACTTAATTGCATCTCAAATTGACAGGAAATATCACAATTGAACAACTAATTTATTCATACCTGAAGGATACAAAACAAAAAGTTATGAACTGCTTCCCCAACCCACCAATCAAAAGCCATATTTTCCTATTTGAAGACTCTAATAGGGAGTTTGAATACACATTCCTGTTCAAAAATGATTTGGTATATACCTACATGTTCTCTGGAGATGGTAAACATATATTAGTTGTTTTTGAATGAGAAATATTTCACATATATCAAAAATATCAATGTGTTCAAAGACCTGAACAAAACAATCTTTGAAGGCTCATGACAACTGAATAGGGCCCTCCTACAGGTCAGATAATGAGCCATGGTGGCTCAATGGTTTACGTGCCTGACTTGCAACTAAAAAGGGTTCAGGTTCAAATCCTGCCCATGGGTCATCTCAGGTCAGCTGCATTAGTGTGTCCTTAAGCAGTGCACTTTATTCCAATTTCCTTGTCATCAAATAACCTAACTGTGTTTTACCATTAAATATGAAACCAAACCAAACATTTTTTGAGTCAATCAAGCATAAGGAAACCTACTCAGCACATTCTGCAGAGGTAGAAAGATTGTGAAAATCCATCGTCATCCCCAGGCAACCTGCTCTAAATAAAATGCCACTCAAATGTTTCTGGCTTGTACATTACTGCAGTTTCCCCCAAGACTGCAGTAATCAGCATTTTTCAACAACAATGTCATATATATATGAAAGGAAAGAAAAGGAAACAACAACTCAAAAAGGAGAAAAGAGAATCGAAAAAGGAAAGATTGGAATTAGAAAGAAAGGCAATGTTAGAGGTTATAGGGTTAGAAGAATGAAATAAACAAAGAGAGTATGAAAGACAATTAGAATTAGCACATGCTCAAAAAGGAGAACAAGATTCTGCCTATAGCAAATTAAGAGGCCCTAAATTACCTTTCTTTGACGATGAAAAAGATAACACGGAAAGTTGTCCTCATCGGTTCGAGCAGGATGCCGATAACCAGAAATGAAAGTGAGATGATAGGGCTCTTCATCTCACTGCTTTGTTAAAAGGTAAGGCTCTCGATATATTCTTGCGATTTCCTTGTAGAGAGGTGATTAACTATAATGCTCTGAAGGAAGCACTACTAAAACGGTATGAATTGACAAAGCAAGGTTTCCGGAAAAAGTTTAGGTATAGTAAACCTGAGAAGGGGAAACCTTTGGGCAATTTATCACTAGAACAGATAATTACTTCCAACCTGGATTGAATGAGTTAAGGTGAACAAAATGTTTGAGGGTTTAGTGGATTTCTTGCTCAGAGATCAGTTATTAAGTATAGTAGGGCAGGAGTTGAACCAATATCTTAAAGAAAAAGCATTCAGAGATGTTCAAAACATGGCTAAGCAGGCAGATCATTTCACTAAAGCACATGGTGGAACTCAAAACCTGGTTTTCGAAATATAAGTCTGGGAATCAGTTTAAGGGTTTGACTCCCTAAGAGCCAGCAAAACCAACTGAGCTGGGTAAACCTGATAGACAAACAAGACGTCAAGGTGTACAATGCTATGCATGTAACAAATGGGGCCACGTAAAATCAATTGTCCTCAAAGAAAAGGTCCTATACATAAGCAATACATAACAAGAACAGTTTCGAAAGATTTCATGATGATATTCCTCTATTCGGTATGTGTATGTTGCCAGAAATGCACGTACCAACAGTGAATGGTACTGTTAATGGTCAGGCGGTCACGATTTTACATGATACCAGTTGTACAGGTGTGGTTATCAAATGTAGTCTCGTGAAGGATAACTATATGCTAGGGATAGAGACTCCCTGCATGCTACTTGATCAGACGATCGATCGCGTACCTGTTGCAAGAGTTAGGATTGAAATTCCTTTCTTGACTGGAACAGCTGATGCACTCTGTATGGATAATCCAATTTATGATTTGACAATCGGCAATGTTGAAGGGTCTCATCTGCCGACTATGGAAGATTTTAAAACACCCCTAGCTCTAGCTGTTGAAACGCGAGCACAAACCCGGGGGTAGAAGTGCATGTTATGGATGTTAACTGTCCCCGAATCAATCAAAGGAATCTTGCATGATGAATTCCTCTGGAAGCAGGAGTGTGACACATACGCGAGTTCGATTAATGAGAAAATTGCATCTAACTACATTAAACGCTGTAAAGAAGGGGGTAGTTCGAAGTTTGTCAAGAGAAATGGGTTAATTCATAGGGAGTTTACTACATGGGGGGAAAGAAATATTGGCAATTAGTAGTACTTCAAAAATGCTGGTCTCGTGTATTGAGGGTAGCCCATGAATTGAGTATGGCAGGCCATCTGGGTATGAGAAAGACTACCAGGAGAGTACTGGCGAAGTTCTACTGGCCTGGTGTAAATAGTGACATTAATAGGTTTTGTCAATCTTGTGATGTGTGTCAGAAAACTGTGTCTAAGGGGATAGTTTCGCATGTTCCCCTAGGCTGAATGCCCTTTATCGGCACACTTTTCAAAAGTGTGGCTGTGGACATTTTCAGGCCATACAACCTGTACAAAGGCACGAGGACACGTTAGAAAAAGGGGTACTGAATGTTGTGTTCAGTGGTTATCGAAGATGATGTGGTAATGGGAGAACTTGAAACAGATGCTCTACTGGAATATCCCTTGCATAGTGAAAGAGAAGGGACAGATCAGGTGAATGCAAGTGCAGAGTTACCCAAAGATCAATTTAAACAGATCAAAGAGTTCCTAGGAAAGTATTCTGGTGTTTTCACTGATAGACCAGGATGCACAAACCTAGTAGAGCTAAAAATAAAGCTATGTACATCTAATCCCTTAGTATTAAGGGTTACCCAGTTCCATTTAATGTGCAAGAGACTGGATGAAGAGATTACGAAAATGCTAAAATTGGGGTTGATTGAACTGTCTAACTCGCCATATTCATCTCCTGTTGTCCTCGTCAGGAAAAAAGACAGTACTAATCGCTTCTGTATTGATTTTCATCAATTAAACAAAGTGACGGTTTTTTATGCCTAACTGATGCCGGACATGGAGAATCTTCTTGCAAAATTATCAGGTCACTGATATATTTCGAAGTTTGATTTATCGAAAGGGTACTGGCAGGTACCAATTGTCGATGAGTCCCACCAACTGTCAACGTGTCCTTCCAATTGACGGCATTTGCTACACAGAAAGCGCTGTACCAATTCAAGGTGATACCATTCGGATTGGTAGGAGCCAGCGCCACATGTTGTTGCTTGATGCGCAGATTACTAAAGGGCTAAATGTGTGTTGATAGTATATGGATACATGTACTTGGGAGGAACATCTATCTGTTCTGGCTGAACTTTTTGGAAGACTCCATGAAGACAACCTCACGGTGCAACCTACAAAATGCAGTATTGGCTATACTGATTTAGAGTGCCTGGGTCACATGGTCTGATCAGTCAAGCATCTAAAACCTCACCCCAAGCAAGTAAAAGTAGTTATGAAATCACCTCAACCAAATAACTAATAGCAGGTTCAAACTTTTCACGGCTTGGTAGGTTTCTATAGGAAATTTATTCCTAATGTCGCTGTCATTGCTAGCCCATTATCAGATCTAACAAAGAAAGTGTACTGGGACTATATCAGGAGAAAGCATTTAATATATTGAAGGCAAAAGTGACTTTTGCACCTATTTTAAAGCTACCTTATATCAGCAATCCTTTTATCAAAAGAACTGATGCTTCCAATACTTGATTGGAAGCAGTTTTGTTGCAGGAACAAGACATGATTAAAATGCATGTAGCCTATGCCAGTAGATAGTTACTGTCTAGGGATCAAAAGTAATGAGTGACTGACAAAGAATGCTTAGCTGTTGTATAGGGGATTGGTTAAGTTTCATGCCTATCTTTTTGGGAGAGATTTCGTTCTCAAAACAGACCATCAACCATTGATGTATTTAAACAAAGCTAAGGTCGCTAACACTCGGTTGATGCATTGGGCGCTAACATTTCAACCCTATCATTTTTGAGTTGAGGCAATCAGAGGGGTCGAAAACATAGATGCAAATTCTATGAGTAGGATGTAAATAGAAAATCCTGATTACTGTATAACCAGTGTAAATACTGTAAAGCAGCATCAGTAGTTATTTTCTTTTATTCTGTGAAAGCTAAAAAAATGTGTACATTTTTCTCTTGGGGGGAGGTATTGACACAGAATAAGGCAAGAAATAACTTGGTTTTGCCTTAGAATGATTCGATCATTTTCATTGTACATGCATACAATATTACCAAGGGTGGATAATTGTTTGTCTAGGTAAGCGACTGAACTAGCATGTATCTCGTCGCAGATCGCTTGCGGTTAGAGACACTAAAAGCACAGGTATTTTACCCAATGTTCTCCATTTTTGTTCTATAGCCATAGGGTTGTCAGTAAGTAGGTCTATATGTATGTCTGTGTGCATGGTGAATCCATAGCTGCCAACATTCTAGGCTCACAATTAGTGAAAATAGGGATACAAATTAGTGAATTTGGACATGAATTAGTGAAAAATACCATGACAATAACTCCATCCACTCTGACCGTCAATACTACACTGTATCAAGATCGCAATATAAACTTAAACACTACATATATGCAGAAATATATCTGCATTTCTATTTATTATGGTATTCATAAACTTCACTTGTTCTTGTGTTTATGTATCAAGACATGATACTGTGGCAGACTTGAACTTCCTCAACTGCATGAGCATAAATTTGTTTTCTAAACAGTTCAGACTTCTTGCCTGCTGGTGACTAAAATTGCTGACAAATTTGCTGCACCTAAGGAGGCCCTAAAGTCTATCTTATTTTTCCTCATTAGAGAAAATACTCTTTCACTGTCTCTGCTGCTGTGAGGAATGCACAAGAGCTGCAGCACTTTTGGTTCTTCCACAGGAAAATCTGGAAGTGATCTTAGAGTTCGGGAACATTTGGCGGAACAAATGTTTAGCATTGTCTCCAGCTGATAAACGTAGATTGTGTTCAACAAGAAAACTCACAAATAATGTTTCAGCGTTGGTAACCTGCAGGTCTTTCGACAATGGCTTAAAATATTCCAGAGCTGAAATCTGCGAATTCTTAATTTTCCCAACTTCTACGTGTTATTTGCAACCGATGTGCTTCCTCACATCGTCTCTGCCACCACGCCCAATACTAAAATTTGTGACACACTGTGTGCAAAAAGTATGATGTATATCAATGTTTAACGGCAAAATGCATGGCCAATTTTTTGTATATTCCAAATTAAACTTCACTTTTTGAGCAATACATTTCTTTTTCCTTGGTGGTGAAACCATTTTCAAGATCTTACATGTGATGCCAAACGGTAATTCAAATCAGTGTTGGTGACACTGTGCGGAGCAAAATTCCAGTTAGGCCCCAGTTTCTCTCAAAAGCATAAAACTACTCTTATACATATAGATTAAAATAGGCCAAAATGCTTGCTACTGGGCCAAATGTACCAATTGGCTGCATTTCTACTAATATCGCGACCAGCAGTACCAGACCGTTTCGGCAACTGCCAATATCATGACTAGCGCTTAACAGGAGATCGGTTATTTTATTAAAGATTTGAAATATTGAGAATTGGAGAATTTGTGAATTTATTGCTTGCAGCATGAATCAGCAAATAGCTGAAAAAGTCATGAAATTCACGCCAAAATCGTAAAGATTGGCAGCTATGTGGATCAATGAAGAGTGGCGTGGCCAATACAAGTGGGCCAACCCAAGTCAGGAGAACTGTGTGCTTTCTGTACACGTGTGTGCAGGTATATCAGACTGTCTGTCTGGCTTTCTGTGTTTGTTTGTTTGTTTTTGTAGGGTTTAATGCCATTTTTCAGCACAAGATAGGCCATACATGGCGGCCAGTATAACTGGTGGAGGAAGAACCCTGGAAAACCCGTGGGAAGAACCACCGACCCACGAGAAGCTACTGGCAGGCTTTCCCAAGTACCCACGCTACTGGCTGTCTGTGTGTCTATATGGACATGGATGATGATGTAACCATCAAGGGCATACAAAGAAGAAACCACTAATTTGTAAACTTATGCGCATGGTGGATCCACAAAGGGTGTGTGTGACCCATACAAGTGTGGGCCAACCCAAGAATTCGGGGAACTGTGTGGTTTGTCAGTGGACACATTTGCAAGTTTTTACAAATATTTATTAATCATATGGCTGTACAAATGACCAAGTGTGTGTTCCAACTGATTCTTGTTTCAAATGAGTACAATTGAGAAATTCTGATTACATAAGATTTTTTAAATCTTACTTTCATCACGTGAGATTATGTGAATCTCACTTTCAATACATGAGATTATTTGAATCTTACTTTCATTACGCGAGATTATATGAATCTTACCGTCATACATCTGAATATATGAATAATTTTTTGTTTGTTTTCCTATTTGTGAATGTTTGAATAAAGTAATTTAATGAGACGTATGATCAGAGCTTGAAAGAATCACTGTATTTGTATTATATTTATTTTTATCAATCCATTTCATAAATTTCCATCTTTTTTCACATTGTGTTGTCATTTGAATGAAGCATCCATTCAGATCTATAATGTTACACCATATCATGTTGGCATGTTGACCAAAATTAAACCTTCTTAAGTCCTGTTTTATTAAGGGGTTTTTTTTCCATGAGCGGCTGGCAGTATGGAATGTGACTAATCAGAAAATGAGTAGGAGACACATGTGGATTAAGGTGGCCCCAGTACATCCTCAACTGCGAAATTAAATGGATGTAATTCTTGACCTAAGTCATTATAATGCTACTGACAAAAGATTGGTTTTATCCTCCATATCTCTCTTTTCCCTTTCCCTTGGTCAGTTTGTAAATTTTACCATCATTCATAGGGTCAGAGACAGCATCATAAGCCACGTGTGAAAATCCATTTTCCCCCCACAATTTTCACACAGCTTGTGACAATGGTCCACAAGGAGAAAGAGAGAGACTCCAGTAAAACTGATACACTGACAGACTAACAAACAGAGACAGTGAGGCAAAGACAGAGAGGTGGGGATGGGGGAAAACCTTCTATAAGATTATTTTCTATCATTCATTCCTACGTTTCCCTGCTGGTTGATTAGTCTGCTGCCTGATTGACCACAGTGAGAGAGAAAGAAAGAGAGGGAGAGTAGCCTTCTGGCATTTTAATGTTTAAAAATGGTCTTTTTTAAAAACCTTACTAAGGTTTAAACAGCAAAATGAAAACAAAACATTAAATAGATTACAGTATGTGTGATCCTTCTAACCTAGAAATTAACCATATGGTTTAAATAGGATATTGCAACTCTGTATTATTAGAATTATAAACACTGTAGATAAATTCCATGGATAGTGTATGCATACCTTTACAACAACCCAGGATAAAGGTGAAACAGAGGTTTAAGTAACACTCTTTTGTAGTATGCATGTGGTACTAATGGATATGCTTATAATTATCTAGCTTTAACAGTGACTGAGAAACAAACCTAAAACACACTAAAGTCTGAGAGGCATGAACCATATCCCAGTGACCTACTTTTGTAAGGAGAGTGTACATTCCCTCTCCAAGTTTCATGAACTTAGGATTAACGGTACTTTTATAGGGCATTAAAAACTATTTGATCATTATCTAAATTATGCAGATACCTAACCCAAGTCAGTAAAATGTGAACTGTGGGTCAAAGCAGCATTCTTTTGTGGCATGGGTGTGGTAACTAATAGAGATGCATAAAATATTCTAGTTTGGTAATTCTAGCATGAACAGTGTTTAAGAAATAAACTTGAAACACATTTATCCAAGTCTGTGAAGCATGATATATAGGTCACAGTGACATACTTTTGTATTGAGAGTGTAGTCCTCATCAAGATGCCTTCCCGCACCAAGTTTCATGATTCCAGGATTAATAGTGTTTATATAGTGTGAAACACAAAAACTCAACCAAGAATGTGCAATGTACGTGTGCATACCAATTTAGCCCCTTCAGTTCCATCCTGTGGGAATAGGTGCTTTGAAATGTACTCAAAACTGTTGCCTAGGATGTAGCAAGAAAGAATGGTCAATGTTCAACTTGGGTGTACATAAGTATATGCTTTTATCTGTGTGGACGCCTGTGCTAAAACAATACAACACCTCTACTAAATAGGAGAGCTCATTCATTTAATTTCATAAAACAGATACTGCACTTTTTATCTAATGCAAAATCTTTAAATGGATTTTCTTACCCTCATCTCTCTTTGGTTGTACTTGTTTCCGCTTTCTATTTTTTGGATCATTTTCATCTCCTTGCTTTTCATCGTCATCTTTTTCTGGAACCTGACCTTCACCCTGATTAGGATTCTGACCTTCACCTTGTTGTTTATAATAGTCTTCAAAGTATTTTTTGTAGTCTGGACCATAGTAATAGGTGTAATATTCATGCCATTCCTGCTCCGAAGACTCACCAGCTGGCTCTTTAGGTTCAGATTCCAAATTATCTCCCTTAGTTACCTCTGTACCTTCTTTCTGGGAAGTGTCAGTATTCAAATTATCATTCCCAGATTGTTGGTAGTTATAATAATAATTATAGTAGTTGTAATAGTCTTCATTCTGCCCATCTATGTGACTCTGTTGATCTTCATTTTCTCTCTGATCTGTGTTTGACCCTTGAACATCAGTTTGCTGGCCCGTGTTGTAATAGTTATAGTAGTCTTGATAATTGGAATCAGCTGGCTGAGTGGAATCAGCTGATGTCTTTGCATCCCCAGCAGACTGGTCCCCGATGACCCCATAGTTCATTTGGTACTTAGCAATAAAATCTGCATCAATCTGTTAATATTGGGAAAATGAAAAGAGATGGACACCTTGAGACAGGCAAAAGTTCTTATGTACCAAGAAAGGAAAGACTGTTTAAAGTCTTGATGTAAAAGTAAATCTTCATGATATCAGCATAAAAACATCAGGTACATCTGTATAAATTTGCTACCCACCTTACTATCCTTGAATATCCATTATCCAATATACGTTATAATCACTCTACGTTAAAACTGTTTTCTCTGAAAAATATGCCAAGATGGACCTAGTTAATTTTCACTGCAAAAATACAAATATACGAAGAAAACAATGTGATTGATAAAAACTATATTTAATGAGGATTATTATTTCATCATCTTGCATGATTATGCAAAATATTCACAAAAGCCTCAGATGGGTCAACCTATCCTCCTGATAAAGTATATCCTTGTCCATAGAAAGTATGAACTTGAGCTACTTGTATGATGGCTAATCTCCACATTATGTATTGCATATTCCCCCAATACTTGACAACACCAAACCTGTTGCACATGTTGTAAGTCCTTTCCCACAAATGCATGCACACATTTTAGAATTTTTTTAAAAACTGGATTGGTTTTTTAAAACACAAACAGTGGATTAAAAAAATCTGAAATGTGGAAAATATTTGAAAAACTGCTATAATAGCATAAAATTCTATTCTATTCAGGTTATCTACATATGAATACAAACTTGTCAACAAAATTTTGCCTTCTTACCTCAAATACTCTATGTTGAATCAAGTTAAGAAGGTTTTGTTTTAAAAAAATGTCAGAATCCAAAAACGCTCAAAAATGTGTACAATTTTTATAAAAAAGAGGAAAATCAGGTCAAAATAAAATAGGCCAAGTAAATGGAGTGGATTTTGCTTAATACATGTAATTCTGAAAAGGTTATTGTCAGATGTCCATTGCAATAAAAAGTTATTTTCTAAAATTCCAAAATTCTTCTAATGGCTTAAAATCTACTGACTCAGGGGTCATCTTCATACAAATAGAAGTCAGACTACCAAATTTCATTTGTCTACCAAGTAACAATTTGTAAATCATGTCAAAAAGGTTTTGTCATAACAATTCCAAAAGTCCTAAAAGTTTCAAAGTCAGAAAATTTCTTTCTGAGGAAACTAATCAGGTCATCTACATACAAACACAAACATGCCGATACAATTTCATCAACTCTGCTTTTGAGTTAAAATGAGTCATAGTCAACAATATTCAAAAATAAATTTTTAAAAAAATATTCTAATGATTTGAAAATTTCAGCAGGTCATCTTATAGCATTATCAAAATTTCTAAACATGTACAGTTTACAACACCTGAAATAATGAAGTTTAATCAAAACACTAGGAAATTCAAGCCTTTCCCCATATTATCCATGATAACTATTATCATGTGCATGCTGTAGTTCCCTCTACTTTAAACTGTTTCATTCATGTACCATCTTGTACCACTTATTATGATAGGATTCAGGTTGTAAGACAGGTCCTTGTTGAATATGATAACTTCAGTAAAATACCCCTTTGGTCGTCACGATATTCATGTCATACACGTATATGATGAAAATAGTGATAATGTAACTGCCCGGACATGCATACAGGACGCTTTTATAGGGTCTACAATGAGTTAAGAAGTATAAAGAGGATTATTAACTAGAAAAAGCTATAAATAAAATGTTGCTAGTGAAAGGTTCTTTCAAGAAACATGTATTCAAATAGTAAAAAATATTTTTTAAAGAAAGCTGCATCTACATTATCAGTAAATCAACCCAGTGTGTACTGTTGTAAATGTGCCTTACAATTGATTCTTGTCAACTTATGTTTCCTCCTTACAAAATTCTGAAATTTAAATCCAAACCTTACCGTATTCCATTATTCAATCAAATTTGTGTCCAAAAATATGAATAAATGTATTTAAAAAAACACATAAAAGATAACTTTTCCTAAATTGCTTAGTTCAACTCCTCCAGTGACAAGAGGTGATATAGCTTACTGCCAACATCTATGTAAAAAACAATATAAAATTCTGATAACAAATGATCTGCCATTTAATACCTTGGGAAACCAAGCTTTCTTATCAGGGTCCCATTCATACTCTGTCCCATCTGGGTCCACCCTTGCCTTTGGTCCAAGATCATCTTTATTTTTTTCTTTCTGTTTGGCAAGTTCCTCTTGTTTGAGTTGCTCTTCAAAGCCAATATCATTGTCTTCCATTTCTGTAATCATTAATGTATGTGAATCTGCATGAATAAAAGTCTAGTGTTAACATAATTAGGGAATATTTTTATTTCAGACACAATTTTCTTAACTTAATTTCCTGTATGAATAGAAGACCATGGCCAACTATAATAAATATGGGTTGGACCAAACTCTTTGTTCTCCTCTGAAATAGAAAACTGAATGAATTTGTTAGAAAAGTATCTCCTTCAGTTTTCTGATGCTGATAAACGTGTATTTAATATTCTTGTGTTCAAATCTGTTATTATGTCAAATTGGTCAAGTGTACAAAACTTTTCCAAATGCACTGGTTAGGATCTGGAAAGGAATTTTGATGATGGTGAATAAAAAGCCAGTAAAACAACGTCAAAAGCCCTGAAGGCATTAATAGTCAGTAACTTTGACAAATTGGTCACTATGTAAACAAATCAAAACAAATCACAGGTCATTTTTTATATCGTGGAAATGGCTCAAAAGGGGGTGCAAAATATGAAAAGAACTTTCTTAAAGATAACTGTCTGGCTATCCACGATATCTGAATACAAGATAATTAAAATTTGCCCCCACCCCACCCCCATTCCTGCAGTATGAACTCTGCAGGATTTAAGTCAGTGAAAGAAGACAGCTTTAAACCAAGCACAAAATTACATGTAGAAGATTGAATATAACAGTGCTTGATCACGTTTTAATGGGATTTACAAAATTACATGTAGAAGACTGCAACAGTGCTTGATCGCTTTTTAAAGTGATTTACAAATTACATGTAGAAGACTGAATGCAACAGTGCTTGATCGCTTTTTAAAGTGATTTACAAAATTACATGTAGAAAACTGAATGCAACAGTGCTTGATCGCTTTTTAAAGTGATTTACAAAATTGACATGATATGCATTTACTCGAGGAATAAGTTTATAACTAATGCACCATAATGTAAATTTTGCCATCATACTACTTCAGGCACATTTTCATCATACTGTTAGAGAGTTTGATTTTGCAAAATATCCTTAAATAAATCAAACAGTCTTCTTATTTAATGATAGAACCACATCAAATAATGCTCACCATTTTCACACAAACTTTTGCTGTTGGATCGTCTGCCACATAAGTTTAGTACTACTTCCATTTTAAGCCTTGTTTTTCAGTGTGTCATATAAGGGCATTTTATTTGGACACACAAACTGAGAATAGTAATACAAGCTTTGAGTCAGTCATGGTAATCCCTAGAAATACACATAACAACCTATTTTACATTTCAGTGCCTTTTTCTTTTCCTCTATACAAACTCGTAAGATCCATACTTATGCTTGCTGTTCATGAACTTTGATTCAAAAATTAACAATGCATTGTAGAATATCCAAACATTGTATAGCAAGCCTTATTTGGAAAATGAATTAAAATGAGAATCTGTCATGGCAGTCAAAGTATTTAATCTTACACAGGCTTAATAATTTAATCATAAGCCAAATTTCTTGATACTTAGAGGCCTAGTATTTGATTACTCATGGACTTATTTTTTTTATCTAAGTCAGCTTGCCCAGGGCATGTAGAATGGATAATTGAACTTGCCCTTGGGAAATGTGAGCTTTTCCCAAACATATTATCCAAGATGAGTAAAAGGAGAAGATAAAATAAAAATATGTGATATTTTAAGGAAATATTATCAAATTTATTTTAACATCTGTTTTCTTGTTATCTTTACCTTAAAACCATATGCTGATAATTAAAGTTATAAAAAGTTATATACATATTTAAATTATACATGCAGATGAATATATAGATGGGAAAGACAATGTAGATTGTTAGAAGAGCAAAACAAGAGTCACACATATATATATATATATATATATATATATATATATATATATATATATATATATATACATATACACACACATACAGATAAATTGATAAATAGAAAAATATCTGGAAACAGCTAAATTTGAAAGACAGACAGACAGAGACTTAGGTAAAAGACCTTTAAATTAAAAATTAAACAACCTAAAAGAGAACTATAATAAATTAATTTTAATTATGATTAAATATATAACATTTTTCTTATCTACTAATGTTCAGATGAGTGTGTGTGTGTGTGTTGTGTGATTTGGATTTTTAACATAGCTTTAACAATTTTTCAGTCATATTGCTACGATCTCTGCAGTGTGGCAGTTTATAGTGATGTCTAGCACTGAGGCATCATGCTGCAGACATGTGGAATGCTAATGTTCAAATGATCATGCTGATTTAAGTATCCATCCAGTAAACAATGTACAAACAAGTCCATCACTAAACTACTCCATAAATATCTTTGATTTCACTGGGTTTTTTTGCAGGGGTGGGGGGGTCCACTCACATCGGCTTCTGCTTTCACATTAACAATTATCATCTGGTCATCTTGATATCAGTGACATGCATCAAACTATTCGACAAAAAAGGGCATTTGAGAATGACTTTAAAACACTTATTTTATTTAACTGTTTGCCAGGCAGTAAATATGTTGTTGTTATAAGGTTTAACGCCATTTTTCAGCACATGATAGGCTATACATGGCAGCCAGTATTAATGGTGGAGGAAGAACCTGGGAAAACCCCGAAAAGAACCAACGACCCACGAGAAGCTACTGGCAAGCTTTCTCACATATCCACATTGGCTGAATCCGAGACTCAAACCCTCGCAGACAGAGGTGAGATGGCAGTGATCCGTAACGGAGAGCGCTTTAGACCACTTGGCCAATCGGAGCCCCCTCCCAGGAAATATGTACTGAACTCCTGTTATTATCACATAAATAACATTTCATAAACATTGCCTGTGGGTGATACATTTTCATAACATCAATCAAAATCCTCCAGATGCTTAATTACTAAAGAAAAGTGTCTTTTATTCTCAAACACATCTGTCCATGAAATTTCACCAGTTATATTATTAATAATACCTCATAACATCGCTGACATGCATCAAACCTATCTTTGATAAACCAATTGCTCAGAATCTGTATGCTAATAAACTGCAAGAAGCTAACTTTAACATTTCAGGATACAATAGATCAAAGATGAAAGCAACTGTGACCAGTTATGAAAAAGAATGCAGTATATATTAATGCTAAATAAAGGTGCTGGTACTATGGCAAGATCATAAGGTATAAAACTTGCAGAACATAAGGCATTATGAACTGAATATGACCCCTTGCCAGTAAAAACAGCTTGCACATTGCTAGTGTTTTATGTATTTTACCCAGACCAATACTGGACCTCACTTTCTCCCAACTTTTGATACTTGCCTCTGGAATACGTGCCATGCAAATATGAGTTTGCCAGAGCAAAATTTGAGTTTGTTCTAGGGGTCAGCAAGTGGAACTGTAAATCCCTGCCTAATCCCTACTTTTGTCAAAGTTACAAAGAAGTGACAAAATTCTACAATAGTATTTGATGCCCCACCAACAAAGTTTGTACCACCTTTGTGATTTTAAATATAAAAATTATCACAGATATAAAAATGCACAAAACTTGGTCATTTCATTCATTAGTTTATAATTTCTAACCTGACTGTTGCATGGGGTTACAAACACTATCATCCTGTTTGCATCTAAAAGCACATGGCAGTTTTCAGTTTCAACAATAACTGACACAAGCAAGTGGGTGCATTTTCAAGTTCCATTTACATAAAGTGTGAGTTGAAATATGGCAGCAACCAAGCAATGCCAAAGTTGGTTAAAGAGAGTTAAATGTGGGATATTTTTGCACACTTTATGAATATCACTTTCGGAGGTCTCGGAAATTCTCAATAATGCGTACTTGGATTATTTTTTTTATATCTGGGACGCAGAAAATCACTTAGGCAGGAGTACTCTGTATGCATGTAACAAGTGAGCAGCAAGGTTCAAAGACTTGTCAGTCCTTCTTCAACCACTTACGTAGTGGACAAATGTGTTGATCAGTTAGCTGTGCTGATATTTACAAAGACAGAATTCAGTGGCTGAAAGACACAACGATGTACATGTTGACATTATAAGAGTAGATCAAAAGAACAAGATGCAATAGCTGGGCAGCAAGTTCAAAGACTCCGACTGGCTGCTGGGTGGGAAAATGTGCTGATATTTACAGTTATTGAATTCAGAACCAGACAGACCAAGCATTGTACATGTGTTTATTATTAACAGTACATCAAATACTGTAGTATCATTTATTTTTATTGGATTCAATTTTTGTGGTTTTGTTAAAAAAAGGCATTTTCGTGGGTACTTAAATTTGCCTGTCAAAGTTTGCATATTAGTAGGTATTTAATTTCATGGTTTAACCTCTACAAATACCCAAAATAAAGAATATAAAAGAATAAAACTATGCAGATGCAAATGGCAGTCACTTTAATGTTTAAAACAATACTACCACCTGTATGAGCACAAATCAAAGACCTGGCAAGTTCAACCAAGTGAATAACATCAGTCAAAGCCAACGCAACCAAAAACACTAAAACAACACTTCCATCTCTGTGAGCACAAATAAAACACCTGTCAAGATTAATCACTTCTGCCATATATTTGCTTGAGTGCTCAACATCAAAGGAAGCAGACGCAGCCAACAACACTAGGCCAATCAGTTATTTAAGTACATATGAATGTTCTCTTACTTAAACCACTGTTCATCAAGTTGCATCATCAGTACTTTCTGCCGATCATGGCATTAACACAGTGGCTTAAGATTGTTAAAATTCAACTTAGAAACCCCCACCCTCGGTTCCTGGATTTCCTAACCCGTCAGGCAGCTAATGATGCAGTATAACCCTTGCTTCAGAAAGCAAGGAGAGTATAACAGTCATAACAAAGACATATGTAAAATGGATGTTACTGGTGACGATCAGTGCACAGTATTTGTAAACCTTGCAACCTCATTAATCAAGCCAATTCACGCTGAATGGATAATTGCAGGATAAAATGAAATGTGCTTTTAGAAGGATTTAAATGTTTCAACAACAGTTGTACTCAGAAGTGGGATCAATTTGAATAAGTACTAAATTTAACTTTCATATACTGTTATTTTGTATTTTTTTCTTTCATTTTCAGTATTACTATTGTTTAAATACCTTATGCTTTTTCTCTATTTTCTCTCTATAATTACTTACCTCACATATCGATTTAAGGCAGCGAGTGTAAAATTACAGCATCAGATAGCTTATCAAACATGTGCATTGAGTGTGTGTGTGATTTGGATTTTTAACGTGGCTTGAACAATTTTCAGTCATACTGCTACGATGTCTGCAGTGTGGCAGTTTATAGTGATGTCTAGCACTGGGGCATCATGCCGTAGACATGTAGCATGATGTCCCACCCAGTCACATTATCCTGACACCATGCTGACCAGTTCTAACACTAACCTCTTAATGCTGAGCGGCAAGCGAGGCAGCTGTTAGTACCATTTTTGTAAGTCTTTGGTATGACTCAACCGGGGATTGAACCCACGAACTCCCACATCCGAGGCAGATGCTCTTACCACTAGGCCACCAGAGCTGTCTAAAGTGCGCAATGAAACAATATAAAATCATTTATAAATCTTGTTTCAAAAGGTTAATATAAAAAATAAACAAACGCATGTAAAAACTAATATTTAATTACAGATTACAGTACTGACCTTGATTTATCAAATAGTAGTAGCTGTGTTCTGTGTTAATCTCTAGGAATGAAACACTAAGAAAATGGTGGGGGGGTCATCATCACATGTGGCTCATTTTTGTTGGAGATTTAAATTTGTGGTTCGGGGCAACAAAAAACCATGAAAACTGGTCCCCAACGAAAACTGATTATACTACAGTAAACAACTTAGTTTATCTTTCATTACTGTGTTCATTTTCTAGTGCAGCTGAATAAGTTGCTAACGTGACCTTGGAATCTAGACATGTCAAGGCTTAGACAAAATGCCATTCACAAATTTGGATAGCATTCTGGGGTTAAACAGCAAACTGACGAAGATTGTGATGAGATTCAAAGAGAGCTGAAGTTACTATGACTGACAGTTTAGATGGAAGAGTAGCCAAGTAAAAGAAAGTGTTTTTATGCCTGGCTTAGGCTTTGGAATAAGACCATTCCTTGGATTGGCAAAATTCAGTCTCACTCTGAAGGAAAAACAAGAGCTATATGTCAGTTTTGTAAAGAATGTAGAAACTAAACTCAATGGCAACCAATAGTTCTTCAAATCTGCAAAGTGTTCTGTGAGTGACCTGCAACTTTTGCTGGTTGGACTCTTTTTTTTTTCATAACCAAAACAGGAGTCCTGGTCTCCTAGCTTTAAAATCCTAGCGAGACCTCTGACTTTCCTTAATTAAAGGACAATTGTTATTTCTTGATACAAATTAGATTTCTGACCAAAAATGATGTGATCCATGTTTACAGAAATGACATATCATTGTGTAGAATTATCCATCATGCAGACTTGCCCAATATGGTGGTACATGTTTTCGGTGGAAATATCATACACTTATGTGTTTTAAGTAAATAAAGATGCAACAAACACATATAAATGACGTAAACACTGTTTCATCAAGTACGACCAAATGACTTCATCACACGAATGGAGCAATAAATAGAAAATGTAAATAATTACAATAAAAACCACTACTTTTGCTTATTTTATCACTATTCAAACACATACAGATCATATTTTGTTATATTTTATTTTCTTTATTGTATTTATGTGTTTCTCGGAACCTGGTTTAACAACTTTATTGTTAGCCAAACTTACTGAAAAACATAACTCTACTTTGGTAGTAAATTTAAACTAGTCATCCTTTTGTCTTTGACAGAAGTTTTATTTGAGCCATTGGAAGGCATAGGATTAGATCATAGCCTCAGTCACACTGAAGCTACAAAACATCCTATAGTCTGAATATACCTCCTCATTTGTTTGTACCCCTCTACCTATTCCAATAATGGAAACCTTCAATGTGATGAAAAGTGCATAGAACTTAGTCAATTCATTCAGTGATTTATAATTTCAAATACCTGAATGTAACCAAAGTGGCCCTAACACTGGCATTGAACAATGCACTGAATGGAATACTACCTTCTCATTGGCAAACTGAAAATAAGTTCTAAATATATGCAGGACGTCATTTTCTTTTAGCCAATATGAGGACAGTATTCCATTTAGCAGGATCTCACTTACATATTAAGTGGGCGCAATCAGGGCCATGTCGAGCAGTAGCATGGGAAAATGATTTGGCATTCCTTAAAGGTATGGTATTAAGTCCAACTTTTAATAGACATACACAGTTGAATGCCTGAGCTAAATATCAGTACCAAGTTTATTACGCTACGCAAGGCATAGGTTGAAATATCAGCATTTATTCTTAAATAGGTCACGCAAGCAATGAGACAAGTGTCCTCCCTTGTAATTATTATATAGTACATGTATGACAGGTCAATTGTAAGCAACGATACAAGCCCCTACGCTGCTACCTATCCACCTATCCGACATAAGGTGAATGTTAGTCCTACATGTAAGACATAACACATTTTGATTTTGTTTAGGTGCTATGTCTTACTATCCAAATAACGGCCTTGTATAGTGTGTTCCGATGTTATTGACATCAGAATGAGTAATCAAAGTTTCAGGAACATCTCACTCACTTGGCAGCCTATATCGACATTTTCCCACTAATTTATGTGTAATTAATATGCTTACTGTGCTGTCTTTATCCTGGTGGAATGAAAATATGACACTAGCAAATGGATGCATTTTCATGTTCCGTTGACATACATTTAAATTTGTTGCAAAGCGACGGTAGTCGAGGTATGCCGAAGTAAGTTCAAGTAGGTTCATGTTGGGGATCTGTTTCTTGAACGAAATGAACCGTTGCTTACAGTTCCAATAGGCATAATAAATTTTTATTCATTTCGTTAAAAATATTTCAACTTTATCCGATTTCGGCATTCATCGCTTTCAAGCCAACTAAAATGCAGGCCAAAGAAACTTGAAAACGGGTCCATTTCTTTTGTGAGAATTTGAATTTATTCGAGAAAAGGCATCATAGTAAGTAAAGTCTGACTAAAACATTATAACTTTACTGTGTAGAAAAGCGTCGTTATTTTAGTTGTCAGTTGTGTGAAATATTCCTGAAAATGTGACTTTCGTAACGATGTTAGTCGACATCAAAACACACTACACAGAGCCGTTAGTTAGGCTGTAAGACCCTGACGCCGAAAACATAAATATCAGCGTCAGGTCTTACAGGTAGGACTAAGTGAACGTCTACTCTTTATTGATACGCATATGCGGACTGCAAATTTTGAAGCAGCCTTGTTTTGTTTATATTTTATTTTTAAAACTGGACGTAAAAAAAAAGACAGAGGATGGATGTATTTATATTGCTGCCTGTATAAAAGCAAAAATACAGAGCACCTGGATGTGCTTAAATTTGAAACTTGAAAGTCTCATTCAACCAGTTTGATCATTGCTAATCAAAAATAACCGATGTCAATCTTTCTAAAGAGTCCATTGCTTTTCAGAGAGTTCTAAAAGGTTAATACACTTTCAGTGTGCTAGCTTAATTCTGTAAATTTATACCTAGTATATAGTTTTTTCTAAGAAAACACCGACTGCATTGACTCAGCTTGCTCTTTCCATATTTTTCCCTGCTCGATATCAGGAAAATGCATAACACTCACTTCATTTGATATGTCGAAGTGTGATCTAAGCGTTCGTTTAACTTAGACTTTCGTTATTTTTCGAAGGGAACAGCTCTCGGTCTTTTCCGACTTACGGAAAAGACCGAGGATGTTCTGGTAAGAAAAAGTCAGTACAGTACCATCATTCAGACTGGGGAGGTTGGTGGTGTAGAGAAGAGGAGGAGGAGGCAAGAACACTAATTATATACGAGAGCTCATAAGAAATCTCAACACTGAAAAAAAAAAATTGAACAGGACGGGCCTTGATCTCATACGCAATTAAATGTTCAATATTGACTTGGCAATTCTTACTCACCCATTAGTCAAAGTATTTAATAAAATCTTTGAACAATGAATATTGCTTCGTTTATAAAAATGGTATCTGTGACATCTACATAGGTAAAGATACTGGTAGAATGTTGCTATTTCCTTTGAATTCTTAGGTAAGTGGAGAACTTAGATCAACAAGTAGGTCTCCGCTTTTTTGCTGGCATTACCAGTACCAGTATTGCCAGAAAATAAAAAAGTGGGTACCTACTTGGTACCAGTAATGTGAGAAAAAAGCGGAGACTACTTGTTGGTCTAGTGGAGAACTCGCCTTGGGAATATCGCCCCAAGGAGAACTCGCCCCAAACGTATATGGAGAAGTCGCCCCAGATTGTCTGGAGATATACATACATATATACAACGATACGTCATTTTTATCAACATTGGATCACGTGTTATGTTTTGTGGAAATCCAATTTGTATCAAGAAGGAACACTTGTCCTTTGATTTATTTAAGAAATACTCATACAATGTACAAAAATATCCCACATTTCTATTCTAAATGCATATGTAAATGTGATTTCTCAATGTCAGCATGACGACCCACCTAATGACCTTCGTGAACTTGTAACCCAGAAAACCCTATCTAATATTTATATTTTAGGATCATCCAGATAAATAAAATATTTAAAAGATAGAAATGTTTACCTGAGAACAATAGAGCATCTTAATCCGAGTTTCTAATTTTACAATTTGTCCCACATATACTTTATCATCTGCTAATCAACTTGTCAACTCGCTGCTCAAGCGAGATTGTCAAGAAATTCCCGGGTGTATATTCTGTTTAAAATTTAAAAACACTACATACTATTCATTTTTGTTTCTCTTCAACTTAATATCTTATTAAATTTAAAAAATGTCGAACTTTTCTCCCTTTTAATCCAGTTTAGTTCATTAGTATCTCTTGCCATTTAATGGCATTGTAACGTTGACTTTTTGTAAAAAAAAAAAAGAAACAACTATAAATCTGAAAAAGTTCCTCGTTTAAAATGCTTACGGAATGAGTCTAAAGTAAGCTATTCCATTTTGACAGCACGATGCATAAACACTACATCTTTTCAAAGACATAAGCAGAATTGGCCGACATATCGTGAGTCAGGAAAACACAGAAGTGTGTCCAGAATTATTAATATTTTGAAAAGAATGTGTGGTGAAAATTACGCGTTTCAAACCATAAGCACTTTAGTATTTTATTTCAATTAATTCGTAATAAAACTAAATTAGAGCTTTCTCAGGTTTTTGTACCTCACTAAACATTTGACGTAGTTTATTTGGGTGGAGATGCTGATGCACGTCAGTGAAGTTAGTGGACGAACTAATGGAGTGAAGCCTTCAGATAATCCCCACGTATTTCAGTTATTCTAACCCAGATCTGTTTCTATTCATAAAGGTATTCGGTGATATAATTTAGATATTACTAACGTAATAGGCAAAGATTAAATTCCATTTAAAATAATGAGGTTCATTTAAAATAAATAGTTAAAAAATAGTTTCAATGAAGGGTATTTTTTTATGGATGGAGACAAAATTTATGACGGAAACTAGGAAACTATAACATAGTCTGATATATGACGGAAACTAGGAAACTATAACATAGTCTGATATATGACGGAAACTAGGAAACTATAACATAGTCTGATATATGACGGAAACTAGGAAACTATAACATAGTCTGATATATAATGTAATAAATGGGTCTGCACTGAATTTTTTCCCATCTTGGACACAGCACAGATGATTATGGTGACGGTACTAAACAGCATCAAAAACAGTAAAACTGCGGACGACAGGTAATAATGGTTCGACATATACAGCGCCAAAGTAAACACTTGCTATAGAAAAAAAGTGTGTGTGGGGGGGGTATTCGAATCAGTCTCACTCACCGTTGCTCTTTGCAAAGTGCTCGAGCATATTTTCTGTTCTACTATAATGAAACATTTGAAGAACTATTCTATCATATCTGATAAACAACATGCCTTCGGGAAATGACACAGCTGCGAAACCCAATTGTCAATAATATACTTGGTCACTTGAGCAGCAGGGAAGTTGTACAGACCATGGTGAACAGACAAAATAAAGCTTCCTACGCAAACTTTCTCCGTAGAAGCCTCAGATTTCACTTTTACGGTCTTCTACGGAGATTAATTTTCATGTATTTCAGACTGAGTGCATCGGGTGTGTATTCCAAAACATAGCATTCGAGACAGGAAAATAAAGTTTCATAATCAAGGGAAGTTGTACAGACCAGGGTGAACAGACAAAATAAACCTTCCTACGCAAACTTTCTCCGTAGAAGCCTCGGATTTCACTTTTACGGCCTTCTACGGGAGCTAATTTTCATGTATTTCAGACTGAGTGCATCGGGTGTGTATTCCAAAACATAGCACCAAGGACAGGAAAATAAATTATCGGGGATTGCTTTGGCCAATTTTACGTCGCATTAAAATAATATACTTGAAAATAATATGAGTCGGAAAACTAGCACAGTTGGAGAGCCTCATTCTGCTAGATTAGCGCGAGAACAATTAGCAGCATTAAGGAGACTTATTCCCACGAAGGAATTATTCAAGAAAAATGTACGCGAACGCGAAGACGCGGAGCAGGGATTTACCGAATTATCATCGAAGTTATTAAAGCCAATTACCGAAGTAACCAAAAAAGCCTTTTTTGGTGACGATGATGATCCGGATATCAGAAAACGCGGAATGCTTCCCATGTTGAGAGACATTGAAGAACAATCGCGAATATTACCGGATCGACTAGCAATACTAGCACAAGCCCACGGGGGACCACCAGGAGGAGAACCCCCTGCAATTGGGTTTAAAATAAGTAAAGGAAAACCTAGAGGAGGAAAACCTGGAGTAGGAAAACCTGGAGTAGGAAAAAAAGCGTTCCGTCTTGAGGATTTAAGAGAAAATTTCACCGAGGAGGGATGGGGAATAATATCACAGCCGCTCTCGACGTTGTATAGTAATATAGATCAATTTGGTCAATTTGCGGAAGATTATTTTGATAGTCGAAGAGAATATCTGACTGATGAAGGAAAAAAAAGATACGCAAACCGTAAAAATTGGTATAATATGTTATATAAAGTTTACACGGGAAAATCACAGGTGAGAGAAGCGGATCCATATTACAGAAGATTTTTAACAGCCGCAAAGGAAACGTATAATTATAATGTGCAACAAGCGAAAGAAGAAAAGCAACAAGCGAAGGAAGAAAAGCAACAAGCGAAAGAAAAAAGACGACAGGAGAAAGAAGAAAAGGCTAAATCTCCACGGAAAAGAAAAGTAAAATTAAAAGAAGATATTCAACCACAGGAGGAAGAAATTCAACCACAGGAATTGGGAGAAGATATTCAACCACAGGAATTGGGAGAAGATATTCAACCACAGGAATTAGGAGCTAGACCGAAGTTATGGCGAATATCAAGTGGAGCAGTTCATCCAAGCATTTACAAACAACCTAGTGACGAAAAAGTTCGAATGGTAACTGATGAAGAATACGAGCCAACTCCGCCCCCCCAAGATCCAAAATTTACTGAGGAAGAAATTGCATCTTTATACAAAACACCTGAAACTCATGTAACTGCCGATTATTATTTTAAAGAAGATGGTATAGATTTTCTCAAAGACGATTATGCTAGATTGATAGTTGCTGCGAATCCTTCTCCGATAAATAGATCAGTGTATATGAAAAAGAAACTTGTTAATAAGTTCTCACCGGCAATATGGCCGGCGATGGTTTATTTTGCTAGTTTAAGAAAGCATATAAATTATTATGATCACGGATATCTTAATTTTTTAAAGGAGGTCGAAGAATATAAAGAAAGAGAAGAAAGAAAAAAATCACTAAGCCCAAAGACAGGAAGCGGATATACCATTTGCCCTGACAGCGTTGTCAATGATGTGTCTCGCCTCGAAGTATTAATCGGAGGAAAACGAGCCGGAAATAACTCTCGTGAAATAATCAACGAGGCCTCAGATATTTGCCAGCGATTATTCCGCGGTGGTGTCATCGACTCCTACATTTACAAGGAACTTGTTGACGAACTCATCGATTAAAACAACACAATTGAAATAACATGATTGTTCACAAACATCAGCGCAGACCTAGACAGGTCCGCATAGTTAACTCTCGATTGCCTGTATATAAATATATTCACGGCAATGGATTCGGCGACATCGTTAAAAGTTTCGTCACGCGGGTAGTCCCTAAAATAGGACCCGCAGCTAAGCAAATTGCGTCAAAGGCAATAGGAAAGATTGGCGAGACTGTCATCTCTGGTATTGGTAATTTGGCCACTAAAGGCTTCGATGCTGTCAAAAGCAGAATATCAAACTTAACACGTAAAAAACAACCCGTCAAATTACCTAGTACCAGCGAAATGCCCGCTGATGTCAGTAAAGCTATAAACGACGCAGCAAATAAAAAAATAAATGATCTGGCTCAGGAAGTTGCTAACGCAAATCTCGCAAAGGAAGTTGCAAATACAAGTTTTATTTCAGGCAGCGGTCTTCGTTTTAGACGATAATTCTTATTAATAAATGTTCGCACAAGTGTCAAATGAAGTGTTCGACATGGACGAGCCTGTAGGTAGAGACACATCCGTGCGAGATTTCCAATATTTCTCATACGATGCAGTTGAACCAAATACACCTAATCGCTTGGAAATTCAAGTTCACGATACAACAATATATTTTCTTCCATCTGAGGCATATATCGAAGTTACCGGGGAAGTTATTAAAACGGATAATACCGCCTATGGAGCAAATTTTAGAGTCGGATTTGTTAACAACGGTATTATGGCATTATTCAAGAACGCTACTTACATGATCGACGGAAGAGAGATTGAGTCAATTACTAATGATGTTGATTTGGCAACGACGATAATAGGCCTAGCCAGATACTCGGATGATTTTACTAGATCAGCTGGCCCTAGTATGATGTTTGCCAAAGATAATTCTGATCACCCCGATGATAGGCCGTTTATCGTCAGACAGCCCAACAATCGCGCCAATCCTGCTGTTGCTAATCCAGATGTCGAAGATATGATTATTAATACTAATCCTGATTATAATCTCGGATTTACCACGCGAAAATTTATGCTGCAAGGAGGTCGCAAAAGATTCTCTTGTGCTATTCCGTTATCCCATATATTCGGATTTTGCAGGCATTTCAGGAAAACCATCTACGGAGCGAAACATACCGTAACATTTGTCAGAAAAGGAAATAGCGATGATGCTATCTGGCGAGAAGTTACTATTGATCCCGCTACTGGTTTGATACACGCCAATGATGCCGCGAATAATGGCGGCCAGGTAAAATTACTCAAATTTACCTTGTGGATGCCAGCGATAACCCCATCAATAATCGAAGAAGAAAAATTATTATCGTTCATGAACCAAGGTGGTAAATCTGTCATGTCATGGCTGACAACAACAACAGATTCCACAAATACTGATATTGATGGTGATTTTACTTGGCGTATTGCATCGCAGCAGGGTACCTCTGCACCTAGGCATATCTTTATCGCTTTTTTGCACACGCGAAGATATCATCAAAGGTACAGCCACATGATATTTGATAATATCCACGCAACAAACGTGTCACTGAGAGTAAATGGCCAACAAGAACCATCCGAGGAAATATCGATTGATTTTGCCAATTATTCGACGGCCCGCGCATATCATCGCTTGTTAAGTTTCATGGGTCGTGATCAAAATATCGATACCGGATTGCAAATATCGCAGCTAGATTTTAATTCTCGCTATCCTATCTATTACTTTTCTCTGGAGCATCTCGATCTGGTAAAGCAATCCGTCGTTGATATCCATTTCAAAGCCAGAATTCGCACGGGAAATAATTTATATAAAGTAGTCGCGGTGATTCTCAGCGATAGAACAATGATCTTGGAAGGAATCAGCGGCAGAATGAGAGTCATCGACGCTCCTGTCGAGAAAATGTAACAAAATCGAAGATTTCTAAATTTAGATTAAACGATTATTAATATGCCATACGAACACGTCAGCGTAACTCTGACCCCCGGTCAGATGAAAAAACTCCAAGCAGCAACAGCAAAGCGATGCGGTGTGAAATTTAACCCTGAAAAATGATCAAATTCAGGGCGGTCCTAACAAACTGTCGCTAACTAGGGGTCAACGTGAACGTTTCACCAAAGCCAAATCAGCGAATT
Source organism: Sinohyriopsis cumingii (assembly GCA_028554795.2). NCBI lineage: Eukaryota > Metazoa > Mollusca > Bivalvia > Unionida > Unionidae > Sinohyriopsis > Sinohyriopsis cumingii. The sequence continues at coordinate 51,511,640 of CM068827.1, read as the reverse complement.
CTGGCGTTCATGTGAATCTTAGCATAGGCGCCATCAGGGATATGGTCAAAACAGGTGGAATTTTCCCTCTACTAGCCGCTATTCCCGCGTTAATAGCAGGTGCAAAGGCACTAGGGTTAGGTGCGGTTGGAGCCGTAGGTGCTAAATTAGCGCATAAAGCAATAGGAGGGCGATATGGTAAAAAAAAGGGAAGCGGCCTTTATCTAAGACGCCCCCCGTACGGATCCGGCCTAAGATTAGCACGGCCTATTCAAATTTAGATTTATTCAACGAAGCAAAGAAAAAAAAAAAAAATTTTTTTCAGAGGCGTATTTATGCGGGATCAACTACCAGAAAAACCAAACCCCACCGAGACAGGAATAATAAATCTCGATTCAAATACTGGCCCTGGCACACATTGGGTCGCCTACGCGATTAATCCTCGCGAAGTTGTTTATTTTGACTCGTACGGATTAGCTCCACCAAAAGAATTTATCGATTACGTGTCAAAGTTAAATATTCCAATTTGGTATTCGACACTTCCGACGCAGACGTTAATGGATCCACCGATATGCGGCTTAGAATCAATTAATGTCCTTGATGCAATTTCAAAATCATCCGGTCCGTATCACAGAATCGTATTTGAATATGCCGTAGATAAATATCATGGTTGACATTTACGGTAGATCTCTCTACAGGAAGAAGGGAGCAGAAGTGACTGACGTCGATCTATCAAAGTTCGCAACCAGGGATGATATTAATAATCTTCTATCGCTGTCAGAGGTAGACCCTGGCGAAGTTGCTATTTTTCAGAGCCGCGAAGGAAGATTACAAACAAGCAACGTGAAAATAACCGATATAATCAAGCGAGACGAATATAACGATCGCATTAATCAATTTACTAGCCTGTCAGATTCGGTATCAAAATCCATCGCTGATATCGCCGATATTATAGCGAAGTTACCCCTGAAGGCTAATATCGCGGATGTGGAAAAAAAAGACAACGAGCTATCAGCAATGTTGCTCCTAAAGGCTGATAAAACATTACACGACGATCTTCAGGACAGAATGACAAAAAGACTTAACAGGCTAAATAACGATCTTAAAAAACTCGACGATACCTTAACCAAATTTAATAAAAAAATTGACGAGGATATAAAAACATCCGTCGATAATATCTCCACCACCGCAAACGAACTAGCAAGGAAAAAAGCCGATCAAGCATCGCACGATGATCTTAGCGATAAAGTAAGAAAAATCAGCGAAGATATTATTAATATTCTCGCCGATGTTACCGAAATAAATATCGTAATGAGTCAGAAAAGCGATAAAACATCGCACGATGATATCAGCGAGAAAACGAAAAAAATCAACGAGGATATTGCCAAAATTAACGATGATATTAACGTAGTACGTGAATTGGCGCTTCAAAAAGTCGATAAAACATCACACGACGATCTCAGCGAGAATGTGAGAAAAATCAACGAGGATATTGCTAAAATCAACGATGAAATTTCCAAGACGCGTGATTTGGCGCCTCAAAAGGTTGATGTATCGTCGTATGACGGAGAAATTCGAGACTTAAATGCGAAACTTCTCGACGCAACTACAAAAATTAGCGATATTAACACAAAAATATCGCCATTGAATCTTCCAAAATTGGAGCGTTTTTACGTGCCAGATCAGGTGGTAACAAAAAATCTCCCCTGCAATCCAACATTTGTGTTAAGGACATATGATTATGCTTGGTCACCCGAGAGTGACGGATTTCTTTTCACCGCGCCAATTACTGGCGTATATCGAATACATATTATCTCCGAGATAAAATTTAAAGTACAACCAATACAGGATCGTAAAATCCATGAATTTTACCCTGGATTTTTTATTATTTCGCTAAGTGAAGATAGCGATACAGTATTCGTTCTAGAACCACCAGATAGAACCACCACAGGACCAATCAATTATTTTGTAATTTTCGAATATTTATCGGTATGGACCACAGTTGGTGAATACTGGTAAACCCAAATCAACTGCAATTGTTCACATTAGGTACTAATAAATGACAGCATCGGACTACCGATACAATCAGGCGCGTTCATGGCAGGATTCGCTAAAAAAGCTCCTCGACGAGTATCAGGTAAAAATAAAGAAATACCAGCGCAGATTAGTTGCCATCGATGTTGCTGTGTACGCGGTAAGCGCAATTATCGCCGGTGCGGGAATAATCTTATCCGCGGTAACAACAATCGCGCCGATCGCAGCAACGATAATAATCTCGTCGACAACAACAATCGCTGGTGTTCTCAATATTATCGCAAAAAAAATATTCTCATGCACGAATGAGAAATTGTCTCTATACAAGAGTAAACTATCCCAGGTCAACAATGCGTATTCGAAATTATCATCGTTGCTTTCTGAGAGTCTCAACGACGGAGTTATATCCGATCTAGAATTTTCTGTGATGGTAAATATCTACTCCGAGATTGAACAAATGAATATCAATAATGTCGGAACTAGCTCAAATCGTGACAAACACGACACCGCTGATAACAACGCTGATATCGGCAAGCTCAACCAGGCCAGAATTTAGTATCGATTTTCCAGTACCAATTAGCGTCAAGGAAATTGCGCTGTCACAGTTACGCGTCTATAATAGCTGGCCCAATGTTAGATCGAAATCATTCGGTAGATTATCATCGAATAATTCGCTTGTTTTTGCCAATAAAAACCGCCCCAATGGAACTCCCGATTGGATCGTCGTTGGCATACCAACAGGCAGTTACGAAATTGAGCAACTAGATAAAGAATTTACCAGTAGGATATCAAATATAACCGGCGATGCTACTCCAGGAATAAAAATATTAACACACGAACCAACGTTGTCGTCGATAATCGAAGTAAAATCGCCATATGTCGTCGATATTTACCAGTCGTCGATTAGGACAGTTCTGGGTTGGCCCGAAATCGCACCTCAGGCAAAACCAGAAAAACCAGATTTTATTATTCCAGGTTGGCACGAAGAAGCCCCTCCAGAGCAACCGGAACCAAAAAAATCAGATTTTACCACCGACGAAGGATGGTACGGAGATATCAAACACAAGCCTCTGATCCACAGCGCCATTAATCTCATGAATAACCACAAATTTAACCTGGTAATGTTCGCTTTTACTTTTATTGACGAAAGAATTCTCGTGTGGTTGCCTCTCCCCAAAATTCCTCCAAATGTCAAAGTCTTCGACGCTACCAACATTAACAGGACAATATTCCCCATAGAAGGTATCTTGATAAGAAGAACCATCAACGAATTTAATCAAGCACATAAATTACAATTAAATTTATTGCGGGAATCCTTTCATGAATGCATCTTAAATAAATCAGGCTCATGTAGCGAAATTATCGAACGCGTGAAGATTTTAAATCAACTCGCGAATGATATTGAATATTATCACGGTATGTTCATTCGGGCGATAATCGACGATATATCAATTGCCGATTATGTTCTTCCTATTAGCAGCTTCACGTTGATCAGAAATTCAGGAGAAAAACAAAAATTCATGAGAGTATTTGGATTAACCGAGGAAACGCTACCAAATTTCAAATTTCCTGATTATGATGTTGATAAAATGAGAAAATCCGTCACTGATACCATCGATGATTTATTTCCGAAATTACATGCCGCGTGGACTAAAAAAATACAATCAGAATCGATTCTCAAACACAATAATGATCCTGCCGGGCAAGGGCGGCATATCTCGCCAGGTATCGTTAACATAACGGAAGTTATCGCGATTTATCTTCACGCGGATGTTGTTGAAAACAGCTACAACGTGGATTCGTCTGTGTCAGAGCAGGCACAGCAGGGATTTATCTTATATTCGTTTTCACCTAGCGCCTCTCCGGGATATTTGATAATAAAAGAGCCAGTAAATCCGTTTTATCTGCGATGTCACAATCGATTATTATCGAAGATAAATTTCAAACTAACCGATCAAAATGGACATTTGCTTGATATACGCGGAGAAACACTGAGTATCAACTTGCTGGTAAAATCGTAGAATCGAAGATTCTTAAATCGAAGATTCTTAAATCGAAGATTTTTAAAATCTTTCCGCCAGAGAAAAAAATGGCAAAAAATAAACAAAAAACCAGGAAAAATAATATCTTTTTACAAAACACGCGATTTTGACTACCAACTACCCCGTCAAAAATAAGAAAAAATTTATATTTATTTTACAAAATACAAGAAAAATGTACAATTTTCTTCATTTTGACGGGGTAGTTGGTAGTCAAAATCAAGAAAATTCTAACTTTGTCAAATTATTTTTATTTTTCACAAATTAATTTTATTTATTAAGAATATTATTTTTACTGAAATTTTTTTTTTTTTTACTAAAATCAAGAAAAATGTACAAAATACGTGATTTTGACGGGGTAGTTGGTAGTCAAAATCAAAGAAAAATGTACAAATTACTCAATTTCTGATGGGGTAGTTGGTAGTCAAAATCAAGAAAATTGAGCAATTTCGTTGTTATTTAGCAAAAAAAAATAAAATTTCAGTAAAAATAATATTCTTAATAAATAAATTTTATTTATGAAAAATAAAAATAATTTGACAAAGTTAGAATTTTCTTGATTTTGATGGGGTAGTTGGTAGTCAAAATGAAGAAAATTGTACATTTTTCTTGTATTTTGTAAAATAAATATTAATTTTTTCTTGATTTTGACGGGGTAGTTGGTAGTCAAAATTAAGAAAATTGCATAATTTCAGTAAAATAATAAAAAAAAATAAAATTTTGTTTTTTTTGTGATAAAATCTTCAGAGTCTTAAGAATCGGAAGATTCCCTAATTCTGTTTTCATCGACCAGCTTTTTCAACTGCCTGACGCGCGAGCTAGTAATTTTTCTCGACTCGTATTCGTCGGACAAAATCGATCTAACTTTTTCTACCAGCGTCGATAATTTAACGAAATTCTCGATTTGATCATCGCTGACTGTCGCAAGTGATTGATACATGGCAATTTGGATTTTCTTTATGAATTTGTATTCGGATGGCAGCGTGTACCTGTACTCGAGCTTTCCCTGGACAATCGTCTCAAATTCGGACCGGATTTTACCTGCGTCCAAATCTGAGGATAAATTTACATTTTTATTTTTTAAATTCTCGATGGCCTCGATGATGTTGTTTACGTTTTCCTCATTCATTTATATTATATTTGTAATCTTCAATTTCAAAAATCTTCGATTTCACTTTCCGAATCGGATATTATTGGAATATAATAAAATTCGATCCACTCGCCAAATAGATATGAGAATGTTGCATTGATTATTTTTTCTGTCACACGTTGCACCGATGCTGGATTAATACTAAAATATCTTGCAGCGGCATTCATCGATGTAAATACAATTTCCTCGCTTGTTTCTCGATTTACTGATTTAACTGCCTTAGATGGTCGCCGTACGCCACCGGCATTGCCGGATCTGCAATTTTCACTTTGAGTTACTTCTCGAAGGTTAGATAGTTTGTTGTTAAGTTTATTTCCATCGATATGATCGATAACGAGACCGATTTCTATTGGTCCGTTGAAACATTCGAATACAAACTTATGACAAAAATAACTTGCGCATCTTCGTTTTTTGTTTTTGTTGATGGTAAAAACAAGATAACCTGAATTACAAACCTTACCGACCCGATTCTTTGTTCTAATATTTCTAACGATACCATCCGATGTCGCCTCGTATCCCTCGATCGTTGGATGAGATTTAAACTCGCATGTCATTGTTGTTTCTGGAATCACTGATTTCAAGTTCATTATATAATAATTATATGTCTAAATCGTTATTTGCCTTGAATGGATTAATATAATCTTCTTCACATGTTATAACCGACGAGGATCTTTTTTCATAATACCGACGCAATTCTCGATAATTTTTTCCTCCGCAGGCCAAACACAACCGAGTCTTTCCTCGCGTGCCAACTTGACACACTAAACATCGCTGTGGTCCTTTGCTGCCACGTCGAATTGCGTGTATATGAGCACCGCAATAATCACCTCTGCAGGATTTGTCACATGATTTTGTTGAGCCGATCAGTATCCATTTGCAATGCATTATTATAATTTAAACATTTGTTTAAAATATAATCATGGACGCATTTGATCTTGACGAGGCAGAATATATTATACCTGAAGTTGATCGAGCGAAGGGAGAATTTTTCGACGATGGAGCGATTCACACTTGGTCGACTTGGAAAACAAACTCTGTCGATGCTACGATGAATCTGGAGCGAGCCAAGAAAATAATCGAGCATATAAAAACCGAACACAAGGAAGAGCGATTTATTTTTGGAATAAAATTTATAGCACAACTACCCGATGATATTTGGATTATTCGCGATAAACGAGATCCAGTGCGTGGCGGTAAGAAAAATGTTGTTCTTGATAAAAACTCTAAGCACGGATTGTTATTGGGAATCGATGGTCCCTATTACGCCAGGGCATATCCATCTAGCGCTGTTGTTTATGGTATTTATCGGTTAAATAATAATCCGGATGTGAAAAATCTACCCGCGATGAAAGAATCGCCGATGATAAACTGCGTGGCCGAGCGCGTAATCGAACATATGAAAAACGCTCGACGTGGATCTGGTCTGACCCAGTTGAGGCTGGATAAAATTAACGCGTGGGCAAAGACTGTCACTGATGGTGCATCTGTGGATGATGTAGCTGCGTTGAGCAAGAAACTTAAGTTTCCTATTACGGTGAAAACGCTATAGGGAGAAATATTATATTCATCACCGTATAGATCCCGAGGAGCGCCAATCGAGATTGTCGATCATAATTCACATGCGTGGTCGCAATCGGTGATGATATTTCCACGAGATCGTGTTGTTAAATTTTATCCGTTGATCCCGCGAAGGACAATTCCGATTCTATGTTTAGATTTATCAAAAAATTAAGCGCATCTGATCCAATATCGATATGGTTATTCTCGAGTGAAGAAAGATACGATCAGTTTATCTTGCCATGCGGTGATATTTACCGGGGGGAAATATTACACGAGTCGATGAAAAATCTCGCGGTGAAATATTCGTCGAATCCCGATCAGCTACTAACGAATTGCTTTACAATTCCGTCTGTGGCCGCTCACGCTGCTAGAGAGAAAAACTCATGGAAGCCTACAAGGAACGAATATCTCGCTGATATTCAACTTAGCTGTATCGAATACGGCCATGGCGGATTGTGGAATACCAAATATTATTTCGAAGATATGATCTCCGTTGACATGAGCGCGTGTTATCCTGGAAGTTTCATTGGATATGGCGATTGCGCAGATTATTTTGCTAAATTCGGCCATCCTACCAGCGAGATGACAAGAGTAGCGATTAACGGACCGTTGCCTGATTTTGTCATGACCGGATTCGCTTGTGTTACGTCATTCGAGTTTGCTGAAAATTTGCATAAGATTTGCTATATTTGGTTCGGTAGGCATTTCTCTCAGCGCCGTTGGGTTCCTACGGTGTTATTGAGATATATGCTAGATTCGTCGATGTTAGTGTCGTTGACGGTGAGTGAGGCGATTATATCGTATAGGAAACAAACTAATGTGTGGTTGCCGACGGATTGTGACAACGCGAAAGATATTGGAAGAAAAATAATTGGCAAATTTACTCAAGGAGGATCCGTTGATCATAAACATCGACACGCTAGGTTGTTTATCAACGATGCCGAGATGGATTTTATAATCGCCGATACGGTATCACGAGGAATATTTTGCAACAGAGAGAATATTATGATTGATGGAGCAAAGTTAGGTACCGTAATTAGCTACCTTGACGGAGAATCAGCGCAATATACACATTTGCGGTCGTCGATGCTCGCTTATGTGAGTATAAATTTGCTGTCGATGATAAATAAATTTTCTGATATCGCGGTAAGAGTCGCGACGGATTCGTTTTATATCGATAAAAAATACCAAGATAAATTGGAAAATTTAATCACCGACGGTAGCTCCTGGGGAACTTGGAGGATAAAAAACGAGGATATTTTAGATTATTGCGAGGACGCTGATGTCGAAGATTGCGATAAATTTCATCGAGATAAATTTGGAGAAACTTCGCCAGCCGCATCTGCATTTGACCCAATTTCACGTAGCAAATTCGTCTACCTAAATGGACCTGGTGGTAGCGGTAAAACAACGAGAGCAATAAATTTATTTGCGAACTCCGATATGATTGTGTTGACTCCGACTCACAGATTAGCGCGAGAAATAAAGCAGCGCGGCGCTGGTTCTTGCACGTATCACAGTTATTTCAAGTACAGCGGTGGATCATGGGATTCGGCTCGTATGGGAAACAAATATATCAACAAGATTATTATATTTGATGAAATTTGCACGGTGAATCTAGATATATTAAAATCGATCTTGGCTTGGCTGGAAGGGAAAAATACCGCCGTGATAATGTGCGGCGATCACGGTCAACCTGATCCGATTGATGGTGAATCGCCTCACGAATGGCTCAGAAACTTCGTTGATTATTATGAAGAAATCGACGCCGATTATAGATCGACGGATATTTTACTGAACGAATTCAAAAAATTAATTCGACTACAACCTAACAAGATTCAGTTCGATGTAATGAGAAAAATAATCGACGAGACTCCGATGAGCGATTTTCTAAATTTGTGGCGTCCCGATCATTTGATCGTTGCTAGTAGAAAAATTATTCGTGATATTATTCAGGAAATGTTATTCAAGCTGCATTGCGAGAAATTTCCAACGTTGCAGGTACCATTATGCTACAGGCCCGCCAATACTAGGAAACAAAATATCAGTGTTGCTTTGCCATGCGGAGAGGAAAAGATTTTGGTCTTGAATGATATTATCTTTGTTGATATTAATCTCGTTAATGACGCGATAAATGCAGAAAAATCGCCATGGAAACTAGGATACGCAACAACGATACACTCATCGCAGGGATTGACCGTCGATGGTCAGGTTTGGATCGTCGATGATAGAATTTCCTGGTCAAATTTAGTGTATTTGGCCGTGTCGAGAGTAAGAAAATTATCTCAGCTAGGACGAATTCGAGTAAATTATCTCAATGACGCTGGCGGTAGTTGAGTATCTTTGGGTATTATTTGTAATTCTTCCTTGGTAAATCCGCGTTGAGGCGCTAACGAATCCAGAATATAAATTGCTGGTCTTCCTGACGATCTTGTTACGGCGGATATTTTATGTGTTGTGACACTCCAGGTTGGGTCGGTTGCTCTTTTTCTTCCTCCTTCAGCCTCGCCTTCCTTATACAAATATCTGACCGTGACGCTACCTAGTACAGGCTGAATTGTGGAATCTCGCTTTAGGGGTATATTCGATTTTGTAATTGCAATTGCGGGTTTCATTGCTATCGTTCGAGTTACTTCGTTATTTAGCGCGTTAATTACATGAGGCAATCTTGATACCCAATCGTGAGATCGATTATCTTGGATAAATTCACGCGCGTACTGGTATCCGAATAATCTTTCTGCGAGCGTTTTGTTGAATCTTTCGACGATAGCTTGATTGTGATGAACACCTACAATACCGCGACGGATTTTGACATTATTCTTTTTCATCAATGAAGTAACCGCGCCGAGGAATTCTCGACCTGGATCAACCTGGAGAAGATTTGGCCATGTCAACGGGGATCGTGAATAAATTTCGCTAAACGCCTTAGCGATCTCCGTTGCTGTTTTATTCGATAATGGCTCCGCTTCTTTATACCTGCTGGCAATATCAACGACTGTCAGGACGTATTTGTACGTGACGCCGTCAACGGTATCGTAAGGAAGAAACATAAGATCAGCCTGATGGACCTCATTAGGGACACTGACGGTGAAACTTGCATATGGTATTTTCTTAGGCGGAGGAAGATATATTTGCCAAATTGCCTGTTTCGATAACCACGATTCAGCGGTGGATTGTTTTACCTTAGCGGCTTTGGCGAGTTTGGCAATTGCTGATTTTCCTCGCCAGAATCCTCGCGGAGAATAATATATTTGCTCCATTATTATTTACCAGCGCCGAGTACTAATTTACCTTTCATTGCGCCTTTTATCAACCAAGTTGCCAATTTTTCTTTGAAACTTTTGTCAGGAATCGCGTTTATTGCATGAATTAGCCTGATATCAGCGAGATGCCTTTGTTGTAGATCTCCGCTGCGATACGCGAGATCGTGGTAGTAACAGGCGTTATCAATGGCGTTTACTGGATCTTCACCTTGCTTTGGTTGGTTATTATCGTCGAGTCTTATATCGAGCCTCGTTCCGGGTCCACAGTAATTGTACCCTGGTAGATGCTTCTCTCCGGGATATTTCGCCCAGGGCAGCCCAGGTAGATTTTTCATGGAGGCGGCAATGTCTCCTCCGGTTTTTCTAGTTTTTTTTTTTACGAATCTAAACTTGCGTGTCTTGCAAACTTTGCATTCTCCTGCAATTGCGTTTCTGTTATTGCGTGTAACGATTTCGGTTGGATTTAACGTAGCTGTGTGAGTGCGACACTTTACACAATATAGATCCATGTATTTTAGTAACATGAATGTAATTGATTTTTCAGCCACGAAGCGACGCGAGCAGGTGAAACATAATGCGATATTACCGAATTCGATTAGAATGATAATTATTGGCCCATCTGGATCAGGAAAGACGCAGTTGTTGCTAAATTTGATTATGCGATGGTTGAAATGGGACAAATTGTCATTAGTGGGAAGGAGAGCTCAGGAACGGTCCTGCTTGCTTCACATCTTTGGTTTCTTGTTGCATTTGCCTGGTGTTTCTTTTTTTTTTTTTTTTTTATTTTCCCAAAATATTCTAAAAAAGGGTGGGGTATTCTATGCTGTTTATAGAGGTTGTAAGTAGAAATCAAGTATGAAGAGAGATTTTCAAGGTTATTATGGTATTACTAGTCGAGGTGTTTAGGGTGTGCTTCCTACGTTATCTTATTTATAAGTTTTTAGATATTGCCTCTTTAAGTTATTTATTTATTAATGTTTTTAGAGATTGAATGTTATTTATACTTTATTTAGCAAGAGACCGGAGTCCTAGCCGATTACACGGTTCGTTAAGGACATCTAAGACATCCGATTTTGCGGTTTCCTTAGTTTTTGATAGGTGCTTCGTAAGTGAATTATTTATTAATATTTTTATAAAATTGAATGATATGTTATGGGTTTTTATGTGGGGGCTTCTAAATTTATTTAGCTAGTTACTGGGTCTTTTGGTTTTGTGGGGATAGTAATTACATTTTGTTCCTAAGTCCTGCTGAGTCTATGAATTTATTTATATTTTTATATGCTGTTTTTTTTTTTTTTTTGTTATTAGAGTCCATAAGTAACTCTGGGTTTGTGTGTGGTATCCAATCTCTTTTTGTTTTTTGATAAATATTTTCCTAGCGGGTTGATATTTTGGGCATATACTGAATACGTGGTGTAGATCTTCGGTGGTGTGGCAGTTAAAGCAGTTAATGGTTGCTGGTTTGGGTCCTATAAATCTTCCAAAACTGCTTGCTAGTTTAGTTTTCCCAGTTATTATCCTGTTTATGGTTTTCTGTTCTAAATAGGTACCCTTAGGAAGCTGTATGTTCCTATCTACGTTTTTTGGGGTTTCATGGTGCTTTTTACCTTTTGTGGAGGAGTTCCAAAAATCTTGCCATGTTTGGTCTATATATGTTTGTGCGAAGCTTAGTGCTTCTGTAGAGCTATATTTAAGCTTGATAGAGTTTTGATCTGCTAGTTTGGTTTGTGCAACTTTGTCTTCTGTTTCGTTGCCAGAGATTCCAATGTGCGACGGTATCCACATGAGCTCGACTAACTGATGTGCTGTGGTGATATCGTCGATTAATTGGCATGCTCTGTCGAGGAATTGTTCCCTAGTGTGTGTATTGCTATTTTGGATCGATTTGATAAAGCTTAGGGAATCGCTTGTTAATGACTGCTTTAGGTATTTGGTTGTCTTTGATCCATTGTAGTGATTCAAGTATAGCCCAGAATTCAGTGGTGTAAATGGAGCAGTAGTCAGGTAATCTGGATCCCGTTTGTATATTGAATTCAGGGATGACTATTGCTGCTGATGTTCTTGGTGGGTTGTTTGTTTTTGATCCATCGGTATATATTTTAACATAGTCCGGGTACTTTTGGTTGATTTCGTTTACCAGTTCAGGTTTTAGTAAGTTTTCTTGTCATTCTTTATTACCTAATTTGGTAGCTTACTACGGTTGGTATCTCAGGCGTAATGGGAGTGTGAACAGGGTTGGAGTGTTTGGCCCGGGAAGGTCTTGTTCTCTTGGGTCGCATTAAAGTAGTCTGATACATTTGTTTCAGACTCCTTAACTCTGCCAAAAATGTCTAAGAGTACCGTCACCGTTTGACTTTCACTGTCCTCCTTCTCTCCTAGACATTGTTTCTTCTCTGCCTCTTCTTCTTCTTCCTGTCGTTTTCTTCTTGCCTCATCTTCTAACTGTTGCTGTCGAATGAGAAAGGTTTTTCTGTTTCTTTCTGCTGTTGCTAAAATTTCTCCAATTCTTCTTTCTGCCCTTGTTTAAAATCCTCGACGTGTGGTAAGGAAGGAGAAAAAAGAGAATGTACGGGTGCCGGAACTAATTCTTGTGAAGAAAGAAAATCCGCTAAATCCCAATTAAAATCGTTCCCTTCTGGAAGTAGGATTGTGGTTGTTTCAGTAGCCGCTGCAATGCCAACACGCCTCGTCTCCACAGCCTGTGCACCCCAATTCATTGTCTTCTTAGTTCCGGTAATGTTCTAACTCTGTCGCACTGATTCACTGCGCACAGTCGCAAGGGCACTTATATAGGGAATGTGACGTAACAGGTAGCTCTCTTCGGATTGAAAGACAAACTCCGCGCTGCGACTGAATTTTGCAAATAACTGCGGTTCACTTCTTTCCATTCACCTGTTCTCGTCGCAAGATGTGGACGCACATAGAATCGTCTACCATCCTATCGGCGATGCTGTTCAACCCGGACTATCCCACGTATGTCAGATCATCATGGACAATCACCCGAATGCCTGATACAGCCATTTGGAAAAGATGGATCTATGTGGAGAAACAATGCTGTCTAAACAGAGTCTTCTCAATCTACGGTCCAGATGTCAGACGAAGTTTGAGGAAGAGAAGAAGATATGTGCGATGCCGTCTATGTTAACTAAATGGTGTTAACAAAAACAAACCAAAGGCACTTTTTAGGGCCACGTCATTGCCTCGAAAAGATTTATATTCTCTCTTTGCCATATTGATGTGTTTGTTTGTATATGTCTCTGTTTGTCCTTAGAGTAACGCGTATTCAGGTCAATCCCTTGCCACACTGTTCCGCCCGATTCAGGTCATCCCCATGCAAAATTTTTGGTAGTGTCCAATACTGTGACGACACCCCTGTTCAATTCCTATTGTCCGGACACAGGCCCAACCTTTTGTCTGTATGATTCTGTAATCTCTGTAATGCTAATTCCCATTGTCCGTAAAGTGTCCCCATTCACTAATGATGTCCATGTACAGTGGAAGTTTCTCACCGGTATAAACCTTAGCCGGCAGTTTTGTGGTTGCTTCCTGGCGATAGAGATGTGGAGGACGAATGTTGCTGAGTAACATCAGCCATGGTAAAGGACTAGGGCGTAGTGTTCCAGAGATTATACGAATTGTTGTGTCAAGCTGGACGTCAGTTAGCTTGGTATGGGACGAGTGAGCCCAGACAGGAGCGCAGTACTCGGCTCTCGAATAACAGAGGGCCAGTGCTGATGTCTTGAGCGTCTAAGCACTAGCGCCCCAGGTTTAGCCAGCCAGTTTGCGGAGTAGGTTGTTTCGAGTGCTCAGTGTTCAACAGTTTTATTCAGGTGGCTGTATAATGTCAGTGATCTGTTCAAAGTCACACCAAGGTATGTTGGTATCGGGTCGTGATTTATATACTGCCCACTGAAGAGTATGCAAAACTCAAGGTTCGAATTTGCAATGTTACGGTGGAAGACGGTGGAGACTGTCCTTGCTGTGCTTGGCTGTAGGTGCCATTTCTTGAAGAAGTCTGTCATTTCCTCCAGGTTCTTGTTCAGTACCCCCTCAAGCTCACTAAACAAGCGACTTTGGGTCCCGAGAGCAATGTGATCTGCGTACATGAGCTTGCGGGACTGTGTTTCAGGCAAGTCATTGATATAAACATTGAACATACTTGATGAAAGAACAGACTCCATTGGGAGTCCATTAGTCTGACGTCTCCACTAGCTGCACTTCTCTCGGATGTGTACTCTGAAGCACCTGCCGCGAAGGAACAGTTCGATAGTCTCAACTATCCATCGTGGAAATACTATGGAAATTTTCAAAAACAGCTATGCATGCCAGACCGTGTCACATACCACTGTTACATCACGGAAAACAATTCCAGTTTTAAGGTTCCTATGAAAACTGTTTTCAACAAACGGCGTGGACTTGATCGCAAGTGCTGAGGTCTTCCCTGAAATCTGCCCGCTCAACAGTTATAATGTTCTCCAAGTCCGGACCGATTCTTTGGAGAATCAGGCGCTCCGGCACCTTACAACCGTTCACATGATAAACATATACCATGAAGAATCAGGCGCTCGAGTACCTTAAAACCGTACACATGACACACATATATTCATTAAAGTTAGAGGGCAGACAAATTACAACCGATTACATTTCCAGCCAAAATAGATTTAAGCTACAGTTAGTTACATTTCCAACCAGCCAGACTCGCGTACAATGCTATATTAAGTCTAGACAGAGGTCCGACGAGTCTGATAAATCAGCCCTCAAATCTGTGTTGATACTGATGATGATATGTCAATGCAGTGAAACCTGTCCTGAAAGACCACTGTTATGTGAGACCACCGGTCTTGAGAGACCATATTCTCAATGCACAAATTTATTGATTATATAGCATTGTGACCTGTTATGAGAGACCACCTACCTTGAAAGACCAAAATTGTTTGGCAGAAAGGACGGTCTTTGGAGACAGGTTCAATTGTATTATTACAGTTTTGGGCAGGAACGGTCGTAGCAAACGCGGGGCCGGATTTGGTTAATTTTGGCTTCCCCTGGGTTTACGCGCGGGGTACCCTGTTAGCACGGCATTTGAAAATAAACTTTTAAACAAGTTTCATATGATATTGAACTTAACATTTTCTTACATCGGTTTAAAATAACTTTCTCTCGATAGATATCTTTTATAACAATTACCAACGCACGGGGCCCCCGTGAGCGGTCCAAAATTTGTGTACAAAAAATTTACTCTCTACATTTCAAAATGGTAGCCTAATGTTAATTTCCCAATATAGACTGTTTGCCTGTTTAACTAAGGCATCCCATTTTGCCCAATACAGACTGTTTGCCTGTTTAACTAAGGCATCCCATTTTGCCCAAAAGTGCCGGTGTTTATTACTCCCAAGCAGATGTCATCTGTTGTGGAAATGGGAATAAATGAATCTGTTTACTTATTACTAATATTTAACTGTCCCCATAGCTCACTTGGGGCAGTAGTATACTAACGGGGGTGGGGGGATGGCAGCTGCCCTGGGCTCCAGAGGTCTTGGGGTGATAAAAACATATGTGCCAAAGGTCTTGGGTCGCCAAAACCCCTTTGGGCCATCCCTATTTATGCTTTGAACAACTTACATTTGCAGCTGATTTTGTTATATTTCATACACTTTTTAATAAGATTATGCTAAAGCGATTCAAACTATAAGATAAAAAAATATTTTAAAAAATAAAAATAAAAAGACCATACACCATGTATGGACATATTAGTAAAGCCGTTCAAAATAGTCGCTCTGGTTTGGTAAGTCGAGCGTTGTATTTCGAACCAGGGCATCGCAAATACCATCTGGATTTTAATCTTTTTATGAAGTTTAATTAATGATCAAATAGTAAAATATGTTCTGTTTCTTAATAGTTTTGTTATCCTGTCAGATATATGTTTAAAAAGAAAGATGATGAAGAGAAAAGAAAAACGGTGGTCCCAGATCCATGCTCAAGGTCCTATCAAATATACGTTGACCCCCTGAATATAATTCTGCCAATTCCATCAAAGTTATTGAAACGCTTTTAAAAAATCGTACAATCATCGTGAGCGTTGCAGCGCTGCAGATCTCATCACTAAGGAAAACAACAATGGATACAGTTCCACAGAAGATTGAAATATTCGGTTTAATCAATGATATAAGTTTTCAGAAGGCACGATTTTGTGCCGAGGTATGTTGAGATTCTCTATACTCACTTTTATTCTAGCCAGAGTACTGAAACCATTGTGCATACAGACACACGGGACATTCATGGATGATATTCTCTATACATACTGGTATTCCTCTCTTCGACGATACGTTTTTGAAATTAATATAATACAAAATGTGTCATGTATCTACTTTCCATTTTATACTAGTACATTCATCCACGAACACGATGAATATGGTTTTCCGATGCTTTCTATGGCTGAATCCACTCATAGCCCACACGTGGAGCTCTTACAGTCCATATATAAATAAGTCAACGGCTTTCAAATACTACTCGCAGTCCCTCCCTTTAAAACCGTGTTTACTTTTGAATTTAGGCGCCTCTGGAAACGTACAATAATAATATGAAAATGTTGAATGATAATCCTAGGCCAACCAGTATATGGTGCAGTTATGGATCTAGCACTAATAAAACTTGCTGTTTTAAAGGCTCTTTCAAAGATTTTTCACTTTATTCATATCTGCTTGCATATTTTGGGTCCTGTGTAAATGCTGACTTGCTTTTCTGTGTATACAAATCATGTAATCCCTTCAGTGCATGCTCTGCTAAAGATTTGTTTCTGTTAGCGTAGCATAAATGCGAGGAGCTCTATATCAATTGTATAATTTCTTAGACTATCATCCAATACAATTGTGCAGATTATTGTTGATATTTTGTTTGGTCTCTGGCAGTTGAAATCTTATCATTGGTTTGAAAAGATGTTAAAAACATAAGACATTCAGTTGTGCTGTGTATCTCACAATCTGCATCACTCCAGTCTAAATGCACACTGATGTACTCATCTAATACATCCTGTAATCAAGTTTTGAATGAAGAACTATACTGTTGTTGCATTATTTAAACTTTCTTAAGAGCTTTTGTACCATGTATAAAATCCCAAATTATTTACTTCAGAGAAAGATATTTAATGCAGTGAAACCTGCTAATTTACTATAAATAAAATCAAAGGACAACAAATTAGATCCATTGTGGTCACTTGAAAATAGAAGTTTAAAATGACAATGGAATTATGAAAATGAGCTTATCAGTACCGTCCATTTTGATCATATATCTTTTATACAGGGTGGCTATTAGGTCACATTTTAATATATACAAGTTTAACATTTAAAAATATGTTAGTTCCATTTTATGTAATGAATATGTATTTTAATTAGTGTGTTTCATTTATTTTTTGCCAGTCTTCTTCATACCATGTTGCAGATACTTTTAAAACACAGATAATTTCCAGCAAATCATAAGAAAACAAAAAAATGTAATTTTAAGCAAGTAAAAAAGTACACTGTTGATGAAGAGATTTCCTTTTATTTTCATTTATATTTAATGACTTAGAGTCATCTGTTAGGAAAAAGTCTTAAAATGTTCTTGTCAAAAGTGGAAATTTTTATGTCATGGCCCCCAATTTTGGATATCTCCATCCTATTGCATTATAAATTCAGGGCAAATGACTTAAAATTTCACCTGCCCAGTAAATTATGATAAAATTTTAGACAAGGAAGTTTCCCCTAAGTCTGATGAATAATGGTACAGCAACCATATATAAAAATTTAGTTTTCTATCATGTTTTCAAACAAGGGAATAGGTTCAGTGTGCAATGTCAAATGCAAATTGCATTGTCTATATGCTGCTTACTTTAAGCACTGCATGTATTCTGAATAAATTTTTCACAACAATGAGTTGCATCAGTAAAACCAATTAAAATAATCCTCTCTCTTTAGCAGTACTCATTCTAGATCTTTTACATTCATAGTTTAATGATGAAGCTATATCATCAAAGGTGTTAAGAATAAGTCAGCACAAGGGGTTAACTATTAAATAACGTACTTTGAAAGCATTTAATATCACAAGAGGAAATACAGAAATGATAACAGTCAATGCAGTTTCTTATTTCTTCAATGTTTTGCGCGAATATTACAGATCATATTGGTATTTGTTTTATTTAATAGAAACAGTATTTGAAAATGACATTTTTATTCTTGCAGGATTTGTATAAAAAGGATCCAAATGTAGTCTCATATCCAGTTATTAAAGGCATGCTCGAGTTTGAATGGGATCTATTCATAGATGCAAAAAAGAAGGTTTGTACATATAAATCATGAAATGTCTGAAAGCTGTGTCACATTTAATACTGAATGCAATGTGTATTTTGATCTAAGCATTTGCAAGAATAATTTTCATAAAAGCCTGACTAAGCAGGCATATTTTAATTCCTTTTCATGAGGGTGTCAATTTTAACACCTAAACAGCAATATTGTTGAGTGTTACAAATCTATGCTCTTAAAAAAAGTAACAGAAAAGAGTGAAGACAACAAGCTCTACATAAAATTTAGCAAATAATTTATTTCACTAGAATACAACTTACAGTTTTGTAAATTGAGTCCAAAAATAATCCAAGAATTAAAAAATACATGTCTTATCAATAAAAAGTTCTAAGTGAATCTCATTTTAAATCCGAATGAAATTCAAGATGGAAGGCGATAACGTCTGTAATAACCTACAAAGAGCAGATGTGTCAACAGTCTCTTGTTGAATCACAGAAATATTATTCTAGGTTTGAATTCAGTATAAATTCCAGTGAATGTCTTTGTCTAAGAATTTTGATAGAGCACTTTTGTATTTCCAGAGAAAATAATCACTTAAATTCAATAATTTAAAGAAAATAAAATTCAGCCCAAAACTGGTCACAATATAAAAAAACTTAACGTGTCAAATGTTTTAAGCCCAAATGGCTAGGTTTTATCAAATCATCAGTAATACAACTAATTAAGATGCAACACAGACTCCCAGATGAGGGTCAAAATTTCTATCTTCTGAAGAAAAAAAAATAGAAGTTTGTTACCAATTAACACATGCTACTTGTCACATAGTCCAGGTATGACATTGACTCAACTTAATGATTCTTACTCTGAGAAAGATAAAAAAAAATAATTTAAAAATTGTTTACCAAAACTGTCACTGATTTTGGAACAAGGTCAGCAACTAGATACAATGTTTCTTTTATTAGTTGTTTACATAAAAAAATTTAAAAAAATTAAAAACATCAGTTCTGGACACTGTTAAATCCAGTAAACAATGTTACATTACAATAGCATGTAATGGAATATACATTTTTTTAAAACGAACAGACAGACAATTAAATTAAATATGCATAACATGAGAAAGATTTGAAACAATGGAAAATCAAAGAATCCCTCTGTCTACTTATCTGTCTATCACATTTATAGCTGTTTCACTGTTATTATGGCTAGTATCAGTATTTGTACTCGTAGTTCTCTTTAGGATCAATTTTCATTTTAAGATTCCCGGTGACTGTTTATGTTTTTCAACAGGAGCTTAGAGGAGAGTCCTGGGCTTTTAACAAGAAAGCAATTTGTTTTGCTAATGGCCAGCTGATAGGAGGTCCAGATGACTTTGTTAGCTGGGCCCAGGAGAAGTATAACTATGAGGAGTACAGACCAGATGCCCTATATGAGACTCTTCGAGAAGAGGCATACAAGTCACATCTCAACTCGAAAAAGGTTGGAACCTTAAAATTCCACTTAGTAACACACATATGATATTCCCTCTCTTCTAACCAGGAAGACTCCAAGACTTTAACTCATGTCAACAGGGAAATGCCATGATTAAACTTTGGTCCAAAACAATGTAGAAAAACATTAAATGTCCCGGAAGATAATGTCGAGGCTACTTTTTTATTATATATATATTTTTTTAAAAAATTACCCAGAAATTTAAAAATAATCTCTTTTAATGGCTGCTCTTCATGTGTATGATATGTACAGTAATAAAACTTAGAAAGCCGTAGTCCTTGTTTCAGTAGAAAGCCATAGTCCTTGTTTCAGTAGAAAGCCATATTACTTGTTTCTGTAGCATTTTTTTAAAAAATAAACCAGAGTTAAAAATTCTGCAAAAATGGCTTAAAAGAAGTAAAGGCATCCAAACTGTCTATGAATTCTTTGATGAACACATGAGGATATCACGTAATTTCCATGTTGAGACCTCAGAAAAGCAGAGAATGCTCTACCTCCTCCTTATTTGTACATTATCATTTTGTTTTGAAAATTCTTCTATTGATTGAATGAAGACTTATAAGTATAATGCACACTTTTCACGGAAATTGAACCAAACATGTAAAAATAAATTGGAACAGTTTATATGGTAAATCTTTCAGTTGGCACTGCTTGGTTGGCAAGCTGATGATCAGATTTGTTAAGCTGTCCATTGTAAAATCTGTTATGCAATAGCTGATTGACAGATATAACCTTTGATCCAGGGGTAAACTGATGGAATTTAAAAGTTTGATATATACTGGTATCTCCAGATGCAAAAGTGCTTCAACACACTGTTAAAGGAGGGCTGAACACATGAGCAAATTTAAAGTGACTCAGGGAGCTGTATGTCTAATTGGTTTGAGTATGGAGTAAGTGGTCAGTAACTCAGGTATGAACACATGTTAGACTGGGACCCCAGGATGATGTGCCAGGGTCCTTCGCTATCTCCAGGAACTTGAACCATGAGTTTTAGTGTGGAAGCTATTGAGATCATCATCTTATAATGATATATACACTTGCCAGTGCTGGGCACAAAAAATAAATTTATATATGCGACTGATATTAACTCAAGGGTCCATCCCAACCCTAGGACTTCCCTGATGAGTCACAACTTTGAAACTGTTGAGAACCTCACCTTATAACCACATCTACCTTATTTACCATATATGTTGGGTCACCATACATTAATTTTTAAAGACTATTATATAGGCTTACTGCACATTAAAAGACAAATTTGTCAGTATACATGCAACTGATTTTGACTCTAGAGTCCAGCCTTACTACCACAAGGGATTTTGCCCTTGAGACAAAAATGGGGAAGTACAGGAAGTTTTAGAAACACAGAATTCATGTTCATTTTTTGGTAAGAATTTTTTAAAAGACTAGATTATAATGCATGATTAATAACTTTGATAGTAGAAACAATATGTGTCATAGGTAAAACATGTACCTTTGAAAGAAAAATAAATTTTTTCACATTAGGCCTATGTGTCAGTGTATTTGATAATCAGTGCATAACACTGAAATAATAAAAGCATTTTCATTGATGCTTATGTTTGGGAAAAGGTGATATTTGAGTCAGGGAAATCTGTTAAACCTAAATAAGATGACAAGTAATATTTTTTGTTATTGTTACATAAATTGTCACAAAGGTAACAACAAGTCCACTAACAGGACTAAGATAACAACAAGTCTATTAACAAGACTAAGATAACAAGTCTACTAACAGGACTAAGATATTAACAAGTCTATTAACAAGACTAAGATAACAACAAGTCTATTAACAAGACTAAGATAACAACAAGTCTACTAACAGGACTAAGATAACAACAAGTCTACTAACAGGACTAAGATAACAACAAGTCTATTAACAAGACTAAGATAACAAGTCTACTAACAGGACAAAGATATTAACAAGTCTACTAACAGGACTAAGATAACAACAAGTCTACTAACAGGACTAAGATGTTCTTCTTTTTCTTGCAGCATGACTATGTGTACATGGATATTTCAATTTCTCATGAGCCTGTTGGCCGCCTGGTGTTTGAGGTAATCTGTGTATTGAATGACCTTTAATTCTTAATGAGGTACTCTGCAAATTAAATTTTTTAATGGAATATCATTATTAAAATCTCATACAGTGTCATTTATAGGTAGTCAGACAGATAGACAATAAATACTTGATGCATATAGTTTATGGAATATCATTATTAAAATCTCATACAGTGTCATTTATAGGTAATCAGACAGATAGACAATAAATACTTGGTGCACATAGTTTATGGAATATTATTATTAAAATCTCATACAGTGTCATTTATAGGTAATCAGACAGATAGACAATAAATACTTGGTGCAAATAGTGTAGTTGCCGTATTTATATCACAGGCATAACATTTAAACAGAGCTATTGTCTAGTCTCTCATGTTTTCATTGGTTTAGTTAAAACTGTATTCCAGTGAAGTTTTGCCTCTCATTCCCTTTTGGTTAATTTAAAGGTTCAGTTTGGAGGTTCCTGTTTAAACTTATTTTTTAATCTTGCATACTGAAAACCCTGTATTTTTTGTTACAGTAAGTGTATTTATCATCATTTATGAATAATTCTTTTGTGAAGTATAACTCACAGATGCTGACACAGGATTTATCTGTCCTTGATATGTACATGGAAGTGACATATCACTAGAACAAATGTGCTGACTATCATAGAGATTATAGTGTAGAGAATTTGTGAAAATTTTGCCATGTTCTTTATTTGCTATTTTCCATCATAAAATCTGTCAGCAAGGCTTCATGAAAATCTGTTTAAAGATAAAATTTCTCTGCCCTTTGAAAGGGGATGAATTATTTTTCAGTCTTCTTCTTCTTGACTACTTCTTTCACATGCTGACTTTCTCATATTTTCCTGATGATTGTGTAAATTATATGTCTGTTCATTCTTTTTTCAATGTTTAAAAGTATTTTTGATGACTCAATCATTTATGTGATATGCAGAAAGTAGAATGGGCAGTAGGACCTACTTGGAAAACTTGTGATAATACTTCTTTTCTTGACAAAGTATAATTCCCATTTTGCTGCAATTGTTTCTTCAATAACATTATGATTTAGAAAGAAAACATTAACCCTTTTTTCAGTTTTTGATTATGATTGTTTACCATGCTGCACAAAATATGTAACTTTTTACTTGAAATGGCCATGCAGTCAATACACTTGTACATTTTTAATTGGTTGGTTCATTCTAGAATGATGTCACCCATAACTTCAAATTGAGCCTTAGTCAAGCGGAGGTAATGTCGGTAATTTTGGACAGTTTAACTCTTCATTAAATTTAACACTGAATTTCATGAATTTAGCTGGAGTAAATTTTATCCTAAAAAATGCATTATTAATCCAGTCATAATATTGCACAAGAAAGCTTGTACTATTTAACTGTGAAGATTTTCTGCATAATTGATCTTTAAGATTAGTATTTTGTTCCATTTAAAACATAAAATAGTTGTTTTTCAAACCTATTTTTTTATTACAGTATATTTCTTAACTTTACAAAATATAAATTTTAACAATTTTAACTTGATATACACACAAGCCTAAGAATTTGCTCAACCTTTGTGTTATTGTATCTATAAGCATCAGGATACAATAATATAGAACATCTGTAAAATGGTAAGTTCAGGTTCATTACACAGATAAAAGATAGTGCTCTCATCTTTGCAGCATCGTTTTATAAAAGAACAGGAGTAACTTTTAGATATCATAAACATTATTTACATAATGTGTTTTTTTTATTATTATTTAATTCTGTTATTCATGATGTGCCCGTTTACTTAGTTTTTTTTTTCCAGTACAAAAATTGTGCTACAGTATCCCATAAATGATTTGACTAGGAACCAACAGGCAACATACCAAAATATATTCACTTATAAGTCAAGGCAAACTGCAAGCAACAAAGATCCTGATCTGTTGTCACATAATACACTTGCATATTACTCCTAACAAACTGTGCAGACCAAGATCATACAGTGCATTATGTGATGATGTATCTGGGTCTGTGCAGTTTGCAGTTGGACTTATTAGTGAGTGTATCTTGTAATTTATTATAAACCCATCACTTTTCCTCAGGCCGACCTAAAGCTTTGCATCAGGTATATATCTGATACAGATTGCAATTTCTTGCCATCAAGTATGACATCAACGAACAATGGTCATGTAAAGGGACTGCTAAAGTTACATTAATAATTATGAGTAGATGGATGGAATCAAACTAAAAAACAACATCATAAAATGTTGTCTTTTATTGCATACAAATTGTTCAGGATATATAATAATAGTCATCATCAACACAGTAACTTGATTTGTGTAATTGTATCATATTTCCTTTTAACAGCAGAAGGACATCAGACCATCCTCAATCCTTCAGGCATTGCAATATATGTTGTCCTTCTCTTTTCATACTCAGTGCAATACAAGCACCCAGGTCCAGTTACTGTACCGATAACCTGCATGTCTCTGCTCTCATTTCATATTCTGGTCTCTTTGCAAATGGTCTTGACAGTTTTCAATGTGACTGCAGAGATAGTTTATCAATAAATTACAGAAGCATGAAATCTTTGTACATTTGCTTTCATTGTTTAATCGAAATCCTGCTTGCAGCTTTTCACAGACCTTGTACCAAAGACCTGTGAAAATTTCAAGGCTCTTTGTACAGGAGAGAAAGGCAAATCCCCTGAGACAGATCACACTTTGAGCTACAAAAATTCACTCCTGCACAGAATTGTTCCTAATGGCTGGGTGCAGGGAGGAGGTCAGAGAATTTATTTTCATAAAAGTGGTAGAATTTTGTTAATGACTTTTAAAGCTTTTATCAGTGTACATAGTTAATTTAGGGTATGGGATCGGTTTGGAGGATCTGGAAAACTTATGTTAACATTTGTGTTTCAGTCAGTTTCTGAGGCATTGTTAATTGCTAATTCTAATACAACAGCCTGTATTTTATTTTATTAATTAAATAACATAAATCAGTTTAATTAACTTCATTTGATATAAGGAGTAATTGATGGTATTAACACATTTTGTGTGTGCATTCGATTGTACCATAATATTTACTTTTTGGTCTGTGTGGTGTACAAATGAAAAGATAATGCATTGCTAAAGTTGTCATATTGGATCCTAAGAGTAAGAGTACAAATTGTAGTTCTTTAGTTTTCTGTATACTGGCTAGAATTTTGCTCTACTCTCTTCATATGCACATATGTGCTGCAACTGACTATGACCAATTATTTTATCTCAGTTATATGGTATTCATGTCAACAGTCACAAGTGCTTCAGTTTCATTAGGTTTCTCTTCAGTCATTCACTGTTCATTACTTTAAATTTACCTGATATGTATATCGTTTTTATAGATTTCTTTCATGGAAGAGGAAATAGTGGAGAATCCATATATGGGGCTGTATTTGAAGGTAATTATTAGCATAATTATTAAGGCTGTAAAGTAATCACCTGTTCCAATTTGTTTGTCAGCCATTGAAAATTGTTTTGTAACCTGCAAAGTTTTGACATTATTTGCACATGAGCATGAGTTGGTTGCAAGTTTAGTCTTTTTAGCTCCAGTTTGGATAGTTACCATCCTTGCTTAATGACTATTTGATTTTCACAACCAGCCCAGCTAAGAAAATATTAAATATATTTTGATGCAGTTTTATGTAAGCACTGTCTGATAGACATAAATGTGTCTTTTTGGGAAGTTTTTGGCTTCCATTTTATTTTCAACAGAGTTATGGATCTGGTCAGTAAATTTCATGTCTTCACATTGGTAGTTGCTTTAACCAACCAAGCTCAGAAGTCACTCAATATTTCATAAGATCCATGACAATGCTGGTGTTATATGAGAGGCAATGGTATACTGGGGTGCTCTGACCATACCAGTGTTATGTGAGGGACAGTGGTATACTGGAGTGCTCTGACCATACCAGTGTTATGTGAGGGGCAGTGGTATACTGGGTGCTCTACCATACCAGTGTTATGTGAGGGTAAGTGGTATACTGAGGTGCTCTGACCTTACTTATGTTAAACAAGGGGCATTGGTTTACTTTGGTGCCCTGACCATACCAGTGTTAGATGAGAGGCAGCGGTATAATAGGTTGCTCTGACCATACCAGCGTTACATGAGTGGAAAGGGTATACTGGAGGGGAGAAGGCTGTATACAAATGGACCACTGTACCATTGTTTACTCACTTTCATTCTGTTTATGAGCTTCACGTTTATATTTCTTAAGTGCACTGTGACTCAGTCTTACTCTCTTATAAAGTTTTGGTTATTTTCACAATTTTAAAAGAACTTTTGGGATTTAGAGATTTACAATTATATTATTTGGAAATGTGGAAACCCTCATCAAGAGATACTGAAAAAAGTCTTTCTTAAAAAAAACATTTTATGTTTTGTATTTAATTTCATGCAATTTAATAATAGTTCACTGAATTCATTGATCATCTGTGGTGATATATCCATATATCAATCATATCTATTTATTATTTCCATTTTTTGTTATATATCCATATATCAATCATATCTATTTATTATTTCCATCCATGGTTATATATCCATATATCAATCATATTTATTTATGAGTTCCATCCATGGTTATATATCCATATATCAATCATATTTATTTATTATTTCCATCTTTGGTTATATATCCATATATCAATCATATTTATTTATGAGTTCCATCCATGGTGATATATCCATATATCAATCATATTTATTTATGAGTTCCATACGTTGATTCTTGTTTGATTACTTGTTACAGTTACTTTTTCTGATTAGTTTTATTTATCATTTCCTTATATCATTTGTTGAACTTAGTACACATCATTCTGTTAAATCCATTGTTGGACTTAGGTGCATTGCATCATTGCATCATTGCATCATTGCATCATTGCATCATTTCATCATTGCATCATTGCATCATTTCATCATTGCATCATTGCATCATTGCATCATTTCATCATTGCATCATTGCATCATTTCATCATTGCATCATTGCATCATTGCATCATTTCATCATTGCATCATTGCATCATTACATCATTGCATCATTGCATCATTACATCATTGCATCATTGCATCGTTGCATCGTTGCATCATTGCATCATTACATCATTGCATCATTGCATCGTTGCATCATTGCATCGTTGCATCATTGCATCATTGCATCGTTGCATCATTGCATCATTCAGTTACATTATAAATACATCTCATTCATGAAATTTCTTTCAGTGCTAAATCCAATCCTAGTTTCTTTCTGTTACAAATTAAAGTGTGAGAAGTTTGGTACAGACAAAGCTTTCAGCATCTTTGCTAAATCCAATCCTAGTTTCTTTCTGTTACAAATTAAAGTGTGAGAAGTTTGGTACAGACAAAGCTTTCAGCATCTTTGCTAAATCCAATCCTAGTTTCTTTCTGTTACAAATTAAAGTGTGAGAAGTTTGGTACAGACAAAGCTTTCAGCATCTTTGCTAAATCCAAACCTGGTTTCTTTCTGTTATAAATTATAGTGTAAGGAGTTTGGTACAGACAAAGCTTGACTGAAAGTGTGCTGGAAACTGATTGGAAACTGAAAGTAGTCACCTGAGTTACCAATGTGTACGAAATTCCAAATCAGTATCATGTGACAGTTTTTACCCAATCACATTTTAGAACACTAAGTCACTTGACAACAATTGGAATTATATGATTCTGTTAACTTTGAAAAATAAATCTTTGAATGTCATTTTTGTTTACCTCTAACTGGTGCCATTAGGTTTAGTTACGGCTGAACCTAATCTACTGTTACGAATATTGCAAGCAATAAAACTATTCCTATCCACAATGACATGCATGCATAATTATCATTATTAGTATGAGAGATTCACAAAACAAATGGTTTTATTTAAAATTGTTTAAGTTTGTATTTTATTTTATTCAGTGTCACATATTCTTTGTGGGAAATTAATTAATTAACGAATTAATGAATTTGTTTTATTCAAAGATTTTATTACTCTTTGTGAAAATGATTAATAAATTCCTTAAATTGTAGACGAATCATCCAAATTTTATATCTGATGATTGGACATTAATTTATTTTTAATTTTAGTGGGAAGGTTTATTGTCGTTACAGAGTGTACGAAAAGTTTTTAAACAAAGCTGAATTTGTCACCTATTTTTATCTGTTATACTTTCATTTGTACAAGAGGGAAAAATTAGCCCATGAAGATATGTTGCCAAACAAATGTTATATACATGTATGTGAAGAAGACTGAAATCAAGAAATATTATACTTCAAAACCTTAATTCATTGTTTTAGAAATTAATCTTGCATTATTGTTTGCAGTGGCCCTATAATATTTAACATTGTTATATACAGTTTTATTATCAGGAATGTTATGCTGTATCATTACATACAAAAGACAATTACAATTTCAGAATTACTTCCCCTTGGTAATACGCCTATATCCTTGGAGCATTTTCTCAAGCAATAATGACGGCTCTACATGTCCGCTAGTAATACAGTTGGGAATCATACATGCTGCCTTCCTCTTAGTTCCCTTAATTCTAAGCTTTCGATTAGGGACATTGTTATCAATGGACATTATCATAT
The DNA here is from genome assembly GCA_028554795.2 of Sinohyriopsis cumingii. Taxonomy (NCBI): domain Eukaryota; kingdom Metazoa; phylum Mollusca; class Bivalvia; order Unionida; family Unionidae; genus Sinohyriopsis; species Sinohyriopsis cumingii. The sequence continues at coordinate 51,483,200 of CM068827.1, read as the reverse complement.
TTTCAATGCAAGTATTATTATTATTAATATTATTATTTAATATTATTGTTATTATTATTATTATTATTATTATTATTATTATTATCCTGAAAATTGGTCCTTGTACAGTTCAGGCTGCCATTATGTAACTAAAGCCAATGAATGATTCAGATAGGGGTTGCAACTCTTGCTATTTTAGAAAGCATCTATAGAATGGAAAAAAATTACTGCACTTATTTTATTATTTGTTGTTCTTAGAAGTGTTCCCCACCCCTTCACAGCTGTTTATATTCTCTCATCTCTTGTTTTAAGACTATTCAGGAATGGATTGGAGGGGAGGCAGAAAGGAAAACAAAAAATCTACTAAATATAACAAAAGAAAAATGCACACACACACACACATACAAACACACACACACACACGAACATGCTGTCACTCATCACTTGAAATTGGACCAGTGATTTATTCTTGCAAACAAGTATCGGGTATTATGCATACTTTCAGTAAACAGACACATTGACTTTTGCTTTGGTGCCCTTTTAAGGGGCCCTTTTGGAAACCCCCTCCAATACTTGACCTGATCCGGACCTGACTAAATGACACTGTGCAATCACACTCTGAATCAATGTCAGATTTGAATATCAGCCCAAAAATGTATGTCTTTTCAGATGAAAATTTTAGTATGAAGCATTCTAGAAGAGGTATATTAGGAATGGCCAACAAAGGGCGACACACAAATGGTTCCCAGTTTTACATCACACTACAGCCTGCGGCTTGGATGGACACAAAATATGTGGCTTTTGGGTAATTATTTTTATTTGCTTGACAGATGCATTCTTGATATATTTTTCTTACTTCCCTCATTTATGATACTCATTGGTCATAATTGCTGATTCTGTAGTCATTTTAATATGTGAAACAGGACTGGTTCTTTAGCCATTTTAATATATGAAGCAGGACTGGTTCTATAGTCATTTTTATATATGAAACAGGACTAGTTCTGTAGTAATTTTAATATATGAAACGGGACTGGCTCTATAGTCATTTTGATACATGAAAGAGGACTGGTTCTATAAACCTTTCCTGTAGACAGTGCTTATAATAATTGTCTCCTCCTAGCCGATAGGTGTCAGCAATAGCTTTGACCATTAAGGTGCTGATGAAGCCTGGTTACCTATCATGCATACTTTGTACTTTTGACTAGTTATGGTAACAGATCTGTTAACTTTACACACTTATTTCAAATTACTTAATAATTCATCTCTTGTAACTAAAACAACCAATACGGTCCAAGTGTCATTTAAAAGCAGATTCATAATGCACAACTTGATCAGATTAATGTATTACTCTTTGTCCTCTATTGAGAAACCACCTCTCTGGAGATTGTTTAATTGTAATAACTTAGTGCTATAAAGAGTTTCACTTCTTGCTGTGTGCATCTCAGAGGAATAAATTAATTTAAATATTTATGGTGTGATACTGTTAACAGATATATCAAAACAAATAACATAAACTGTGATGGATAAATCAATAAAATATAAGATTGTTTTATTACATGCATTTACTGGATTTATCTACATGTAATATCTGCACTGTAAACAATTTACTTTTATCTGCTTCATTCTTTCTTCCATTCACTTTTTCTTCAGTGATCATAATTACACAGATGTACTTATACGCGCTCAATATTCTAATTGATACAAATAATACACACTGAAATAACAACTAAAAAATCATTATGACACAATGCAGTGGTTTTGACAATAATTTAGCAATCGATAGTTTTGGTTTGCGTCTTAGAGAAGGTGTGTTTTACAAGAAGGGGTGGTGTTGATAAGAATTTTTCAATTGGTGCCGTGGTTTGTTTCTTTAATTACTGAGTAGACAAGGTTTCAGGATATGCATGATAGAAGCAAATATCTTGTCTCTTGTTATCAAATTATATTGTACGCAGGAAGTGGTGGTTTTCGGCAAGAATTTAGCTGGCAAAAAGGTATTTTTGTATGAGTACTAGATTTAATAGGACCAATAAATCATGGTCCTAATTCATGCAGTAAGAAGACTTAAAAAATTACATAAGTCACATTGTGAATTGTTGATCTTCTCTTTTTCATAACTTTTGATCTCTGAGTTTTATCCTATACCTGTTTCATAACTGTAAAAATCAGAATTGTGACTTTTTGTCCTTTGACCTTCAGTCCTACAATCGGGTATCTAAGTCACTATCTCCTCTCTCCCACTCATTGCACCAAGATGTTAGTAGGGTAGTAATTCGAGGATGGAGGCATTTTAAAATACTTTAAAGTGTTCTATTGTCAGGTCAGCTCATACTGCATCATTCTCAAATTTAAGGTGTTATGTACGCTTTATCTGAAAGACCATAACTGACTGATGATTGTAAATCTGGAGCATGTGTCAAAACTATTAGGCATTTTGCATTCACAGATATAACATTTCATCATTTTATTTTTTATCCAAAAGCAGCTCTTATGATCATTCTGTGATTTTATTGCATTTTAAAGCAATTGATTATGTCCGAAATTTACGGACCGGACTCGATCTGGTCCACTAAATTAGGAATAACTGGGAAGAAGACTTAATTGGAATTGCCCAGATATTATATTTAATTAACTTTCTAATGATGCTAATTATTTTTAATTTAAAATTACTCTTATCTGTTTTAGTATAAAATATTACTTATCTACACATGTAAGCTTTTCTGTTGACTTGACTACTTGAGATAATTGCTGGTATTCAGAATCAACACGTAGGCAATAATCGTCTCTAAGGCAAACCATAGAGGTGAATCAGTACTGTAATGGTGGACAGTCACGTGACACAAATATGGCCACGCCCATGGAAATAAAAATGTAAAGGTCTTTAGTCATTTTGATATATGAAAGAGGACTGGTTCTATAGTCATTTTGATATATGAAAAAGTACATTATTTATCTTTATATTAATTTCTATATGATAGGCTGGTCAAATTCTGACCATTAGGGTAATTTTGAGCACTGAAATACTATGTACATGTATTACAAAAGATCATCTTTTCATAATACTGACATGCAAAGTGGCTTGTCTCTCAGGTGTACATGAATATCAGGTACAGGTCAATTCCAGCACACAGGATACTCCATGTCTGCCAGCCTACCAGACTGTATTGTTCTTGTTTTTTTTATAAACTCAGATTTTGAGTTTCCAAGTTGGACAAGTGCAATAGTTCTCTCTCTCTCTCTCTCTCTCTCTCTCTCTCTCTCTATATATATATATATATATATATATATATATATATATATATATATGAAGACATAGAGCTTGACAGGAAATTGAAATTTGAATAAAAGAAAATAACATATCTATTTTCCTTTAAGTATGTATTACACTTAAAAACAAGAATAAAGACTTAGTATTGCCGAATATTATCACTGCACACCTACACACACATGTGCTAAAAGTCACATAATGACAACCACACAGACATAAAAGCCAAAGTACACCAAGTGTCTGTCTTTAATATCCATTGGACAATGAAATGCAGCCCTAATTAGATGCAGTCTGTGTTCCTCTGAGTAATTCAGTAACAGGGTTTGAAGTTAATGCAAGTGTCACATTCATCTTTGGGCTATTTTCTTTCTGGATGGCAATATATGAATACAGTTTTGCACTGCAGTCAGTTTCATCATCAGGTGAGGATCCCCATTCCTGTAGCATTTTGGCAGTGATCCACAACACTTTCCAGGGTTGCATTGACTGAGTTGATCAGACTCAGCCTGGAACTGATTAGCTTTCCCATTGCTCCTCTTACTTCTGCCAAATCCAATTTGAGGCTTTCGTAGTCATTTGCCAACCTTGGTGACTGACTTTCTACAGCTAGCTCCTGTAATCCTGATGACTTCCATGGCATGCCAAAGGTCTGTGATTCAAAGCCATGGCATCCTATTTCCACCAGTAGATTCCAGGCCTTTCATCCATTCTGCTGGCACTCATGGATGAGTGGCTGATACATGGCCAGTGTCCTCTCATGGGCCTCCTCCATTCTAGCTTCTCACATCACTGCCACTTCCAACAAAATCACCTGTTTGGTACCTCCTGACCACAGAACCGTATCAGGTCTGAAGTTGGTGTTATAGGTGTCTCTTGAGAATTTCAACTGTTCTTTTATATCTGCCAGCATTTCACCATCCTGCACTATTGTTCAAGCATCTATGGAGATCTTATCAAATTTTTCTCAGCATAGAAAATGATCTTTATGTATCTGCATTGCTGCGGGGAATGTAAAGCATGAAGGTCTGAAGCACTATTTACAACTGAGTACTTTGGCTCATATTATATTGTCTATCAGTGATTGTTTAAATATGTCAGTTACTTTTGTGATTGAGCTCTACATTCATGCAATGACCCAATGCTGGATGGTGTTGTTCATTCAGCAGATCTTGTACACGCCAGAATAACTTACATTTATATGGTGTTTTTGCAGTTTTTGTGAAGAATAAAATGCTCTCCTTTGCTGCTATGCTTCACAAAGTCCAACTCATCAACCAGGAGTCCTGAAATTTAGTTTTGCTGGGCATCACTCACCTCACAAATTGCTCATCCTTCCAGAATCACAGCTGCATTACTAAACATTTTGTCTTAAAAGTTAATTACGCTAAGTCTTATTCTCTATTCTGACTACCAAAATATTCATGTATTGCATTTTATATACATGTATGGACAGGGACTTCAAGGGGGGGGGGGGGCAAGGGGGCTTCCCCCCACCCCTGAATTAGCATGTGCTGTAAAATGTAAAATTGCTGTTGCCTATATATGAAAATTAACAAGCTTGTTAAGTTCTGTCCCACCTCCAAATCAAGTTTTGCCCACACCCCAAAAAAAGTTGAAATGACATCCCAGTGTATCGAGTATCTGAATTCAAAGAAATATTGCCACTAATAGTGAACTTGCCAATAATCTTTAATAAAGATGGATTAAACATTGCCAATTTAGGCAATGATGTGTTATAACTTTTGTTCTTGAACACACATCTCTTTGATTTACCAAATGTTTTATGAATTGAGGTTTCCACTTAGTACACTTTACCTATGTAAATTAGCCTAATTGGTTCTCCCACAGCAATTTTTAAAGGATTCTGCACTAAGTTATTGTCAGCCAATTGAATAATCTGGAAATGGTGGTTGTTTGTCTCAGACAGCTTTTAATTTTAATTGCCACTATGACAGTTAGTTATATGAACTGTCCAGATGACAGTTTTACATGAGCTCTAATCAGGACTTGTTACTGTTTATGCAGGTAACAGGTAACTGGAATGTACTGTGGTGGTTAAGAATGATCTCTATCTCTCAGATTTTTTGTGTGTGTTCATGACAGATGCTGATGCAATAATGAACCAACAGAAGATAATTTTAATGAATGGGAAGCTGTGTTGGTGGAAGTTTATCATAGTGTTGATGTTTAGTGCATAGCATACATACTCGCTTATAAGACAAGTTCAGCTGCAAGCTGCACAGACCCAGATCTGCCATCACATAATTCACCGGTAGATCTGGGTCTGTGCAGTTTGTTATGGGTAATCAGTAAGACAAACAAGATAGACTCTGATATTGTAGGTGCATTATGCTATGGCAGATTCATCTTATAAGTGAGTACATACAGTATGTTGAAAACATTAAGAGTGAAAATGATGAAAGTGTAATTTAAAATCTTACAGGAAGTCACATATAGAATCTTACAGGAAGTCCCATATAGAATTTTACAGGAAGTCCCATATAGAATCTTACAGGAAGTCACATATAAAATCTTACAGGAAGTCCCATATAGAATCTTACAGGAAGTCCCATATAGAATCTTATATGAAGTCACATATAGAATCTTATAGGAAGTCACATATAGAATCTTGTAGGAAGTCCCATATAGAATCTTATAGGAAGTCACATATAGAATCTTACAGGAAGTCACATATAGAATCTTACAGGAAATCACATATAGAATCTTACAGGAAGTCACATATAGAATCTTACAGGAAGTCACATATAGAATCTTACAGGAAATCACATATAGAATCTTGTAGGAAGTCCCATATAGAATCTTATAGGAAGTCACATATAGAATCTTATAGGAAGTCACATATAGAATCTTACAGGAAGTCACATATAGAATCTTACAGGAAGTCCCATATAGAATCTTACAGGAAGTCCCATATAGAATCTTACAGGAAGTCCCATATAGAATCTTACAGGAAGTCCCATATAGAATCTTACAGGAAGTCCCATATAGAATCTTACAGAAAGTTACTTGTATTGCCAGTAAATGTTCTAGACACAATGATGAAAAGTGCCATAGTCTATCAACATGGTCAGTGAAAAACAGACAATCAGTCAATATTAATGTGTTCTTAATTATGTTCTTATACTATACAATATGCTACTTATAATTTTTAATGTGTTCTTATTCTATACAATATGATATTTATATTTTAATGTGTTCTTATACTTTACAATATGATATTTATATTTTTTAATGTGTCATACAGTTGATGTATAATGTGCTTTTGCTTAAATTTTTTGCATCTTGTGTTTTTTTTTATAAAAAAACTTATGATAGGCTGCCTTTGTAATAAAAAGAGAAATAAAATTGGAACAGTGTTAATCTTTTCTTGATAAAATGCCCTCATAGTGTAGGCATTGACTCAAAAGACACCATAATAACTCCTCATTTAGCACTTCTGGATATATTCCTCAATCTTGAGTGTCCTGTTTTTACAAATATTCATTGTACATGTGAAATAGTAGGTATCCAATGGTAGTCAAAATATGACCTATTTTCTCAACATGAAGGAAAAGATTAAAAGCCATTTTGTTAATGTGACATAAATTTTTCATGTAATGCAATATTGTTACATTCCATCTTAGACTATACTGGTTGCATCATGAAAGGGAAACTTGTCTGCAGAGATCTGTACTCAAGTGACAACATACATTTGCCTTTATTGACAGCTGTCCTTTATACAGATGATAATATAAGAGTAGTGGGGTCCAGTAAACATTATCCTAGATGTGTCCTCTGTATGGAGATCACAGTCCACCTAATTACGTTTTTTCCATCTGTGAAATAATGGATTAGTCTCAGCATCTTCTCTCCTGTCCAGAACAAAACTTCTAAAGGATTAAAAAAAATCTGACAAGTTTAGCACAATTAGCATGCTTGTATGTACTAGTATAAATACTATGTCATCTGGCAAGTTTAGCACAATTAGCATGCTTGTATGTACTATTTTACTTACTATGTCATCTGACAAGTTTAGCACAATTAGCATGCTTGTATGTACTAGTATAAATGCTATGTCATCTGACAAGTTTAGCACAATTAGCATGCTTGTATGTACTATTTTACTTACTATGTCATCTGACAAGTTTAGCACAATTAGCATGCTTGTATGTACTAGTATAAATGCTATGTCATCTGACAAGTTTAGCACAATTAGCATGCTTGTATGTACTATTTTACTTACTATGTCATCTGACAAGTTTAGCACAATTAGCATGCTTGTATCTACTAGTATAAATGCTATGTCATCTGACAAGTTTAGCACAATTAGCATGCTTGTATGTACTATTTTACTTACTATGTCATCTGACAAGTTTAGCACAATTAGCATGCTTGTATGTACTAGTATAAATGCTATGTCATCTGACAAGTTTAGCACAATTAGCATGCTTGTATGTACTATTTTACTTACTATGTCATCTGACAAGTTTAGCACAATTAGCATGCTTGTATGTACTAGTATAAATGCTGTCATCTGACAAGTTTAGCACAATTAGCATGCTTGTATGTACTATTTTACTTACTATGTCATCTGACAAGTTTAGCACAATTAGCATGCTTGTATGTAGTATTATACATACTATGTCATCTGATGAGTTTAGCACAATTAGCATGCTTGTATGTACTATTTTACTTACTATGTCATCTGACAAGTTTAGCACAGTTAGCTTGCTTGTATGTAGTATTATACATACTATGTCATCTGATGAGTTTAGCACAATTAGCATGATTGTATGTACTATTATAAATACTATGTCATCTGACAAGTTTAGCACAATTAGCATGCTTGTATGTACTAGTATAAATACAATGTCATCTGACAAGTTTAGCACAATTAGCATACTTGTATGTACTATTTTACTTACTATGTCATCTGACAAGTTTAGCACAATTAGCTTGCTTGTATGTACTATTTTACTTACTATGTCATCTGACAAGTTTATCACAATTAGCATGCTTGTATGTACTAGTATAAATACTATGTCATCTGACAAGTTTAGCACAATTAGCATGCTTGTATTCACTGTTATACATCCTATGTCATTTAACAAGTTTAGCACAATTAGCATGCTTGTTTGTACTACCGTAGTATGCATACTATGTCATCTCAGAAATAGTAATTGAGTTGTTTATCTTCTTTTTAAGTTGTCTCCAAGCTACTTTATATTTTACTTTGATATACAAAGCACATCAATGCACAGACAAATTAATAAACTGTTTTAAGTGCTATGTAATTCTGGTCCTGAATTTGTCTGTACATTTGTTTGTTTGTTTGTTGTGGGGTTTAATGCCATTTTTCAGCACACGATAGGCTATGCATGGCGGCCAGTATTAATGGTGGAGGATGAACCCAGGGAAACCCCAGGAAGAACCACTGACACACGAGAAGCTACTGGCAAGCTTTCTCACATTCCCACATTGGCCAAATCCTAGACTTGAATCCATGCGGACAGAGGTGAGATGGCAGTGATCCGTAACGGAGAGCGCTTTAGACCACTTGGCCACTTGGGCCACCTGTCTGTACATTTAAGCAATAAAATAGAATTTAATGTATCTCAAAAGACAAACTGTATAGACCAGATCTGCTGGTACATTACTTAACAGCAGATCTGGTCTATACAGTTGGATCTGAACTAGTATGTTAATACATATAGTTCATACACTGGTGCCATAATAACTGTGTCCAGTCTATTTCTCACACTGATTAAATATCTACTTATCTAACTGTTGGCATGTGTGTTATGACAGACTTTGATTAAATAATTAATTGAGCTTTCTAATTTAATATGACATGGTCATTTAGTCTGTGTATCACTTATTTTGCAAAACAATCACAGCTTTTGATCGTTCTCTCATTGAAATAACGTACACATAGAAACAAACGTACGTGTACCATAGGCCAGAAAAAGAAATATGTGTTTCTTATTGCACTGGTTTTAAAATCAGAGTAGGTAGGTAGTCTTTTGTTTTTTTAAACATATATATTATAATGTTTAGCCTATATAGTGTTTTAAGTACTTGAAGTACTGGGCTAAACCAGCTCAGTTAAATGCATAAATCCATTTTAGGTTTTAATTTTTCCCTGGGGTGGGGTGGGGGGTCAGCAACTAAAACATGAATGCTCTGTTGACAAGAAACACATATTTTTGGGGTGAGTGGGGCCATACTTATTTTTGGGGTGAGTGGGGCCATATACATTTACTTGTAATAACAATGTAATTCTGCTACATATTAATCAGTATTTTGCACAGTGAACATTGTAAGAAATGAAAAATATAAATGTCATTGTTTAAGACTATACTTTTCATACAGATGGGGTAATAAAATTTGCTATCGAAGGAAGATAATATTAGTGGAACTGTGATAAAACAGGAATGTGTCTAAATTGGTATTTCACATAGTCTTGGGGTGATTCAGTTTACATCCTTGTTAATGTGTTGAGTTTTATGTAGTTTGTCAATATTGCCAAAATAAAGATAAACAACCCTGAAGAAAACAATAAAAAACAGTCATTCCTAAATACTCACAGAAAATAATCCATATAGTACTGGTATGAAATTTTTTTCTCTCCAAAAACATAAACCACCAGTATTTCAAACTGGAATATAACCTTTTTCTGTTGTTTTTTTGTTTTGTTTTTTTCTTCTTCATTTAGACTAAAAGATGAAGGAGTTATTTACCTTTACTCAGTAACCTTTTCTCTTGTCTGGGACAAAAGGCCAATGCTTAGAAGCATTTCAAATGAAGGAGTTATTTCCCTTTACTCAGAAACCTTTTTTCTTGTCTGGGACAAAAGGCCAATGCTTAGAAGCATTTCAAATGAAGGAGTTATTTCTCTTTACTCAGTAACCTTTTTTCTTGTCTGGGACAAAAGGCCAGTGCTTAGAAGCATTTCAAATGAAGGAGTTATTTCCCTTTACTCAGTAACCTTTTTTCTTGTCTGGGACAAAAGGTCAATGCTTAGAAGCATTTCAAACATGCATCTTCTCTAAAATCAGATTTGTTTAATAAAACATTCAAATTAGTTCTGGAAACTGATTCTTTTCATTTCAGTGCAGAATGCATAGATTTCTCTTATCTTTAATGCAGATCATTTCATTCTTTATCAAACAGTCAGGTGATTGAGGGAACGGACACACTGAAGGCAATAGAAGAACAAGAGACAATGAATGAACGTCCCAACAAAGACATTATCATCACTGACTGTGGAGTTTGCGTGTATGAATTTTAGAGAAGAACATCAAGTGTGACATTGAAAAATGCAACTTTTCTAAAAATCTCACTTTGAAATATACAAGACTGTGCTGACCAGTATGGCAATATATAAAGTCATGAAACCAGCACATCAATGGAATTTCTTTTCACCCTTCTTGTGGTAACAAATATTTGCAAAAGATGTTACCATACAACCATTTACAAGGAATTACAGATTTGGTAACTATTGCATAAGATCATATACAAGTGTCAAGAACATGTGTGCTGGTATATTGTTTAAAATGAATAATGTGTATTGTTTAATGTTTCGGATATACACAAGCATATTGATAATGTTTTGAAACCATCATAAGTCTTCTTATCTTTTCTAATATTTTCATGTACTTGAAACCTTGGTTAGTTTCTTTCATGAAATAAAATTTTGAATTAGTAGCACTACATTAGTTGGTTATATCTGAAGTTTTGTCACATAGCTAGGGTTCTTCAGATGTGTATTGTAGGGCACATTACCATGTATACTAAACCATAAGTCGAGTCCATCTGAAAATTGCATATACCCAGATCTACCATTGTATAATGCATCACTAGATTTAGGTCTATGTAGTTTGTTAGGAGTTATCAGTAGAACAAGCAGCATAGACCCTGATTTGCCAGGGTATTATGTGACGGAATATCAGCATCTGTCTTATTGGCAGTTGGTCTTCATTTATACGTTTATATGGTAAAAATATGTAAAGATGCAAACCTTGAACACGCTTACCATGTACAATTTTGGCAACACTGTATACTCATGTGTAATTGAGTGTGCCTACCTATGCTCCTGGTGCATTTCATTCCTTCCAATAACAAAAGCTCTTCATAAGTTATCTGTATTTAGATAATGAATTAAATCTACCTGATTGGCAAAATTGTGTAATCTTAATCTGTGATGGCAATTTTTAAAATAAACTTGTGACATAGTACATTTCTTCAGACAGTTCATTGAAAAACATGTTTCTGTTACTGATTTATAGTAAATGTAATAAATGGCATATCTTTTGAATTGATTTTCTAGTATTTTTTTCACCAGTTTGCAGTCGTTTAATCATCCATAATTTTGGTTAGATTATTGAAAATACTCTCAAAGGTTATACATTGTAACCGGACATGTGATGTCAGTTTTTTGGATATCAAAGTAAAAATGTGACTGAGCTGTTCATTTATTCATAAAGCTCTGCAACATAATACACACAGTTTGGTATCTGTATCAAAGAAGCTAATTTGGATAGAAATGACATGAACATTGTAATCTATTTGATAGGAAATGTTATTATAAATGTATGAATATGCTTGTTATTTTTCCCCTCAATACACCATGCGAGTTTGTTTAAACACTCAAACTGAAGATTTCATGAACACGGAACCTAGACCTGTGGCATAAAAAATTTGGATTCAGTCATCAAAACCTAAATCTATTTTTAGATATTTACATGTCAGCTTGTACAGGGAGGGACTGCTATCATGTTATTAACTGTACAAATGGATACTGAAATTTATTTCTTCCTTCATTTGGTTTGTCTCAAAATCCTTTTATCTGTTAATTGTTCATAATGATAATTTCTTGTGGAAGATGACAGTACATGGAAACCTGTCACAGTGGACATTTCCATGGAAGAACACCTGCTTCGCATCTGCCAACACTTACAATTTTGCCATAAGTCTTACAAAAATTACCCTTAAAACACGGACTTACTGCATATTAGCAAAAACTACAGAAAAATTATGGTGGCTGAAAAATCCGGATAATTGGTTCATCCATATTTCATTTCGATCGGGTTACATATTAGAATTAGTAAAATTAGTCAGGGAACAGACTAACTTTACAGCAGCACCCGAGATGCTTTAAACTGCACATATTTATTCATGAGAAGCATCTGCATGATCAAACTGTTGATTATAGAATTTTTAAAAATGGCATCCATAAAGTGATGCATATATAAGATGAAAGGGAAAGTAAGCGTTTAGAAAAGTGTTAATAATCAACACAGAAGAATAAAAAGGAGTATTCAGATCCTGTGAATATAAGCTGGAAAGGACACAATTGTGTTTTTTGGACATCACATGCCAATTTGAGTATGTCTCGTGGCAGGAGATATGATTGCTGTCGTCATTCGAAATGGAAAAGAATTTCCAAGAATTATGTCAAGTTGAGAGGTAGCAACAAGCCATTGAGCTGCATAGCTTTTGTAACTAGAGTTTGTGCAACTGTTCAAGTGGTAAATAAAGTCTATGCTTACTTTACAAAACATTTTAGTTGAACATAATGTCCAACATTACGTTATCTAGCTTTACGATAGCAGTTATTGATATTTTGTTACACCTTACTGAAAACTGGTCAGTCTTACGGAAAAAAATCAACTGTCTTACTGAGACTGACTTGATGGGGTTGGCAGGTCTGCTGCTTATGAAGTATTCTGTGCCTTTATTAGAGATACCGATATTACTGTAAAGTCAGTGTTGCTTTGGCCTGTATCTACTCCAAAAGTACAACTTGAGTTTAATATTTACATCTGTTTTATGAGAAACAGTGTGAATATTTATAAACCCAAAATGTTAGTTGAGTTTTCTTTTATATATAAACAACAAAAAAAAAGAAATTCTAGACTTCACAAAGAATTTTAAAAAGGCTATGTCATGGATAGCGTTTGAATTTTTTAAATTAATTTAGACAGCATGAGCTGCATGCCATATAAAATATTATGTTATGTCCATCCACTGGTCTCTCTGTCTATTACCAGTTTGTTTTTACGAAATAATTTTAGTTATCCATGATCAACAGTAATCAGACTTTGTACATGACTTGCACTTACAGTAAGGAAGATCCCAACTAAATTTGGGCTTAAAGGTCAAGGTCACTATAATTCAAAGAAGAAAACTGGTTTCTGCAAAATATCCCATGTTCTCCACAATCTACAGTTGGCAAATTTTGTAGGTAGCTTGCACTTCAAGTAAGGATTGCAAGGTCAGAATGTCTAAGGTCAAAGTCACTGTGCATGTATGAAAAAAAATGGTTACTGCACATCTTGAATTCTCTACCATCTAAAGCTAGTTGCCAACCTTTGAAGATGGGCTTGAACTTGATACAAAGAAGAACCCTACTGATTATGATCTCAAAATGTCAAAGGTTAAGATCATGCTGGAGAAGAAAATGGTTTCTGCAGAATAACTTGAGTTCTCCATCATCTACAGTTACCAAATTTGGTTGATGGCTTGATCTTCATGTAAGGAACAGCCCTATTGATTTCAGAGCCAGAAGTCAAAGGCCAAGGTCATTCTGATAGAATAAAAGAATGGTTTCTGCACAGTATCTTTAGTTTTACATGACAGAGCCAATTAAAATTTGCTGATGACTTCAACTTGATTTAAGGAAGACCCTTATTGATTTTGTAGTCAAAGGTCTAGGTCAGTAAAAAAGTTAAAATGGTTTTCTGCACAATAATATTAGTTCTACATTACATATTTCATGTCAAACTTTGTATATGGCTTGCACATGGGAGTAAGGAAGAAGACTATTTATTTTGGATTCAAAAGGTCACTGACTGAAAGAAGACTATTGATTTTAGATTTAAAAGGTCACTGACTGAAAGAAGACTATTGATTTTGGATTCAAAAGGTCACTGACTAAAAGAAGACTATTGATTTTGGATTCAAAAGGTCACTGACTGAAAGAAGACTATTGATTTTAGATTCTAAAGGTCACTGACTGAAAGAAGACTATTGATTCTGGATTCAAAAGGTCACTGACTGAAAGAAGACTATTGATTTTAGATTCTAAAGGTCACTGACTGAAAGAAGACTATTGATTTTGGATTCAAAAGGTCAGTGTCACTGACTGAAAGAAGAAAAATACATTCTGCAAAATAACATTGGTTGTCATGTTACTCTTGGTATAAGTAAGTAATACTTATTTTATTGATTTAAAATTATTTAAATTTTCAATGATGAACTCAGTGCAGTTTTCATAATATAAGAATATACATATCCCCAAATTTAAGTTTTTTTTAACAGCTATTGATTTCAACAGCTACTATATAGCATATGAACACATTTACCATCTTCATTTTTATCTTAAAATTGGAGCTTTAATCTTTTTAATGTATTCATTCCACACCTTATTCAGAGCTGAAAGAAATTTTAAAAAGTTTTTGAAATATTTAATCTTTGACCAATAAAATAAATGATTTAGAAAACAGTTGACAGCTCAGCAGTTTATACTACTGTTTGACAAATTTTTATGAATAATATTTGTATTATGTTTTCTAAAATTAATATATATTTTCAGTGAACTGATTACAATGTTCGTACTTTTTAAAAGAGACTCCAATACTCAATGAGTTTTACTATCAATTAACTGAAATAGCTAGAAATAAGTTTCTCCACATTTGCTCCTTTCTTTTTGGTTTGAATTTTTCAAAATTTTTAAATTATTTAGAAAAGATATTCATGTCAAACTGCTGCTATTTTAAATGAGATTATTAATTTACTCTTTTCAAAGTTATTCAAATATTTAAAACAAAAAAGCAAATGTACCACATCCCACTGTGCCACCTGGTAGTCTGCCATTCACCAAGGAAAGTTGACCTTTAGACCAAGGTGTGAAAATTCATACCTTGTCCAATACAGACATGTTTCTTTTGATCTCTGGTTGTTTCCATTCCATGTGTTATTTTGTTTCCTTGTTAAATGAAGATGAATGCTTGAAATAATATATTTTTTAAAATAAAAGTTACTCAAAGAAAGAAATGGTAGATGCTTTGTAAAATATTTGTAAGAACCATACATACTCTGCCATTTTTTAAACATAAAAGTAGAGTATGATGTACATTGTAATTTGCTAGGATATCCTTACTCCTTCACTACCAGAACATTTCGGTGCATTGTGCTAGATCAGGCCACAGACAGTGTTATCTTTATTTTTATAAATTAAACCCCAACCTACCCACCACTAGACAAAAAGTAAAGTGTTTAAAAAATTATTTTTGTCAAGTGGGAGTAATGGGTGATAGATTTAAAAAAAAATGAAAATGACACTTTGTGGCAGAAATAATGCAGCCTAAAAAAAATTGTGGGTGGTATTGTTTTGGTTTCTTGAAAAATTATTGTTTGTCTAGTGGGGGTAGGGAGACTGATTTTTTGAAAAATGAAAATAATAGTGTCTGTGACCTGGTGCAACATGAATTGTATTAATACTACTGAGAACATTTATCACAGACGTAAAAAAACAAATAAAACCCAAATAGCTCAATCACCCGCATGTTGTTTTGAAGGTGTAGGAAACAAGAGAACTCAGAGAAATTCAACCATGAATAAATGATTATGTGTGGGACACCTAAGATCACATTAATGAGAATTACGAGTGCAGAGGCTGCAAACAAGATTGTGTTCTATTATTTATAACCACTGTGATATCAAGGCCCAATAAAGTTAAAAGAACGTCTGGGTGGCTGTAACATTCAACCATATGTTGCTAAATGCCCCACGCCCCTTATTTGCCGTATAAATTGACACAGTACTTTGTAAAATAAATTTAAAACAACATAAAACTTCATTTTTTATACCTTATTTAGCATCAGTTTCAAGAAATAAATTCACAAATTTACCAAGCAATACATTATCTCACCCATTTTGTCAACCAGATGTCAGTACTCTGTTAACCCAATGTCAGTACCCTAATTCTTCTTTAAGGAGGAAAAATATTTGTTTTCGCAAGAAGGTAAAATAGTTGCTTGATTCTCTGGAAAATATATGCCAAATAAAGGAAATAAGAAATAACCATCAATCTCTTATAGAACTGCTGGTGAAATCTGTAACCTGTTGGCCCTTTATTTTTCTGTTCTGACTTTTTATATTTTGTGCAAATGAGGAAATAAAAGAAATAAAATATCCTTATGTCAATTTATACTACACTTTAAGGCAACTTTAATGATGACGTTTCTCGAATAAATGTTAATGTATTATTCCAATAA
Organism: Sinohyriopsis cumingii; assembly: GCA_028554795.2. Lineage (NCBI taxonomy): Eukaryota > Metazoa > Mollusca > Bivalvia > Unionida > Unionidae > Sinohyriopsis > Sinohyriopsis cumingii. Next base: position 51,466,673 of record CM068827.1, on the reverse strand, counting down.
ATAACATTTCAGTATATAACATTTTTGAAAATATTTTGCATTTAAAAAAAAACTTTTCACATCAACTATTTTATTATAGTGAGTTGTTCTATATTTGCAGCTAAATCTTGCCAACTGCAGAGTGTGTTGTATTATAATGCAACAGATGCAGGTAGAAGTCAGATCTACAGGTCACTGTGTTCTATTGTAGGATGTAATGCTGCAAGTAGGGCTTCCCAACTATAAACATACTATGTTACAGCGCCACCACAATCGATAGTTTGGCTTGATTTTGTGAAGTTTATGCCCATGTTTTGCCCATGACTAGGCCAGTATATTTTGTAGAGCAAGAAATCAGGAAGGCCTCGGGAAAAACCAGCGGTCCGTGAAAAACTACTGGCAAGCTTTTTCACGTTGGTCTAGCTCTTTAGACCACAAGTCACCCACTCCACCCCCTTCACGGAGGAGGATGGGGGCGATAGGCAGTAATGAATAATCTTTAACGGCCTATGCTATTTGCATGGCCGCTGTGTATATCTGAAAAGACTTCCCGCACGACCGCTGTACGTATAATTTACGTATGATTTACGTAAAGCGTTGCGGCTGCTGCGTACAGGATCTGAGAAAAAAACTAATTACCTTCAATTTCATGGTTGCAAATCACATGTTAAAACTTCCAGAAATGCTATAATCCTTCACCTGCTGTAGAAATATAAATTTTTAAATAAATATCGAGTGAATCTAGTGGATGAAAGATTTCAGTATTATCATCCAATCGACTGACTTATTCCGTTAGCCACTCCGAATAAACAAATTTTATTTTTATGTTTTCCCTAAACGAGTTGCCTATCTAAAGTGTATAAAGAGGTTAAAAATAGCAAGTTTCATAGTTAATGTCAGATGTTTACTGTTTATGTTCTGTCGTATTTTAAGAACATTTGCACAGTAGATCCATGTAACAATTCTTTCTTAATTCAATCTTAAAAAGGCATACACTTAAAAAGTACCTTCTTAATTTAAGGTAATAAAGCATACAAAGCATGCACTAAAAATAAAAATTAAAAAGCTACAGTGTTGGATTCGATCCTTGGTCTTTTGCGTGACAGGTCGACATATTTCCACTCGATTACAGTAATTAATACATTGAATGGTGACTTTTCTTGTACTATTTTTGTCTATTGATAACTAAACTTCGGGACCGTTAAAGCAAATTTTAATTATCCATTTCTTTTTCGCTTGAGGAAAACCAGTAATTCACGATCTGGTCTATAATTGTTTACCTACCATGTCCTAACTATTTTAATCCAAACTGAGACTTACTAGCCGTGAGAAATATAGTACACAGCCGCCGTACGAAATAGATACTATGGAGAAAAAAAAATCTTTTTTTATGACGTTTATAGTCCGACAAATCGTCCGCCAAACCTGGTATTGGTACTATTAGTATGTACTACGTTTAGCTGAGTTTACCTCATTCGGGACATTTTGGATTCGTCCTAAATGTATTGACCTGTCGCCATGCAGATAATATTTGCTATTGTGAGCACACGGCGCAAATAGTCTTTCCAGTACACGGCGTCGTGCGAATAGACACAACGGGTATGGACTCGTAAATGTAACATGTAGCATTAACTACTATCAGTTATTTTTTGCCACACAACAGTTGTTATAAGCTGAGGCAAACCACTTTGCTCAAAGGTAACGGAAACAGCCCGTCCGCACTGAGATTCGAACGCGTGACCGGTTATCTACGAGTCAGACACTCTGCCTGTCTGACAAATAAGTTATCCAGTTCCTCCTAAGCTATCCTGTTAAGCTCAATAATTCAGAAAAAGAGTAAATATTCGCCTATCTTTTATCATGTTTTAAAAAAAATAACGTTCTAGGATTATTCTAGTCTATTGGAGAATTGGAAACTTAAATTGTCTTTTATAAACGTAGGCAATAATAACTCCCGTGTACAATGTAATCCTGACACAATGGGTCGGATACAAACGACGAGTGATGTGGCCATGTTACGTAGTGCGTGAAAGGATAATTTGCTCTACCCTGGTACATTTTAATGGGGAAACGCAAAGACGTAAAGATGTTTGTGCAATAGTCCGATAGTTGCCGGAATTTTTTTTTTAAAAAATCCATATACGATTAGGCATGCGTATATAAAGAATGACGAGATTCCTGTCAAAAATCAAACCGTACACAGAAGAATGCAAACTCAAAGCTCCGACAAGGACCACCTAGCTGTGAACAGCATTTCCTAATCACTACGTGTCTATTGATATATGTCATTGGCTGCTACGGGCCTAAATTAGCAAGCATTTATCTCTCAAGCATCAGAAGTGTGATACAGTTAACTGAGTAGTAATAATATTACTACTAACGGGGTTGCGGGTGGTCCAGTGATCTAAACACTCGCCTTTACCGATCACTGCCATCTCACCTCTGTCCGCCTGGGTTCTGAGTCTCGGGCATGGCCAATGTGGGTATGTGAGAAAGCGTGCCAGTAGCTTTCCGTGGTTCTTGCCGGGGTTTTCCTCCACCAGTTATACTGGCCGCCATGTATAGCCAAACATGGACTGGAAAATGATATTGAACTCTAAAACAATATAAAAGAAAAAACACGGTTAATCTCAGACCACAATTACCCCCTCCACCCCCACCCCCCTCTGGGGTGGACCAAGAGAAAGTTATCATGCAAAATAATGTCCTGGAAAATGAGGTCTCTCTATACCGAACTCGCGCGTAAATCTGAAAGATCAACACTAAGATTTCACGAAGCAACAAGAGATGTCTGGTTGAACGAGAATATTGAAAATGACAATGCTGTGAATTTTCTTTGGTTGATTTATGTCGGCGCACATTTTTTTAAAATAGAAGTTTAAAACGGTACTAAATAGCCAGTAATGTGCTTACATGCCGTTAAAACACATACATACATACATACATACATACATATTTTTGTGGGTACTAATATTGCGAACTAACTTTGTTATATTGTCTTTTTACTTATGAAAGCTACATTTGTTCTGAACACCATATATATAACGGGGTGTCAGAAGGATATATCAAACTAAAGAAGCCTCTCTGCTGCTTTGTTAACTTTGAGTCTTCATTTGAAGTTCTATGCAAATATTGTCACAAACACCTGCAAAGAAAGGTTTGCACGATTATAAAGAAACAAACAGATCACAAAAACACTAGAACCGGTTAACGTTTTATAATTTTCCAGTTCTTTTAGAAAAAAAGTAAACTGTTTTCAGGGGGCAATTAGTTCATTTTCAATGGGTTTTTTTTTTCTGTGTGCTTGCAGTAGACATGGATAAATCTGATGATAATATCTCCTTTTAGCGAGTAGATATAGGAGTAGATAGCCTGTTGTCCCCAGTGTGTGGATACCAGAGTTGTTGTTGTTGTTGTAGGGTTTAACGCCATTTTTCAGCACAAGATAAGCTATACATGGCGGTCAGCATCACTGGTGAAGGAAGAACCCTGGAAAACCCCACGAAGAACCACCGATCCACGAGAAGCTATTGGCAAGCTTTCTCACGTACCCACGTTAGCCGAGCCTGATACTCGAACCCACGCAGATCCGGAACGGTGAGCGTTTTAGACCACTCGGTCACTCGGGGCCCCCGGGTACCAGAGTAAATATCTCAGTGTCACATGTGTGTGGATAAAAGAGTAGATAGTCCATTGTCAGCAGTGCGCGGATACCAGAGTCGATATACCATATTCACCTGTGTGTAGATACAGGGATATAAAGCCCATAGTTACCAGTGCGTATATACCAGAGTAAATAGCCCATAGTTACCAGTGTGTGGATACAGGAGTAGAAAGCCCATTGTCACGATTGTGTGGATACCAGAATAGATAGCCCATAATCGCTAGTGTGTGTATACTGGGTAGACGGTCCATAGTCACCAGTGTGTGATACCGGAGTAGATAGCCCATAGTCGTTAGTGTGTGGATACTGGGGTAGACGGTCCTTAGTCACCGGTACGTGATACCTGAGTAGATAGCCCATATTCACTAGTGTGGGGATACTGGGGTAGACGGTCCATAATCACCAATGTGTGATACCGTAGTACAGGGGTCGGCAACCTTTTTCACATAGCGTGCCACTTTTTTTCTGGATTAATTACAAAATGAACGAGCGCGTGCCACCAGTAAAAGAGTAACACTGTTAAAATTGAGATTTTTGGCTGCCCTTTGCGTGCCACAAAAACCTCTTGACGTGCTACCGTAGTAGATAGCCCATAGTCACATGCGGTATGTTTGCCAAAACGTAAAGTTGGAATGTGATATGGAAACAGTGAATATCTTTTAGTAGTAGTCTTACTAACTTTGATTTCACCTACTTAACTGATTATGGGTTTCTTAACTGGATGTAAAAAAATTTCAGTTTTGAGATTCCTCTTGTAATAATTTTATATTTGAAATGATAAACAGTGTTCATATAAGGCGATGACATCAACAGACGCCCGTTGTGCCCGGTGCGATATGAGGACAATGGACCCCCAAAATCTAATTCCGTAGAATATTCATAGAAAAATACAGGTTTGTTTTCAAAATCAAATTTATTTGTAAATAATCTGCTTTAATTATAATCTATTTTAAACAAACTCCAAAAGTTTCGGCCGTCTCCCCTCACCTTTCGCATATCGCAAAGGACTCTACTGAGCCCATTCATAGCACATGTAACGCACCGATGTAACAAACCCATGTGTCTACAAGCAGCTTGTTCATACGTTCGTATACAGATCGACAGCACACAAAAAGGGAGAGAAGAAGAAGAAGAAAATACGTGAGAATTTGTCTTGATATCGTGTCGTTGTTTTTACAAATATTTTCAAGGCCCTAATGATAAAGAAATGATATTCGTAAAGTGTTCTGAAACGCGTTAATGCACATATAATTTTCTTTTCATAGTAGCCAAAAGAACATACATTTACGAGACTCAAATTTCGCACCTGTGTATTTGTTTGGGGGAGTTGGTGGTGGATCTGACTTCATACCGGTTATTCACAGCAACTCGACGTCAAATAATGTTGGCATTTATTGTATGGATCGTATTCTGTATATCATAAAGACATACATGCAGAGTAAGATCCAATCATAAAAAAAAGAAAATGTACACTATATCAAGCTTCCAGCTACTATAGATTCAACGAAACTAATCTATACTTGAATACAGGATAGACAATTACATTTTCAAAATGGCGGGGGAAGGGGGGAAGAGGAGGCTTGGATTTTTAAAAATCTATTATACCCATTTTATTTTTGTGAGGTTAAAGAAAATTAAAATATCCAGGTTGAAAAGAAAATGTTATACCCCACTCGCCCATTTCTTCCCGTCCAGGCAATAAATTAAATCGCCAGTCCCTAAAGTCAATAAGACGACTTTGCATACTGATTGACTCGTTGCTCTGTTTGTGAATTATCATCCCAACACTTATTCCTTCTAATTAAGCAAATAATTACCAAAGTCTAACAAAAGTAGGCAGATAGGTAATACAGGATGCCACTTTTTAACATTAGGCTGCTATCTATGTGGGATGATAGGGTCAAAATGGTAAATCAAATGTTTAAAATGAAGGGATTCTACTGGCGGGAAATGCAATACTCTAACAGTATGGATCTATGTGACCCCTAACAGGAAATGGGAAATGTAATTTTAAAATTTTCCATTGGCTTAACATTGCTGTTTTCTGTGGCCTCTAACGGGAAATGTAATGTTGAAATTGTCCATAGGATTAATATTATGGGAATCTCTGTGGTTTCACGGGATTTTAACATGGGAATGGCTGTTTCGAGTCAAGCGGGAAATGTAGTGCTAAAACATTCCATAGGTTTAACATGGGGGTAGTCTCGGGACAAAATCCTGTGTTAAAAATGTCCATAGGTTTCACATTATGAGGCTGTCTGTTGTCTAACAGGAATTTACCATGGGAACGGCTGCATGAGTCGAACGTGACATATAATGTTGAAACTACACTTAATAACCTATTCTCAGTTACCTACTATCCATTACGCCCATCACATATTATTCAATACCCCACACCTACCTATAATGGGAAAAGCAATATTAAAACTCCATTTACTATGTACGGCTGTGGTTCTTCCCTGGGTTTTCCAGGGTTCTTCCTCCACCAGTTATACTGGCCGCCATGTATAGCCTATCTTGTGCTGAAAAATGGCGTTAAACCCTAGAACAACAACAACAACAATTTACTATGTAACGCCTAGCGATCTATTCATTCAATACCCCATAGTTACTAGCCAACTACTACCGACACATACTCCACTACTCATTACACAGGATAACATATAAAAGAATGAGATGTAAAATAGAATTAAAATTTCTCATAAACAAAACGAATTCAAACCCCCTCACCATCATATTATCACCTTATAAACGAAGGAAAACCTCTATCCCTCTCCCCTACCCCTTTTAATTAAAAACAAACTACTATTCCTCAAAACCCTCACAGTCCCTATAACCGTAGCAAGACTACCATACAGGGAATGAAAGGAGACCAAAAAAAAATAGGTTACTATAAATAGTGAAGGAATTTGAAAGAAGAACACACACACACACACACACACACACACGAACTAGGAATTGTATTGCTTTGTACAAACTCAAACACAAAATATTCGTAATAAATCCTCTGTGAAGCTTTGAAACGTTTAGAGTTTTGTCGTCTTAGATATTAAGATTCTCACTAAAAATGCTACCAACGTTAAAGGCAGAAAGATTACAAAAACGGCCACTTTCAGGCCAGCTAGATCTACTTTCTCAGTCTTTTGTGACAAACGTTATGATTTTGACAACCCTAGAACCGGTTTACCTCGGTTTACCTAATGTTATATTGGTCATCCAACGTTTAATAAAATGAATGAAAATGTGACTGTTGGACGATGGCTTTACTGTTACAGATAAGGTGTTAATCATTTCAAACAGTGTATTCGCTAGTAAGTATGGGGTATTGAATAGTTGCAGATTATTAGGTGTAAGATAACAGATGCAGTTTGAAAAAGACGCTTCCCATTAGAGATAGGTGTGAGGTAGTGGATAGTATATATGTGGGGGTAATAGATGGTAGGTAATTGGGTTTTGGACAGTAAGTGTAGTTTTAACATTAAATTCCCGTTAGACCCTTGGCGGCCCCTCTCGTGAGAAAACAGGCAACTTCATAATGTTAAAAATATGGACATTTCATACATTACATTTCCCGTTTGAGACAATAATATCGCAATGTTAAGTGTCACGCCAAACAGACCAATGATTTTACAATGTTGCATTTCCCGCCAGTAGAATTCCATTATGATAATCCTATGGCCTAATTTTGACTATAGGATTCCCATCTTGATCCTATAAACCCATAGAAATAGCAGCCTACTGCCAATTTTCTACAGATGATATGGACTTTTATTGATAAAAATATTAAATTACTGAAAAGTCAAAGTGAAGTGAGTTTTAACCAGTATAGTAACACATACTAAGTCATTTTAAATCTGAGTGAGAACGGAGTGAGGATACTTGAGTGTGTATAAGTGAAACATATTTTGGGTCTTTTTTTCTAAATAAATATTTATTATATAACATATCACGTTAAATAAATTGAAGACTACCTGGCAGATGGGACTTTTATGAGCAAATGAGTTATCCTCGTTAAATAAAGTGTTATTTATTTATGGATGCATTTATTCCTTCCTTCCTACCTTTATTTATTTATGAATTATTATTATTATTATTATTATTATTATTGGTTAAACAATATTATTTAGTTAAGGTATGTAAAGCACAAAAATGCACAACGAGGAAGTAGGTGAAATAAGTTAAAAGGAGAAACTGTCAGTTAAAATGTATAGAACATTGAAAAATAGGGAGAAAAGTAAAAGGATGAAAGAATACGAAACGAGAGAAAAAGCGAGATTAAAAGCAAACAGTGCTTCCTTCTAAGAGATTCCTTGTACTGGCGAGGCGATGGCGAATCATTTGGAAACAAGTGAAAAATTTCTATTTACAATTGACTCATAGAAGTAAACGAGTATTACAAGTAAAAAGTCGATCTTTTTTCACTTTGCAATGACTTTATTAACTGAAACGAAAATACGAATGTTTACTTTATATGGAATCGTCGTATCACGGTATTGAAAATACTATTGTTTACTTTATATGGACTCCTCATATCACGGTATTGCAAAAACGAATTCTTACTTTATATGGAATCGTCGTATCACGGTATCGAAAGTACGAATGTTTACCTTATATGGAATCGTCGTATCACGGTATCGAAAGTACGAATGTTTACTTTATATGGTATCGTCGTATCACGGTATCGAAAGTATGAATGTTTACTTTATATGGAATCACGGTACAAGAAGGTATTTCAAGTTAAATCACGATATGGTGTGTGGGATTGAAACTGTTCGAAAAAGGTCTTCTTCTTATCTATCAAGGATCTAAAACATAACATTTTAAAATGATTGAAGTATTCTCTCTCTCTCTCTCTCTCTGAACATGACATGGTGATAAAAACGAGTCAAACACCAAACAAAGAAAGATGGAGAAAATGAAGGATAAATACGAATCATATGGTCAGTAGTAATGATAAGGCATGCATAATAATGACTTCAAGCAACAACAAATAACTCTAAATGTTTAAAATACCTTCTATGTGTTTGTTACTTAGCTTGTAGTATTCCTACTTGCTATATTTACCAGTTATCGAATGGCTGCGCTCTGCTTTCCTTATTTAAAGCAAGCTAACCAACTTTGAAGTTTAAATCCTGAACACTTTTTTTTTTTTAATTTATCTAAACAACATAAATGGGGAGAAAGAGAACCTCAGAAAAAGAACCAACAAGATTGAACTGCAGTAGCTGTAGGACAACGATTGGAACCTGACACATCTGGCAGGAATGGGAAGACTCATCTCGCACCCGGCAATAAAACAGCTTCTTGTAGTCAATCTTAACACCATGCTGGTGAAGTCAATCTTAACACCGTGCTGGTGAAGTCAATCTTAACACCGTGCTGGTGATTGTGATGGGTACGCTAATTATAATTAACTCACAAAACGGGACATATCAATATTTTAACTATTTCTCTTTGGACCATATCCATTAAATGATTAGAACTTCATGAATAACTTGATTAATAGCTTTGAAAAGAGGTCATTTTATGTTTTGTACCCGGTATAATTAAAATATTGTATATATTGATGACAGGTCACATGTGTATGCATGATAAATTACTAGGAATCTATACTGATTAAACTTTCATTCAGCGTATTCAATCATACGTGATTCATAGCCTTCAATAGAAATGTTTAAAAATCAACACTGTTCATACATGAAAAATGGAATACATTTACTGGCTATTAGATTAATCAATTCTTCTTCACAAAAGTTAGCATATTTTACAACTTAGTAATAGCCGTCTCTCCTCTAGATAAACAGTGAGCGTCAATTGTCGTGCCGTATGGGGTCCGTGTTTATCTCATTAATCGAAACCATGCTTTGCGTGGGACAAGCTTGGCTGAAAAGGTCATTATAACTGGATTTAATTACTCACACTATTGAATTCAAAGTGGACACTGCGTGGCGAAAATACAAGCGCTCTATCTTGTGCAATTTAACTTTTTTTTTTGGCGGGGGTGGGGGAGAAGTTGAGTTTAAATTGGCTCCATTCTAGATGTTACCCACATCATTAGCATACATTTCAGAGAGAGAGAGAGAGCAGGCCGTGGATTTTATCGTTGGTAATTTGCATTAAATATCAAGGAAAGAGAAAAATGACAGAAAAAATAATGTCTGTTTTCCAATTTAAAAAAATACGTGTTTAACATTTTTCACTAAATGAGTTGATTGGGTGTTTTACGGCACAGTAACAAGAAGGTTACGCAGTAGATTAGGCAAGTAGATTATTCAGTGCCGAGACAATTGGAGAAAGCCACCAATCAATCCTCATGGACACACGCCGGTAGCCAACAGGGGCTGATCTAATGCAATTCTCATTGGAATTTCATTTAAGTTTTTATATGATGAAAAATCTCAATAACAAATAAAAAATATTCGTCTACAATACTCGTTATTTTTAAATTCAGTTATATCAATGTAGATTTTTCCTTCCTGAAATATTCTAAGTTTTGAATTAATACTGCTTATCACATAAAAAATACTGCCTTAAATATCCATCTTTCGAGTATAGTCTAGATCGATATCAAGTTAACTTATCACCTGTGTGCTCAATCAGTATTTAATGATTAATCCAGATTAACGGCATTAGTACTGAGACACTACATGGTACAATAAATACAACCGAACTATTTTTTTCCGCGTTCGTAATCCTTCGTAGTTTCCAGGTTACCAGTGACATACCGGTATTGGTAAAACAAAGCCTATCGACACGATCGTTGGACAATACAGGTGCCATAATAGAATAAGACGTCGATCCCTGTAACTAAATCACTCTCACTTTTTCGTGCCTGTTTGTGCGACAACATGTTTTCTTTCCAAGCAGCAAGACAGCAATCCAGGTCGTGACAGTTTTTTTCCCCTTCAAAGCTGGATTCATTGTCTACCATATCCAACCCAGGAAATACGTCTTATCAAACGAATCCGGACATTTACAGGTAAGTGAAACGGCTAAACTTTTCAACCTTAATATGGACTTTTCAATCTTTACTTACTGGCAGACCATAGTGACCTGGCAGAGTCAGAGTTACTTTGGCTACATTTTCTGAGATCTTTCTATGAGGAACATTTGTATTCCTCTCTTTTCCCTACAACAATTGCGTTAACTTTTAAAATAGAAAACTAACAAAATGAACGACAAAAATTATGAAGAATGCTACAACTTGTTTTTCGCCACAGTGTTAATTATGACGAATATATTTAACACAACACAAATAAGTATTAATATTGTCAGACATATTGATTTGTGGGGTGTGGGGTGATTTTGAAGTTATTCGAAAGCCAAAACAAAGCGACTATAAATAGTTTTCATCAAAATCTTAATCGATTCAGGAAGTAGACCTGGGCTTATTGAGATAAAGTTTATAAAAAACTTTTATGTAGACAGGGAAACTATAAAATAAAAAAATAGAACAGGGTATAACAAAGTCGGTCAAGTGTTCAAGCTTTACGGAGATTGAGTATATATGTCAGCAATATATCACTGTACATGGAAGATATAATTAGCCACTACGACAAATACAAGATATGAATAATACGGCATCTTTGTACAAAAATATATTACTTATGGGCAAGGCTGACTACCAGATTGGGTGAAGAAAAATAAAATGCTTCTGTCCCATTCTTGAGAATTAATAAAGGCACCTTAGAGGTTTCAGCTGGAGTAGTTTTGTCCGTACCAATCATCGTCACATTTTGTGTAAATTGTACCGACATGGTTACCTGTTTTGTCAAGAAAAGCATTCGTATTTATTCACATACATACATACATACATACATACACACACACATACATACATACATACATACATACATACATACATACATACATGATGATGATGTTCGTCCATCGGTGTCGATGAGGACCATTTAATGTCATCGATTTACTGGGGGTGGGTCCGGAGATGGCTGATCAGTCCGATCCGGGCCCGGAATAGTCTGTTGCAGTGGGGACATGGGTGTACAGGTTGCTGACCATGAGTTGCGGAACTGCTGCTGTTTCTGGATTTGCGCAGATCATGTTTTTCAGCTGCTTCCACCAGTCTTTTCTGCTCAAAGGTTGCCGCACCAGCATTGACTTGACTGCGTCAAGCAGATCGGTTTGTAGCGACGCTTTCCCAGCTGTCAGGATCAATGCCTAGGTTCTTCAGCGAGGCCTTGAGGTTGTTCTTGTACCTCTTTTTTGACCACCATGAGATCTCTTGCCTTGGTGTAGCTCTCCATAGAAGACCTTCTTAGGCAGCGGTTCTACCGGCATGCGGACAACTTGGCCAGCCCATCGGAGTTGTGCCTTGCACAGCATGGTGTAGATGCTTGTCATGCCGGCCTTAGTGAACACCTCTGTGTTCGGTACCTTGTCCTGCCATCTGATTTTCAGTAGTTTTTTCAGGGAGCTCATATGGAAGTCGTTCAGTTTTTTAACATGGTGGCTATACACAGTCCATGTCTCGCAAGCATAGAGGAGGGTGGGGAGAACAACCGCTGCGTAGACTTTGATTTTGGTGGCAAGCTTGATGCCTCTCCTATCCCAGACATTTGAGCGGAGTCTGCCGAATGCTATGCTGGCTTTGGCAATCCTGGTGTTGACCTCATCGTCTATGTGGACTGCTTCTGAGAGGGTGCTGCCGAGGTATGTGAACCTGTCTATATTTTTTAGCTTTTGGCCATTGACAGTGGTGGATGGTTCCAGGTAATCTTCTCCAGGAGCTGGCATATGCAGAACATCGGTCTTGCTGGTAGAGATGGTGAGTCCGAAGTTGGAGCACGCTGTGGAAAAATACATACATACATACATACATACATACATACATACATACATACGTACGTACGTACGTACGTACATACATACATACATACATACATACATGTAGTCTAAAAAAAGTTTTTCCGCTTAGATGAATACATTTTCAGACTTTTTGTACTGTCCTTGCCTGGAGACCAACATTTACAATTGTCGAAGCATACAATTTAAAAGAAAATATCGTACAAGTTTACACAAAACATATCAGCCATTTTTAACCGTAATAATTGATTTTTAATCGTCCTTTGAGGTATTGACCTATTGCTTAGCGGGGTTCTTTATTTATTCACCACCGGACACTGTACTTTCATACAACGTACAAGGTTTTCCTTTGTACGTAAGATTTTCGAAACGCTCCACTTGCAAAGCATAATAAAACGCTTTATGTACATTTTATTTTTAGATCAGGATAGCCATGACAGACTGTAGAATGAAAAGTAAAGCTTTCACTTTGATTATAATACAAGTGTCAAGTGTTGACTTTTATATTAGCGAACCATGATTTTAACGAGAGTGCCATTGTCTTAAAAATGCCAATAGAAGTTTTAGGTAGTGTTCTTTGCACATTTTGCCAAACCATCATGTCACCGACACACATTCTTGATTGTAAGATGCATAGAGGTCTCAGGAAGTGTACCTTGTACACTTTGCAAATCCCAGCCCCACTATGCCACCGATATCACATTTTTGAGTGCACGCAATGGAATCATTTAACACAGTGCTGTCCAACCTGCGGCCCACGGGCTGATTTTAAATGGCCCGCCAGGGCTCGAGCAGCTAGCTATACAGTCGTTGCTTTTTAGTTTATGCTGCGGCCCTCGGCTTCAAGAAAAACATTTTTCAGTGAGCCATGGTGTCAAAAAGTTTGGACAGCACTGATTTAACAGGTGAATATTAAAGACTTTCGAGCTTTTTCCGTAATTAGATAAATTACTTACTCTAGCAAACTGTTTCGTTTTAGATCCAACCATCGAAACATTTGTCATGTAACAGAGTCTAATGTATATCTCTAGTTTATTGGATAGGTTGTTTCCCGGTCATGGACTTCTTAGTTAATTTTTTGATGTTGTGAGCATCCATAACATACTTTTATACTTTTCTTTCTGTTGGACGAAATATTTGAGATTCTATCGGAACGTAATGCATACTGTTACAAACTGTGTCGTATTCATTGTGAAACTGTCCGATCATTAGGAATCAATCATACTGTCACCTGCTTTTTAACGTTTTCTCTTGAGATGAAAATTTCGTTGCTTTGTTTTGACTGCATAAAAGACACATATGAGCATTGCAGAAACCAATTTCATTTATAAACTTCAGTTGCGATATCATACTATTTCTTCATTGTAGACCGTGTAATATGTTTCAATATGCTTTTTCAGGCTGGAGGTAAATTACCGCAACTAGGATGGAGACAAGAACACACTCATTCTCCAAGCGAATCAAAAGCCACAGAGGAATCACTGTACGCCCGAAAGAGACTTCCAACCTCTCGAAAGACAAATATCCTGATGCCAAATCAGATGCGTCGGAATCTTCCCATCTTCATCCTAAAAGATATGAAAATACTTACCAACTGGGACCAGACGATGACAAAAGATTTAAGCCAAAGAAGGTCGAAACGGTCATGCGCGATATACTGAAAGAGACACTAGCGGAGGTAGAATATGAACGAGAGTTGTGCTCTCGCCTTAGCCGACTGCTGTCCGACACTATCAAAACCAAAGTGAAAGAACTGAATTTCCAGCGATATAAGTTGATGGTGCAAGTAATTATCGTTCAAAACAGTGATCAAGGACTTCAGATAGCAAGTAGATTTATTTGGGATGAGCACAATGATGCCTTTTCCACAGCTGTGTATGAAAACAAGAGTTTGTATGCCGTAAGTATCTGCTGGGGAGTTTACTACGACTGAATACATACCAGAACGGTGAATGTTTCATAAATAGAGATATTAATGACTCAGATTTGTATTTCCTAAATGCTCCGCAAGAATGAGTGTCTTTCCTTTTACTGTTCTTCGCATAAAGGTATCAGACGTACCACAAGCTTAAATATATGTATGCAAAGTTGAGGCCGACGTGTTGAAGTTTTGGGTGTATGCAAAAATGGAACACGATTATACTGAAACGGACGGTTTCTACCATTCACCCGCAAGGAACAGGCTCGCTATCAGCGTATACGAGATCGGCACTGAATGAGCCAGAGCGCAAGAGAAAGTGGTAATTATTGAAACTGATGAAACAAGCAGATGGGCTGTATTATTTCCTCGAATGATACAAAAACTCGTCAATTTAAAAAAAAAGTCTTGAAGAAATATTTAGTAATATTTACTGTGAAGACATTTCTAAATGCTCTTTAGAAATGCGTTAGCATTCAAATATGGAATCAAACATTTGTTCATGATACTTTTTCCTGCGAGAGTGACTAGATTGTATCTCTGACGGAGACCCAGATGTAAAGTTGCGACGTCATAGCCATCTTTTCCTAATGCGCCCATTGACGCAATTGAAGGCAGCATCACTCACTGTATTTACGATCATGATATGTATAAATTAGAGCTAAAAAAAAATCGAGTTCAAATAGATCTGCTGAGCCATTTCATACTTGCCGATGTAGCTATTTATTTTCAAAGCGCTAAACTTTGTTCCAGGGCCTACTAGCCTGATGCCCAATCAAAATCAACACATTTTAATTTTAGCCGAGATTTATAGGATGGGCTTCTGAATGGTTCTGGTCAGAACATCTAAAAATGTGAACTCAAGGTCAGACAGATGTGTCGTAATTAATAATATACGGTTGGACACTAGTAGTACTCAAATACCAAAATGTTTTATAAAGACATTTTCGTTTCCATGACACTCAATGCATTGATCACGCTTACAAAGCAGCAAACATTTTAAAATAATTAAAAAGGATATGAAGCTTATTAATAATAATCTGTTATAATCATCAACTTGATAAAAGATATTTAAAAAAATAGTGAAAAGTGCAATCATGTGGGAAATGCATAGGAACTGTTAGCATTTGACTCCTGGGTACTGGCTTTCTTCGCAAAAAACGTTTAGGCAATTTTTTATTTCTCCACACGTCTTATGGTTGATTCGAACAATACTTACTCGTTTATTTTTAAAAGTTACTTCAACTTGTTTTGTTCTTATAACTGTTGTGGTTGCTTTTGTTATGGGTTTAATAACATTTTTTCAGCCAATGATAGGTTACAAGGTGTTTTGTAAAATTAACTTGCGTTGTTGGAGCTTCTCTCTTTCAAACTTTCTCTTATGGTAATTGATTTATTTATAACTGTAAAACTAACATCGCATCTGCTATCAAGGAGGTTGTTTATTCTGACGCATGCGGTTTGCAAAGATGACAGTTTGTGAATGATATATGACGAAGGTCGATAGACTGGAATGCACCTAATGTGTGGAGAAACGTGCTCCTGTGATGAATATCGGTGCGCACATTGTAAATCAATCCCTTGAAAGGGATAAAACTAATAAAATATTGATTTTTCCGTGTTTCTAAATTGTCATTTATTGAGGCAGGCTTATTTTAGATGTTTTCTCAATGGGGATGACGACACTACCATGGAATTTCAAGGTACTCTCATCTCTTCGGGTGTAAGAACGCATATAAAGTAGACATCAATCATCGTTGACGATAACATCACAAACAATAGAAATGGTAACCACGATGATATGTCAATATCCACTCATTGATGCGATCCTCCACAAACACACACGCATACCAATTTTATTATGGAAATACCACAACAAGAAGAAAAATACACCGGTATCGAAAAATGTAAAGCTATACAAATATATATTTCAAACCTTTTTCATTATTTCCAGATTTAAAAAGAGGAAACTATTTCCTGTTGAAAGCGCGACTATTTTTTTTTCAACATTCTGTCTTCGTACTCTGTGAACATTATGCAGAGAAGAACAAATCTTTCATTCACACACACACACACACACACACACACACACACACACACATATATATATATATATATATATATATATATATATATATATATATATATATATATATATATATATATATATAATGTGACAGTTCAGTTTACAAGTACGTAAATCTTTTATAGAAATACAGTGAAATCTCGTTGTTGAAAGATCAGTTGTGATACCAATTCAACGAGACCACGTTGTTTAAGGATCAAATTTCAAACAAATACAAAGAGACCAAGTTTATTAAGGATTAAATTTGACACAAATACAACTAGACCACGTTGTTTAAGGATCAATGTTGATACAAATACAAATAGGCAAAGTTGTTCAAGGGTTATATTTGATACGAAATACAAAGAGACCAAGTTGCTGATGGTTCACATTTTGATACTTATACAATGAGACCAAGTTGTTGATGGTTCACATTTTGATACTTATACAATGAGACCAAGTTGTTGATGGTTCACATTTTGATACTTATACAATGAGACCAAGTTGTTGATGGTTCACATTTTGATACTTATACAAAGAGACCAAGTTGTTGATGGTTCACATTTTGATACTTATACAAAGAGACCAAGTTGTTGATGGTTCACATTTTGATACTTATACAAAGAGACCAGGTTGTTGATGGTTCACATTTTGATAATTATACAATGAGACCAAGTTGTTGACGGTTCACATTTTGATACTTAAACAATGAGACCAAGTTGCTGACGGTTCACATTTTGATACTTATACAAAGAGACCAAGTTGTTGATGGTTCACATTTTGATACTTATACAAAGAGACCAAGTTGTTGATGGTTCACATTTTGATACTTATACAAAGAGACCAAGTTGTTGATGGTTCACATTTTGATACTTATACAAAGAGACCAAGTTGTTGATGGTTCACATTTTGATACTTATACAATGAGACCAAGTTGTTGATGGTTCACATTTTGATACTTATACAATGAGACCAAGTTTGTTTAAGGATTAGTTTTAGTGTGAAAGTTGTTGCAATTAAAAGTGTTGTTTCTGAAGCAATGACTCATTAAATTGTGATTCTTTCAAAAATCTGTTATTATCGGCTGTAAATCTACGCCTCTGTTTATTTGAAGTGAAAGAGCTGATTTCATGTAAGCAGAAGAATAACTATTTATATGAAATGCATTTCTTGGTTAGTTGTAAACAAATTTGTTGACAAATCAAAGAGTAATGATTAGCGAGAAATTTAATTTAGTTAAGTGTATGTTACCCAAAGTTCACTTCACGCAACTAAATGGTTTTCAATGTGAATGACCATTTCTATGTGGTAATCAATGACCTTTGAAATGTCCGTACTGTATTAATATAGCCACTAACAAATCTTATGTTAAGAAAGTACTCCATAAACGCACACCTTAACGTGAAGAAATAAAAACTGGAAATAACGTTTTTCTTATTAAATAACTTAAGCAATTGTTTTTAATGCTCAAAACTGATGCATGGTTATTGTTGCCAACACAGAAACTTTGGCAACATTCTAAATAGTTACAACAGTTGAATTCAACCGAGACCCCTTTGTCTATTTATATTGTTTGCATATAAAGGTAAAGACAACTGAATTATTTTGACAATCGGCTTGCATTTTCCACGGTAAATGATCCCTGTGAAATGAAAGGAAAGAATGAACTATTGATAGATTTTGAGTGAGCATAGACAATGTCGCTGCCGAGAACTGTCCTTCGATAAGTGCAATATCGGAGTGATCAGGACTTTAAACGAGCAGCAAACCTTTACATGTGATCATAGATTAGTGCTGACAATTTTTTTTAGATGTTTGAAGAGAGAGAGCTTGTTTTCGACACGTAAACCTGGACACGAATTTGCCTTGTCAATGCAATTGTCTATGAAGGCTTTGTCTGCCTGCGTTGACTGACTGTCGTTTAATGCGACAAAGTCTCAAATGGCGTTGCGGTATGCATGGCTAGTATTCTGTACTATTGACTGAGTCTAGGAATAACCTCTCACACTACACCACCACTTCAAATATCCATTTGACTGTCTATTCATTTGTCCGCAGTAATATATAAATTATTTGTACACATTTTTTGTGTACTTTCCCTGGTGACCATACATACTTTATTTCATTTAAGAGCCACGCTATTATTGCCTTCAGTATTGATCCGTAACTGGCAACTGTTGAGAGTTTGTTATAATGCAGCAGATCATGTTGGATGAACGATAGAAAACCAATATTCTTTCTCTCTCTCTCTCTCTCTCTCTCTCTCTCTGTAAACAAAACTATTGCAAACGTTGAAAATGAAATGAAAAGAGTAAGATGTCATGTTTAGAAGTTGGATAATTCTACTTGGGAGCAAATAGCCTCTTAGTCTTACAACCCTTTGAATAACATTTGAATGAATCATGAAATTAAATACACACTGGAAGAGATCTTTTGGATGTTTCAACGCGGAAATCATGGAAAATGAAGAAGTTAATAAAGCATTTAAGCAACTATCAATAAATCACATTTCCCCCTACTAAAGCCCCTCTCCAGGACAAGTTGTTCATTTAGACTGTTGAAAAAGAAGTAAATAAACGTCCCATATGGAGAAAAGTTAAACTTCGTCAAAAATTAAAATCGCTACATCATGAATAGAAAAGATACATTTAAACACTGTACATCAGTGAAATATTTAAGAAAAAAATTAGAAAAGAAAAACGTCTGATGTAACTGTACATTTTTCGATCCTAAAACTGACATTGGTAGTGGAGTCTGAAATATCGGGGAGGGGGTCTGTGAGACGGAACATCTGAATGGGGGCTAACTGGTCGTTCTTCGGGCATAATTGGAACCACTTAACTGAATGTAAACAAAAAAACAATTGTTCTAGATTGTCTAGCGCTAAATGTTTGGTGAGTTCGGATGGGGGTGGGGGTACCGACTCTGCGATGGCTATGAAAACTGCTTAGGCCACCTGTGAAAATTAATACTATACCGGCTTTTTCATATTGAGAGAGAGAGAGAGAGAGAGAGTTCTGAAGGACCATGTTAGTTGTTTTTCATACTTGTGTGAAAGAAAAGTAACACTATATATCTGTCTTTGATTTTTTTTTGTTTATAGCAACAGTAGATAAAACTCTTATCT
This sequence comes from Sinohyriopsis cumingii, assembly GCA_028554795.2. Classification (NCBI taxonomy): domain Eukaryota; kingdom Metazoa; phylum Mollusca; class Bivalvia; order Unionida; family Unionidae; genus Sinohyriopsis; species Sinohyriopsis cumingii. Next base: position 51,447,097 of record CM068827.1, on the reverse strand, counting down.
GATCCATGTTGCTGAACAAATATATTCCTTCTTTTGGTACGAATAATCTTATTGCAGCACGTATGTCTAAATATGTCAGTCATTTAGACTGATTAATCGTGTCCATCAAGTTTCCATTTGTTTGCGTATCTAAATCTATGGTTCCACAAACAGCTGTTAGTACTGAGTAATGTTGAGATCTGAACAAACAATCTAGCCATTTCTTTTACCCCCTGGTGTCTTCTCCCGTGTTTCTTTACCTACATCGGCGCGCTGATTGTTTCTGTCATAAATGCACCGAATACGCAGAGTAATTTAAAACATGACGTACTCCTTCCTTTTTCTCATTTCTTTTTACATTTATCGAGTTTAATGGAAAACAATATTCATCATGCAATTAGTACCATAGGCGTGTCGTGCCATTACTAAAAAAGATCCAGCGATCTCCATCGAAGCAAGAGAATTAACCCCGCTGTAATGGGAAAATGAAACAGAAATGTGACACTTTGTCGGCAAGAGTACAATGATTTCCACTAAAATACATGCAGAGAAATATATTTATACATTTCCTAAGTGAAAGCTTCACAGAGAGAGAGAGAGAGAGAGAGAGAGAGAGTAATTGATAGCTATTTAAAACGATAACTAATCCTGCCAATTTCTTGAATGTCTACTGCATTAGTAGCTATAGCGACTTTTTTTCCGCACACACAGTAATATGTGATTCTTATCGTCAATGGTATTCAATTCAATAATACAAAGTCAACAAAACTGGTATTAAAGATTCGTGTATACTTCCATGTTGATACGTGCTACCACTCAAGATTGGTAACTGAGGAAAGAAAACGCTACGCTGTAAAATAGCTTTTTACTCATGTATGCATCTATGCTCACTTTACCACTTATATGTCTATATATGTATAAATGCATGCTACTACGTATGCACACACGCATGTATGAATGCATTATTATGTACGTACGTGCGCAAGCACATACATGTATGTTAGCAGACAATGGGGTGGATGGATGGATGCTTTAATTATTTATTTCATAGTGGGATATTGAAATATATCAGTGCGAGATCAATTATCTTGCCAAAGAGTGGATACCAAATATATGACCACAGTGACTATATCAGTTCTGGAACTACTTTTTCCCATTCTTCTTCTTCTTCTTCTTCTCTCTCTCTCTCTCTCTCTCTCTCTCTCTCGATCGATCTTGATCGATCGACCGCTCTGGTGGCCTAGTGGTTACAGCGTCCGCCTCAGATGCGGGAGCTCGCTGGCTCGAAGCCCGGCTGAGTCATACCAAAGACTTACAAAAATGGTACAAATAGCTGCCTCGCTAGGCGCTCAGCATTAAAAGGTTAGTGTTAGGACTGGTCGGCCTTGCGTCAGGATATTGTGACTGCGTCATGATGCCCCAGTGCTAGTCATCACTATAAACTGTCACACTGCAGACATCGTAAAGACTGAATTTTTTTAAAGCTACGTTAAAAATCCAAATCACACACACACAGACACACACTTAAAATGTGTCTACTGTAGATCCTTTAATATACATTTATGCAATGAATAAGATGTCATCAAGAAATGCCCCAAGACGAACTCCATACAGCCAAAAGTAATAACAGTTTTATACTTGTCATTCAATCTTTTGCGATATACTACAACTCATTTCATTGGACTATTTAAAAGTACAAACTAGCGCGCTAGTGTACATTCTAGCGCGCTATTTTCATCAGATTGCGAGCCAAACATGCTTTCAAAACAAAACTAGCGCGCTAGAAAAACTAGCGCGTATGAAAATGAAACATACGCGTAAGTATTAATTTTAGCGCGCTAAAATGAGTAAACAGCACGCTTTTTTTTATAACTTTTAGCGTGCTAGTTGCAAAAACTATCGCGTTAAATTGCAAATATATGCGGATGTTTTTATAACTGGAGTTGGCTGGCATTATCTAGAGGAAGACCTCCCTCGATTTTAAACCCAGTGGCAGTGGGTAGATATAATATCAACAGAAAACTAAGACTATTGGGAACAAATAATGTAATACGAGCCCCCTTAGGCAAGAAAAATAACAAAATTTAATCAATAACAATTAATAGCGGCAACTCTTATTTAATCTAAGTTATTTTAACAGAGTTTAATAGCAGTGTCTAATTTGGATTTTATTCACCATAATAACGAGTGGAGAAAAGAGCGGAATGTACACGACTGATTGCATCATCTTCCTCTCGTGACCCTTGTATCTTCCTGGACTTCTTTGTCTTTTATTCTGAACACGTCATCTATTTCCGGACATCTGACTTCCGTCTTTGGACTGTCCTGTCTCTCCTAGAAAGCTGTTTCCTTAATGCTGTTCTCTTTCAGAAAGTATGCGTCCTAGCACTAAAATCTGTCTTCTTTTACAAGACAGCCACCTGGTCCCCTTTTCTTGTTTAAGGAGGAAAGCAATACCATTTTTAGTCGACCTTGAAGCCAAACGTCTCCTCTCTCAGGAAATTTCGGACTAAAGAATTTCGACTAAGGTCGTCACTTTAAATTCACATTGCTTCGAAAGTGTACGCCTTAATTTGCTCTGACCAGTCGTACGCAGCATTTCCTAAATTTTACCAAGATAATCATTTCTTTCGTCAGATTTTGTACAACCTAGAATAGTAGTGAATAGGGTCACCCTAGGGACAATGGGAATTACCATTACAGACACCCCTGGGTCACTCTGGGGACTATGTAAATTTAACATGGAGAAAAATCGTGGGTCACTCTAGGGACAAGGGGAATTAGCATTACATGGGAATAGAGTTTGGGTCTGTCTAGGGACAAGGGAAATTGAACATGGTCAATAGAGTTTGGGTCTGTCTAGGGACAAGGGGAATTGAACATGGGATTTTTTTTTTTTTTTAAATTTTTTTAAAAAAAGGGGTAGGCAATTGAAAGTCATTCTCTTTTCGAGAAATATGGGTGGCCCTGAAAAGGGCCTTTGGGTTTATGTTAATGTATCCATTAACATAAAGGGCATTTGTGGCATCTTCTTGTCCTCAAGCTGCGTCTTACTCGAGGGCCATAAATTAGTGTCCTCTTGAGGCAACCTTGTCTTTCTACGTACACTCTTCGTATCCACAGACTGGTGTCTGACTTGTCGACAATGGTCCACTTGGACCGGACATACATGAGCGTGTCCGTCCTAAACATCATGGAAGACACAAGGGTGGATGATTCGACTGTGGTCCACATCTTGAAGCGACGAGAACAGGTGAATCAATGCAGTGAACTGCGCTTATTTATAGGTAGAGGAAGGATTGAAACGGATTGAGTTCATTCACCAATCCAAACACGCGTTACAAAATTCAGTCAGCCCGCATCCAATCCGAAGAGAGCAGTCTGTGACGTCACGTGGTCTATATAGATTCGCTAGCGCTTGTGTGCAGTCAATCTATGCGACAGTGATTCAACATGACGGAAACTCAGAAAACGATCCATTGGGGTGCACCAGCAGGGGAGACTGCCCAAGGGAACCCGGAGTTACTTTCAGAAGAGGTGAATTGGGATTTTGTGGATTTTCTTACCTCGCAAGAATTTGTTCCGGAACCTTCGTTACCTTCTTCATTACCGCAAGTGGAGAATTTTAGACAGAGACAGAAAGAAGAATTGGAAAAATTTATACAACGACAAAAGGAAGCGGAACAAGCTTTTCTCCTACAGCAGCAACAAGAAGAAGAGGTAAGAAAAAAACAACAGCAACAACAGCAAGAAGAAGTAGCAGCAAAGAAACAAGAGGGTGAAAATCAAACCGTCACGGTACTGTTGGACATTTTAGCGGAGTTAAGAAGTCTGAAACAAATGTATCAGACTTCTTTATTACGACCGAAGAGAATACGACCTTCCCGAGCTAAACACGTTAACCCTGTGACTAAGCCTACCGTACCACCCTTAGTGATTTCAACCCAATCATCATCAACATTACGCAGTCCAGAAGTAGGCCTTGGCCGTGGCAAAGGCTTAAGGCAGTTAAAGTTGATTGCTTGAACTCACCCCTGCACCAAAATAAAAAGGCCTTTTTCAGGGCCACCCACGTCTCTCGAAAAGAGATAGCCTTTCAATTTGCCAATAACTCAAAAAAACAAAATAACAACCCATTTTACCCCCTATAGTATGTTTCTTTGTATGAGTGCGTGAGTGTACGTTCTTATTTTAAAATCAAAACTCAAAGATACTTACCTTATATAATTAATTTATTCTTTTATCCATTGTTACAATCCAATTCACAATTCACAACACAACACTTTAATAAAAAGTTCATTGACTTCTTCTTTCTCCTTCTTTAGTCTCTCTGTTTTTTTGAAGTTCTTCACCGTCACACTCTTTTCTTCTTCTTCCTCCTCGCTTTCTTCCCTTCTTCTTTTCTTCTCCTGTTTCTTTTTCTTCACCTGTCTGCTTTCTTCCTCTGAAGAATCCCTCTCTTCCTCTGAAGAATCCCTCTCTTCTTCTGAAGAATTCCTCTTTTCTTCTGACTCCTCTTGTTTCTTTTTTGGGCAATCTGGAGACCAATGTCCTTTTTCTTGACAATAATAACAGGTATCTTTACTTTTGTCTTTTTTAGTCCCTGTTTTTTTTCTTCTTTGACGGTCTGGACACTCTGAAGACCAATGCCCTTTCTTCTGACAGATATAGCAAGTATCTTGACTTTTATCTCGAAAGGAAGGAGAGTAGTCCGTCGGCTGGTCTGAAGAGAATTTTCTAATGACTCCTCGCAAAGCTCTGACGAAACGTTCGATTTGGCTAGTCTCTTCCATCGTTGTGCTCAGCTTGAGAGTGAAATGAATAGTGAAAGGACAAGACACACACCCTTTTATATACGCTGGTCTGCCATGACTATAAATTAGACTATGGTGATTAAACCTGAGTCATTTGACGTTTTTCACTCAAGATGAAACGATCCTATTCATTTGAGAAGAGAGAAGAAGAAAGTAAGAGGCAGAAACGTGATCTATCGCCTCGTACCAGGGCTGAAATCTTGGCACAAATTCATGCCAGTGATTTTGAAGAGGACATGAGTGAACCAGAATCCGAACCCTCTAAACCAAGTTCACCACCCTTAGTCAACCCTGAAAAATACTATTCCATTCGAGAGACTGAAAAGCGCTCCTCAAGAAAATTTAGAACCACGGCTTACAAATACACAGTGAAGTTTAAAGATTTCAAGGCTGAAGTGCCGTTAGAGAAAGCAGAAGTGTTTATCACTGGGGTGTGGGATTCTTTGCTCACTGCACTCAAGCGACAATGTCAACCCAAAGAAGACGATCGCTTGAGACTTTCCATACAACACGACGGTTTGAAATCCCCTGTTTGGATCGAGTTTAGCACCCCTGCAGAATTGACTGCTTCCAAAGTCATGGACAAGATTCAACACGTACAACAATCTAATGATCAGTTTGACATCACCGATGGAAAAGCCACACTGGACATGACCCACGTCTCTCCTCCGCAAGGGACTGGACGCAAAAAGATGTTATTGGTGGACGACCTTCGCAACACCAAAACAAGTCTCGTCCGAATTAACAACCCTCAAGACTAGATGTGTTTAGCCCGTGCCATCGTGGTGGGACGAACCTATGCCAACAAGAACGACACGGTAGAATGGAAAAGAACCTGGGAGAATATTCGAAAATCGAACCGAGCCAAACAAGGAAACGAAGCAGAACTCCTGTTACAACAAGCCGGACTGTCCAAAGACACACCCTGTGGCATTCCTGAGATGCAAAAATTGCAAGATGCCCTAGCTCCACGATACACCTTGAAAGTGCACCCTCAAGAAGTGCGTGGGCCTCTGTTGTTTCGAGACCAAGACTTTAAGGACGGAAAATACATTCATGTTTATTATCACGATGAACATTTCGATACCATTACCAGTATCACTGCATTCCTGGGATATGTTTATTACTGTAAGAAATGTGATTATGGTTATAACAATCGAGAGCAACACAAGCATTGCGGATTGAAATGCCCAGGATGATTGGTCTCTCCACCCTGTCTGAGCGAAGGACCAGTGCCTTGTTCAACTTGTCTGCGCACGTTTGTCAGTCCTACCTGTTACCAACAACATTTGAAGACGCAAGGTTCACAGCAGATATGTGCTTGTCAACTCCTGCCCTACGTGTAGAAAAGGCATATGTACCAATGTTGCCAAGGCACACGTATGTCGAGGAATGAAAAAATGTCACATTTGTCACCACATCGTGGACTTGGAACACCAATGCTACGTGCAAAAATACCAACCCCCACCAGAGAAAGAGGACGGTCACAAGAAGAAAGGCAATTTCATCTTTTTCGATTTCGAATGCATGCAAGAGACCGGCATTCACATTCCTAATTTCTGCGTGGCTCATCGAGCGTGCGAGAAGTGCATTCAAGGACCTATCTTCAGTCATTGCCCTCACTGCAGCAAGATTCCTGGAGGGCGTGAAAAAATCTTTCGGGGACCGAACACGTTAGCCGATTTTGCCCAATGGGTCTTAGACCCCATCGACAAGACATGGAGCCAAGAGGACATCGAACGTTACGGAGATTGTCATCGTCATGCCACGGTGATGGCTCACAATTTCTCCGGATACGATGGACAGTTTCTTTTGAGATACTATACGGAATAAGGCACCGAGCGTCCTAAAGTGACTTTGAACGGAGCCAAAAGCATTTTCATGCAAGTGGGACAAGTACAGTTTAAAGATTCGATGAGTTACTTGGCCATGAGTCGAATGCCTAAAACGTTTGGAATGACAGAAATGGCTAAAGGGTACTTTCCACACTTTTTCAATACGGAAGCCAATCAACACGCCGTTCTACCCCATTTACCTGAGGCTCACTATTACGACCCCGACAACATGCGTACCGAACAACGAGAAGCTTTCTACGCTTGGTACCAGGCTCACGCCTCGGACCCTTTCGACTTTCAGGAAGAAATGCTAAAGTATTGTCGTTCTGACCTGGACATTTTACGGCGTTGCTGTGGAAAATTTCGAGAACTGTTCATGGAACACGGAGGGGTCGATCCTTTGAAAGAAGCTTCATTGCCAAAGCGTGTTCCTTAGTGTATCGACAACGATTCATGCCTGAAAACACCGTGGCTGTCAACAGTTCTCAAACGACCCACTTTGTCAAACGTCAATACTCGGTCAAAGCCCTACGTTGGTTACATTACTTGTGAGACAAGGAAGACAAGTGGATTCAGCATGCTCGCAACGGAGGGGGCGAAAAGACCATCGGAACGTATTCGGTCGATGGCTGGGACTTAGAAAACCCCAAGATCGTGTACGAGTTTAACGGTTGCTTATTTCACGGATGTCCCGTCTGTTACCCTGACCGTGGCATTAAAAATCAGTTTTTGCAACGAACCATGGAAGACTTGTACCAGGACACTTGTCAGCGACGCCTAAAGTTAGAACAGCAAGGATACCAAGTGGTGGAAATGTGGGAACACGAGTACGATCACCGTATGAAAACCGATCCCGAGTTTAAACGCCTCGTGGAAAGTTACCAGTTCATGGACCCGCTGAACCCGAGGGATAGTGTGTATGGAGGAAGGACCTATGCCACCTGTTTGCTGTACCAAGTCGACGAAGAGAAAGGAGAAGAAATCAAATACTTGGACGTGTGTTCGCTGTATCCCTACGTGTGCAAGTATTGTCGCTTTCCTGTAGGGCACCCGCAATTGTTAACGGAACACATCGACCTGAAAAACATTCGACAATACGAAGGCTTGATCAAGTGTAAAGTTTTGCCTCCCACGAACCTCTTCCATCCCGTCTTACCTCACCATTGTCAAGGCAAACTGATGCTTCCCTTGTGCCGTACTTGTGCCGAAACGTGCAACCAAGACCAACCTTGTCAGCACACCCAGGAAGAACGTGCCTTGACGGGAACCTGGGTCAGCGTAGAATTGTTCAAAGCTCTGGACATGGGATACCAACTGTTAGAAGTGTACGAAATTTGCCACTTTCCCAAGACACAACAATACCACAAGGGTGATCCCTGTCAGAAAGGCATTTTCGCCGACTACGTGGATGCCTTTTTGAAACTGAAACAAGAAGCCAGCGGCTATCCGTCCTGGTGTCACACTCCCGAAGACCAAATACAATTCAAAGAGAAATACTATGAACAAGAAGGCATCACTTTAGACCACATCGAGAAAAACGAAGGCAGGCGATCGTTTGCCAAAGTGATGTTAAATTGCTTGTGGGGTAAAATGGCACAACGACCGTGTTTACCCAAGACGGAATATTTGACAGAACCTTCCCGCTACTTCCAGATGATTCACGACAAAACCAAATACATGAAACACGTGGACGTCGTTAGCGAGGATTTGATCTTGGTGAATTACGAAGAAGATCTGGACTTTGTACAAGACGACCCTTTTGGAAATGTCATCATTGCGAGCTCATGCTCGCTTAAAATTGTACGAAGCTTTAGAACTGTTAGGGGAACGTGTCCTGTACTTTGACACGGACAGTTGCATTTACATCCATCACCCGATTCAACAGCACCCTGACATCGAAGGAGACCGTTTAGGAGCCTGGACAGACGAGCATCCCGACGACAAGATTCTAAGTTTCGTCAGTGGCGGCCCCAAAAATTACGGCTACGAATACCGGGACAAACAAGGAGAAGGGCACACGACGTGCAAAGTGAAAGGACTGACTCTGAATTATCGTACCAGTCGAGTGGTCAACTTTGGGGTATTGAAAGAAGCCTTGCAATCCGGAGTGGATGGAAACTTTAAAGTGACCACCTATCAACCCAACAAGATTGTACGTTTACCCCCTCACCACATCGTCAGTCGGCCCTTGGAAAAAGTCTATCAAATCGTGTACCAGAAGCGAGTGCGACTTCCCAATCATTTCACCTTACCGCATGGACACGTTGGTATAAAACATTGGCTGTAAGAGGATAGTCACCTGCTAGAAGGATGACTTCGCCACAGCAAGAATCGAGTGAGAAACCCGATGAGAACTCCAAGTTCAAACCCTACCATTTTCCAGTCTTCTTACCTGACTATTGTGATTGTGCCCGTCGATTGGACACGTTTCAGAAATGGCCTACGGATAGGGAAGGATTACCTTCTTCGCATGTTTTAGCTAGAACAGGATTTGTCTACTTGGGACCTGAGTCAGGATTGGGATACGAGGTACAGTGTTTCGCTTGCGGACTGAAGTTACGAATGGATATATGTATCTATAAAGATTCAGGTATTCTGGAACATACTCGATGGTCTCCACACTGCCCTTACCTTTATATGGCCTTTCCGCCCATCACACTACGGTACAATGTTGACGGTACCTTAGAGACGGTACCTTCCAGAACAAGACATAAAAAACGTAAAAAAGGAAAGATGTACAAGCTGGAGACTGCATTGCGACTAGTATAAAAAGGGGCTATGGTCAAGATCGATAGTTCATTGTGACTACCAAGACCGAGCGAACAAGATGAATACTTTCAGAGAAACACAGAACAAGTTGTTTAGAAAGGCACAATTCAAGTGTGAGGCTTCGGAAGTGGAATGCGATTGTGAGCCTTGCGATGGGTACGATGCTGTACGTTGTGACCTTAGCGATGCCGTAAAGCATCATGGGAACTTTGTTCTCACTATCCCTATCATGGAAAGTGGTGCTGTGCGTGTCAAACCTGAGGGATGCGAAAGTGATGCCGCTCGTCCTCTTGGACATTTTACTGGGTTTCGTTTTAAAGGGGAATGTTCACCTTCACGTCTACCCCCCTACGGATGTCATCCAGCCCTGAGCAAACTCCTGTCCATGTCACCCAACCCTCATCGAAACGAACCTGTGAAAGACGAATATTCGTTCCCTGTGCGTTTGTCGGAATGCTGCGACTTTGAAAATCGTCTTCAATCGTTCAAAGGAAAATGGCCTAAGTCTCTGGGAGGACCGACCCCCGAAGAATTAGCCAGACCCGGATTTTTCTACTTGGGCGAAGGAGATAAAGTCAAGTGCTTCAGTTGCGGTGTGTCACTTCACCACTGGGAACCGCAAGATTCGGCCTACGTAGAACATGCTCGATGGTCACCGAATTGTCATTACTTACCCTTAGTGGGACCGAGACATTGAAGTAACTTCTTACCATAATAATCTGTTCATGGATACTTTACAAGAGAACATTCGTGCTTTGCCTGTGGAGTTGAGAGAACGCATTTATCGAGAACTGGTTAAAATACAAGTGAAACGGAAAGAACAATTGCATCCGTTACGTCACCGGTGTTTGAACCACTGGTACCTGAAGGCTATACAAGGATTGATTCAATTGAAAGTGTTCCATTGGACAGACATTGATCAACGATCCCCTGGTCTTAAAAAGGAATGGTTTGTTATGGACGATTCTATCTACTACATCATTGTAAACGTACTGCATCGAATTCCAGAGGAAGAGTTAACGAATTACCAACATCTTGAACAAAATGTCAACTTGGTGAAAGAGGAAACTTCTGAACGAATTGTAACGTGTAGATTAGTGACTAAACGATTTAAATTCGACACTGAAGTAAAACCATGTTTGTGCAAAGAGTACATTTCTTGTGTCAGACCAAAGAGGATTTAGTATGACCTATTCATGGATACTTTGCTAGAGAACATTCGTGCTTTGCCTGTGGAGTTGAGAGAACGCATTTACCGAGAACTGATCAAAATACAAGTGAAACGCAAACGCAAAGTTATTCAACCGTTTTTAAATTATGCTCTGTTTCAAAGTGTAAGAAGACTGATTATGAGTGGATATTACATCAGGCACAAAGGTAAACGAGGCTATTGGCCACCACCCAAGGATTCCAAAAACAGTGCATATACTTATGGATACTTTACAAGAGAACATTTTGGGCTTGCCTGAGGAGTTGAGAGAAAGGATTTACCGAGAACTGGTCAAAATACAAGTCAAACGTAAAGAACAGTTGCATCCGTTACGTCACCAGATCTTTAACCACTGGTACCTGAATGGTATAAGAGGACTGATTCGTCAGAAATTTTTTCAGTGGTAAGACCTTGTTGAACACTTTCAGTTTGTGAATGATGATCAACTAGACGTTCGTAATTTTGGTTACTTCGAGATTCAAATACTGCAACGTATTGAGGAAGACGAGTTAAAGGATTACCAACATTTGTTACATGGAATCTGCTTAGAGAAAGACGAAACATCTAGACAAACTCTGACGTTTCAGTTACAGTATGTAACATTTAAATTCCCTACTGGAGAACGAACATGTTTAGTTAGAAATTACCTTTATTGCTTCCAAAACAAAGAGACTATAAAATCAAGTTGCCATGCCACGGATTATGTCACATATTATTGAACAGATTCCGTGGAAGGAACTCAATGACCATATTCAAACCGTGGATCATTACCATCGATTATTACAAGAACTGTATCCATTCAATTTGGGTCGACAAGTGGTGTGTGTCTTAGTGACTTGTTTTCTGGGATTTCGTTTACCAGCCGATTCTTTGTGGACTCTTTACGATCAGTACTTACCACCTCAATGGCCTTAAATGGTCACAAAAAACTCCTTTTGCTCAAAGCCTTGCGGTTTCATCTGGATACTTCTCGACCTCAACAGGAAAAAAAGATTCGTCAACTTTTCGCTACTCAAGACGTGTATGACGATGTGTGTGTAGCTTGTGACTTACATCCCCATTGGACAGATGTCCGTGCCTGGAAAGAATGGGATTTTGAGGCTTGGACCCAAGAAGTGGCCCAGTATGCACGAGAGTTGTTCAAGGAAAAAAGTTACTTTTCAACCCGTGTTAGTGACGGTGCCAGAAGAACCCGTCACCCAGCACGGGACAGTCGTGGACAGGCCTGAAAGACCCTTTCGGGAGGACACTTGTGTGACCTTACCCCCTACTATAGAACTGGTTAGAACATTACCCAAAACATGTTGTACAGACACTTGTGTTTATTCCACGTTAATGGTTATCATGTGCCTTTTATCCTTGTACTTAAGCCTTTGGCTTTTATGTATTTTTGTCTTTCGTATTCATGTTTGAAAACATTCAATAAACGTGTTCTGAAAAAGTATATAAACTCTTGTCTTGTTTGTTTTCGTGTCACAAGTGACATTTCTCACACTATGGCTACCTCTGATGTCTCTGCTCCCTCTTCCTCTACTGTCAAAGTCATCGACGAACACTTAGATCGTGCCAGTTGGGAGGCTTTGTATCTTCGCCATCCCTTTAACATGCTCATTGCTGGACCTAGCGGTTCAGGCAAAACCGAATTCGTCAAACGTTTGATCGAACATAAACATCATTTGATCGATCGGCCACCTCAGCGGATCGTGTTGTGTTATAAGAGTGGCAATCGGCGTACAGCCTCTTGCGAGAAAGTCAAGGCGATTCCATCGTGTTTGTGGAAGGCATTCCTAAAGAAGACGACGGCATCGTCTCTGACTCCCGTCAAACCCATCTGGTCATTTTCGACGACATGTTAGGAGAAGACGAAGAAGAAATTAAACTGTGGTTCACGCACAAAGGTCATCACCGTAATGCCAGTGTCGTTTACATCACCCAAAATTTGTTTCAACAAAGTAAAGCCCATCGCACCATCAGTCTCAATGCGCATTACGTGGTCTTGTTTAAAAGTCCTCGAGATAAATCGCAAGTGCAAGTCTTAGCCAAACAATTAGGAACGCCTTGGCTGACTCAGGCGTACGACGATGCCACTCAAGCTCCACACGTCTATTTACTCGTCGATTTGAAACCTACGACCCCCGATGATTTGCGATTTCGTACCCACTTGTTTCACCACTGGTGCCAAGACGGAGGGCCTGTCCTGCACACGTCTCCGTCCTCGACTTAATTTCACTCCACATAAAAAAATCTATAAAAACCTCAGACGCTTTTTCGTCTATTTCACACAACGTCAACATGACGTCCCTTCAGTCGCATCTTCCCGTCAAATTGATTCGTGCCTTGTATGGCATCAGTCGAGAAAAAAATCCACAAATACGAGCTCGTGTCTTAGAAGCTAGTCTCAAAGAAGTCTTACGATGGTTCACGGTGACGGCACGTCAATTACTCCAAGGAATCATTCAGATTCCTCATCAAACCAAACGCTTTTTCGATCGAAACAAAGTCGCTTTGGTCCAACTGGCCGATCCCCGCATCGACACTCAAACCAAAAAAGAAATCATTTTGAAACCTGGAGAGAGCGGTACTCTAGGAGGGGTCATCATTCGCTCTCTCTTAAGATGGGATCCTAATGCCCCCAAAGTTATACCCAAGAAAAAAGTCCAACGAAGCCCCAAGAAGAAAAAGAAAAAGACCAGGTCCCCAAGGAGAACTTCTCCAGTGGCAGGACCCTCCTCTTACCAGACACCACCCCGGAAAAAGAAAAGAAGCCCCCAGAAAAAGAAACAGAGAAAAAGTCCCCAGAAAAAGAAAAGTCCACAGAAGAAAACTAGTCGCAAGAGAGGCACTTCGGCCAGGACGCAACTTTACACTCGCAAACCACGACCTGCCACGACGGTGACTGCGTCTCCGGCAGCCTCACGTTCATCCACTTCTCCGTTGATGACACCAAGAACTGAAGAGTACTTGGAGACGTTGATCACACCAAGAACTTCTCCGTTGATGACCCCAAAAAGAACTTCCCCAGTGGCAGGACCCTCCAATTTAGCGGCAGTGGCTGCTGCTCACAAAGTACCTTCTCCCAAAATCAAAGTCCAAGAAAGATCGGGCATGTTACAAAGTTTACTGGATTTGTCCAAGCAAGAACTGGCTCGATTTAGTCCGTTACGTACTCCTGCACGACGTGTTATGCCTGTCCTCAAACTGATACGACGTAAAGACAATCAGTGGCGACGCGTTCCAGTATAAAAATGGCCTGTGACCAAGTCGGGGGTATCAGTGTTTTTTGGTGCTCCTGAAGACTCAAAGATGTCACCCTCCAGAAAACCCCAAGGAAAGAAAAGGAAAGGACTACCACCACGTTTAGTCAAACATGGGGACATGTTATCTGTCCTGTTACGAGATGTCCCAGTTACAACACGAATTGCAGTCCTTGATGGATCGCCAAGATTTGTCCGAAACAGAAAAATCGCAAAAGTACGGTCAACTTTTGTAACGACTGCAACTCTTTCACCAGAAAGCTTTAGACGAAACAGCTCTACCCACTCTGAAAGATTTTAAGACCTTGATGAAAAGTCCAGCACCATTACAGTACCAGTACCTGTACCAGTACCACCAGTACCAGTGACCAAGACAGAAAAAGGAAAAGAAGAAGAAGAAGAAGGGTTTCAAACTCCACCAGAAAAAGTACCCAAGTTAACAACACCACCTACCTCCAGAATTGGATGGAATAAAAAGATGATGGCCACCCCTTCTTCATCACAAGAGAAAAAGAAAGTGAAGACGGAAGTGAAACAAGAACCGATAACCCCCGCTCAGACATGCTCCTCTTCAAACCTATTGCCGGTCGCACACGCAAAGCATTGCAATCCAAGAAAATACCCCAAGAGAAAAAGAGTAGCATCCTCCAAGAGTGGGTGTCTTATTAACATACCAATCAACACAAAAAATAAAAAATGGAAAAAGTCTTAGCCAGCATTTACTACGATCCCTCTCATCCTGCAGGTTACGCAGGAGTTCAAAAATTGTATCGTGCTGCCAAAACTCGACTGAAAAGTCTCCGTTTACCTCAAGTGCAACGATGGTTACAAGAACAAGCTACCTACACTTTACACAAACCCATTCGACGCAAGTTTGCCAGAAGTCTCACCCGAGTGGAAGGCATCGATCATCAATGGCAAGCCGATTTAGCCGATGTCTCTCATTTGGCCAGCTACAATCGTGGCTACAAATATTTGTTTTGTGTCATCGACGTCTTTTCCAAATTTGCCTGGGTCGTGCCCTTGACTTCCAAATCGAGCAGCGAGTTAGTGCGAGCCCTGCAACGGGTGTTGAAACAAAGCGGTCGTCACCCTCTTCGATGGCAAACGGACAAAGGCACCGAATTTCTGAACCAAGCTTTCCAAAAAGAATTAAAGAAACGTGACATTCATTTTTTACCACCGAGAATCCCGAAACCAAAGCCAGCATCGTGGAACGTTTTCAACGTACTTTGAAAGAACGCATGTGGAAATATTTTACGCATCACCACACTCTGAAGTACATCGACATCTTACCGCACCTGGTGCAAGCGTACAACCAATCTTACCATCGAAGCATTGGACGTGCCGCGCAAGAAGTGACTCCCGACAACGAAGTGCTAGTGTTTGAGCGTCTGTTTGGTACGTCCCCGACGAGGGCTGTCGCCAAGAAAAGTGGAATGTTGGCCGTAGGAGATTGGGTGCGCATTGGCAAAACCAAACGCACTTTCGACAAAGGTTACTTACCTAACTGGACGACCGAATGGTTTCGCGTCACTGGACGAGTGCATGGCCGTCATCCTGCCGTCTATAAATTGGAAGACATGAACGGAGAAGTGCTCAAAGGAACGTTTTATTTACCCGAGTTACAACGTGTCACCAAAAAAGAAGACGACGTGTAGGACATCGAAAGCATTCTCGAACGCAGAACCCGTAAAGTGGGCAAACGACGTGTCAAAGAAGTCAAAGTACGTTGGAAAGGATATCCACCCAGTTTTGATTCTTGGATCGACGCTTCGCAAGTCATCAACTATAAAAAGAAGTGACCATCATGCCCTTTCACACAGACGCAGCTTCGTCGACCACTCCTTCACCTAGTTCTTCTGTGCAAGATTTACAAAAACAACCCTTGTGGGTGTGGTGTGGAGAACGTGTGCCTAAAACGCAAATCGTCTTTTTCTGCCAAATCTTCGTGGTGTATTGTGTCATCGGGGCAGCCATTGCCAATTTGAGTTTGCAACAAGGAGACAAAAAATTGTGGACCATTTTATTGAGCAGTTGCATCGGTTACCTGCTTCCCAATCCCTCCCTGAAATTCTCTTCGAACGGGAACCACGGGAACCTTGTGTCCAGTGCCAGTGCCAGTCACCACTCCAACAACAACAACCACAACAACAACCCCATTTTAGGCGGAGACACGCCTCTGACGTCCAGTAACCCCTCGGACAGCCACAGAACTCTGGAATTATGAGTCACCAAAACCAATTTTACTTAACCTTACCCAGTGACAGTTCCATGCAGGTGTTTCCCAAGAACACGGCCAAATTACCTCAAGCCATCCCCTTAGATCACGAAACCCATTGGGAAGTGGCTTTAGTTGAAATCATTCACCCAACTCAAGTCTACAATGTCCTAGCCAATCAATACAAATTTGATGTGGAAGTTCATGACGAACAAGTGCAACAGTACTTGGATAAGAATGTCAAATATGATCACAGAACCAAAAATGAGAAAACTAAAACGTGGACCTACCAATTGTTCATTCCCCAAGACCATTATTTTAGTGGTCATCATTTGGTCAGCACCATAGCCTCCAGGTTTAATCTCGTGTTTCTGAAAGCTTTGGAAAGTGCCCAAAAAAGTGTCACCATGGAGTACCACAAAGCAGCTCGTCGCTTCTTGATGAAATTTGAGCGGAGTAAAATCGTGTCCATTTTATTTTGTCCTGAATTGTTTGTCATGTTGGGCGGGAACACGGACATAAGAAAGGCCATTCTCAGGAAAAACGAATTACCAATCATTTACGACAACGATACTTTTGCCCAATATTTTCGTTCCCCGGTAGAACTGAACCAAGGACTGAATTTGATATTTGTGTACTCCGATGTGGTGGAGTATAACGTGGTGGGACACACCTCCGTACCGTTACTGCGTGTCATTCCTTTCAAAGTGGATTCTGCCACGGTCACTGACGAGGAAGGTGGAAACACTTGCCACGTTCACCGCGAATTTGTACATCCTCACTATTTGCCCGTCAGCAAGTCGTATTTGGACACGGTCAACATTGCTATAAAAGGAGATCTGGGACAAAATATTCCATTCACCAAAGGAAAAGTCACGGTGAAACTCCATTTTCGAAAACGGTTCTCTCACGACTCGTAAGTCATGTATCCAGTGTACCGAGGGGTTGCACGACAGCGAGGACACGGTTTAGGAGATATGTTAAAATCGGCATTTCGTTCAGTGGCCCCGGTGTTGAAACCGATGGTGACACGCGGATTGCACGCCTTGAAAGATGCGGCACTGTCGCAAGGCAAAGAATTTCTCCAAAATGTCAGCATCGACAAACAAAACCCTAAAGAAGCCTTCATGAGGGCAGGCAAAAATGTCTTGCTGCAAACGGGCAAAGACCTTTTGGGCCGCCGAGACACACCTATAAATGCCCTGCACGCTACCGAGTCAGGCATCCAGCAAGGACAAGGCAGAAAGAGACGACGAAGAAAACACCCTTTCACCAGATTTCACACGTCTAAAGCGAGAAAGACCAAGAAAAGAAGAACCGTTCGAGACTTAGACGTTTTCGATTATTGAGAAAAAGACAAAAAATGATGCAACGAGAGTCATGTGCTTGTTCCAAGTCGGAACTGGATATGTTTGCCATGCCCCCCACCATGATGACCATGCAAGAATCCCAATGGGTGGAATTTAACCCCGTCTCCTCATTGACCGATTCAGCTCCCATCGAGTTTGAAATCAAAGGACAGCCCGAAGATTACATCGATCTGAATAGCAGTTACTTGTACTTGAAAGTGAAAGTAACCGAAGCGGACGGTGACCCTCTCATTATTACGTCCAGAGTAGCTCCCGTCAACAATTTCATGCATTCCTTGTTCAGTGGAGTGGACTTGTATTTGAATAACAAACTGTTCAGCAGCAGCATGGATACTTACCCTTACCGAGCGTACCTGGAAAATCTCTTGACGTACGGAAAAAAAGCCAAGAACACTCATCTGGATGCTTGCGTGGTATGGAAGCCTGACGCATTAGGTGCAAAGTTCGACAGCACTACAATTGATGGGGATGCTCAAAACTTATCGGGATTTATAGAACGAAGAAAGAAAATTGCACTAAGTCGGAGTTTAGAACTGATGGATCGTTTACATTTGGACATGTGGTTGCAAGAAAAGTATTTGCTGAACGGAGTGGATATCCGCCTGAGACTTAATCGTAGCAGTGCCGCTTTCCATCTGTTGTCTAATGCTAACGATTACAAAACTGTCATCCAAGAAGCCAAACTCTACGTGCGTCGTGTGGAAGTGTTGCCTAAAGTGGGAAACGACGTCAGTCAGACGTTGAGCAGAACGACCGCCAAGTATCCGATACGTCGCGTGGAAGTGAAAACCTTCACCATTCCTTCTGGACAACGATCCATGATCGAAGATCATCTGTTCCAAGGACAGCTACCCAAACGTTTAATCCTTGGTATCGTCGTGAATGCAGCCTTCAACGGAACTGTCGAAAAAAATCCTTTCAACTTTAAACACTTCAACGTGTCCAAGATCGAAGTCAGTCGTGATGGCAAGACCTTTTGTACCCGACCTTTCGAACCTAAATTTGGTGACGGGAATTATTTGAGGTCGTACTTGTCCTTGTACGAAGCCACGGGACAGTTAGGAACCAACACCAGTCACGGTATTTCGTACGAGGATTACGCAGGAGGCTACGCTTTGTGGGCTTTTGATTTCACTCCAGACCAAGGCAGCGACGAGGGACATTTCCACCCTATAAAATCCGGCCAGATTCGTGTGGAACTTCAGTTTACTACAAATCTAACAGAGACGGTGAACGTCATCCTGTATGCTGAATTCGATAATACCATAGAAATCAACAGTTTGAGAGAAGTCATTCTAGACTATTAGAAGCCATGGAAGACTGTTATCCCTCTTTACCTAGTGGAGAAACGTTGGAGATGGAATGTGAGGAGACCGTGGAAAAAGAAGAAGTGATCATGATGAAGTCAAGATGGCCAGAACAAGAAGCCCATTTAGTCTCCTGTTTTGCCAAACATTTGGTCGAAAAAATGACGGAATTGATCAAGAAAAATTGCTATGGATGTCAAAACGATCATCCCAGTCAAATTCAACACGACAAATGCCTGATGTTGAATCAAGAAGAAAAATTGGACGAGTATCTGGACGAAGCTTGGAGTCTCATCTCGGACGAAGACGTGTTGCATCAGTGGTATAAAGACTTGCGTGAACATTCTTGTCCACCATTAACCACTCAAGAGATCCATCGTATCGAAACTCTCCTGAATCAGAGTGAGGAGACGAAACGAAGAAACGGTTATTTGTCAGACATTTTCAAGCAAAAGGTCAGGATCGAATTGACGACTTATTATTACCTGTGAAGAAGAAAAAACCACACACAAAACATGGATATCTGGGAACTTTATTACCTTTTGAACCACAGTTCGTATACGGCTTCTTGGAATCCTGTCGTCTGTGCTAAAGATGAACTCCCTCATCGCAAACCTAAAGACCATCAAGCTTACGTAATCAACACGGACGACAGTCATCTCCCAGGAACCCACTGGGTAGCCGTCTACTTTCCTCAAGAAGGATGTGTGGAATATTTCGATTCGTATGGATTGCCTCCTTTGGAAGACGATATTATTGACTTTATGAGAAGAAATGCTCAAACCACCCGATTCAATAACGTGAAATTACAAGGCACAGATTCCTTGGTGTGTGGACAATATTGTGTGTATTTTCTGCATCATCGCAGCCTGGGCTATTCCTTAGAACATTTATTGACTCATTTTGATCCTCGTTCTTCTTCTAGAAACGATGTGAAAGTAGATCGATGGTTTTGTGACCATTATGCTTATCTTTTGTCTCAAGCTAGGAAACGTAGTGTCCATCAATGGCCTAATGATTTCCATCAGTGGAAATCACAACTTCATTCACAACGTTGCCAGCCCTGTCCAAAATAATGTGTTAGTTGAAAAAAAATGTTTGGTATTTGAATAAAATGTTTGATGTTATATTGTTAGATTATTGTTAAAAAATGTTAGAGTTGTTGTTTGTTAGTGTTAAGTGATTTTTGAATAAAAAATGTTGTGTTTTGAAAAAAATGCCTTTGTGGTTTGTTTAGCTATAAGAATGTTGGATTCATGCTCTTTAATTTCTTACTATCCCTCTCATGACACTCACTGAACGTTGCGGCTCGAAAACCGTGTGGGGGATGTTTTCCTTCACGTCCGCGCTTTGACTTTAAGAACCGGGGTTGTTTCCAGTCTAACCATCCATTGTCAACTCATCCTCCTAGGAAGATGTGCTCCAAACTAGCTAAGCTAAACGAAGCCTACGTGAATTTGCATAGGGTCAGACACAGTCTGATACTGAAGCCAGAAGAACTAGAGAATGTGAGAATGTTAAAAGTCACTGAAGACCTGATAGAAGAGCTCTTCAGAGAAGAAGTGAACAGGGAGAAAGAAGAATGGACAGAGAAGTACAGACTTCAAAGACAGCAGCAGCAACAGCAGCAACAACAACAACAACAGCAGCAGCAGCAGCAACCTGAAGCTGACAGAGGCTTTGTCGATTGTCGTATCGACACCAAAGAGTTCTTCTTCTCTTTCCGAAGAAGCAGACCTATTGCCAGAAAGTCTATCCTCAGAGGACATCGCATTCTTAGAAACTAAAAAAGATTGCCATAGCAAACAAAAAAAAGCCCTTTTCAGGGCTGCCCAATACCCTAGAAAAGAAATAACCATCAATTTGCCAATGTGTGTAGGTAGAGTAGTGTGAATATAAACACTAACTCTTTTTTAAAAAATGTGAGGGTATGTGTTTGTGTGTTTGTGTTTGTAAGTGCTCACGTACGTTGGTATGGATAGTAGATTAAAATGATGTCTTTTTTTTTTTGGTGTTTGAGGTGTATATTTGGGGTTAGATTGGATTGCTTTGCGTATGTGGATAGTCTATTGAAGTGGTTAATAACAAAATTTTTTTAGAATAGTAATGGGTAGCATAAAAAGTGAGTGAGTGTTTCTTTTAGGTCCGCGCGTTGTTTTTTTGTCATGATCTAGGTAAGATCAATTTTATGTTTTAGGGGGATGTTTTCCATCAGGTCCGCGCTTTCAGTATAAATTGAAACTCGCTCGGCAGTCTAGCTACCCTTGTTGATTGATCAACACCACCAGAAGAATGAACACCAGAACTGTGAAACTGCTAGAACTCCAGATGCACCTGGAATATGCCAGACGCATAGTAAATGAACTATCCGCGGAAGCCATAGTAGAAGAGGCAAGAATAAATAAGGAAGAGGAGGAGAGAAGAGAGAGGAAGAGGAGGAAAAGAAACTAGGAGAGAGGATGACTTACACGATACCAGAGACAGAGGATTGGGGTGCTGAAGCCAATCATCCCGCCTCTGCACTCCCAAGAAGAAAGGTGAAAGGAGACTGGGGAAGAAGATGCGTGTGTGGCGCCAGGCCAGGAAGGTGCCATCATTAGATAGGTGCATCTGGAGTTAAAAAAACCAACAGCCCTTTTCAGGGCTACCCAATACTCTAGAAAAGAAATAACTATAGATTTGCCAATGTGTGTGTGTGTGTGTGTGTGTGTGTGTGTGTTTGTGTGTAGGTAGAGTAGTGTGAATATAAACACTAACTCTTTTTTTAATAATGTGAGTGTATGTGTTTGTGTGTTAGTGATTGGGTTTGTAACTGCTCACGTAAGTTTGTGTGAATAGTAGATTATGGGTTTCTTTATTGTTTCTTAGCGTATGTGGAGAGTATAGTTTGGGTTTTATTATATGAAATGAGAAAAGTGGGGATGTTTTCCTTCACGTACGCGCGTTGTTTGGTCATGATCTAGGTAAGATCAATTTTATGTTTTAGGGGATGTTTTCCTTCACGTCCGCGCTTTCACTATAAGAACCCACAAAGTTTAATGTTGGAACCATTCTAAGGAATAAATGAGACAAAATGACTCAAGTATCAGTTCTATTTAATCTATTGAGAGACATCTATTTTTGGATAATGGATGTAGAATATGTTGTAGGAAGAATAGAAGAGGAATGGAGGCATGGAGATATGAAAGACTTTGTAACCAGTCAAGTTCAAGGCCTAAAGACAGCAAGAGATATCATAGTAGGGATGATTGAAAAAGAAGTCAATAAGTCAAAAGGCTTCATTAACCCACCTTACTTCAGAGTGGGAAGTTTGAAGGAAGCACTGGATCATGTCATCAAAGTCCGGTGCTTCCTAGAAAAAATATTGTACTGGACAGAATGGAGCAATGTAAAATGGGGGTTGGAGAAGGTGAAGAAAGGGGAAGATCTGATGAGAAAAGTAATGGAGGAAGAAGTAGAGAAGATTAAAGAGAAATGGAGGGAAGAAAGAAAAGATGTGGAAAACAAAAAGAAAAAGGAAGAGTTTGAGCGGCTTAACAACAATTGGATGAAAATCCAAGAGAAGTTCCGAGCCATGGGTCACCCGGATTGGATGCCGGAAACAGAAAAGAAGAAGAAGAAAGGAATGATGGAAAAAATAAGAGGATGGTGGAAGAAGTTAAAGAGTTAGAAGAAGAAGAAAAAAACCCAAAGGCCCTTTTCAGGGCCACCCATATTTCTCGAAAAGAGAATGACTTTCAATTGCCTACCCCTTTTTTTAAAAAAATTTAAAAAAAAAAAAAAAATCCCATATTCAATTCCCCTTGTCCCTAGACAGACCCAAACTCTATTGACCATGTTCAATTTCCCTTGTCCCTAGACAGACCCAAACTCTATTGTCCCTAGACAGACCCAAACTCTATTCCCATGTAATGCTAATTTCCCTTGTCCCTAGAGTGACCCACGATTTTTCTCCATGCTAAATTTACATAGTCCCCAGAGTGACCCAGGGGTGTCTGTAATGGTAATTCCCATTGTCCCTAGGGTGACCCTATTCACTACTTAGAATCCCTGAACTACGCTGCAATCAACTTCTCTTTGAAAATGATAATTTGACATAGGTTCCTATTAAGCGGTTACGGTTTGTAGCTCAAATGTTTACTCTCTCAGTACAGCGTTGCGATGCCGTGGTCAAATCTCAAGGAGTCGTAGATGTTGGCCTTTCATATTTAACACTGACATGGGGGGGGGGGACAAAAGAAGAAAAAGCGAAGTGACCTTTCACAAAGACTTTCTGGCTTAAATGTGATAACATTTTAAAGCTCAATGCATTCAACTTTAAGGTTCGATACTATTTAATATTCGACACTTTACAATAGCTATGTGTCACCCATACAGTATTGTATATCTGTAATATGCTACAAGAAACTGTACATTTTGCAGAGAAATAACCTCATGACAATCGTGGTTAAAACGATGTATAAATTAGGCATTAATTAGTATTGATTGCAAACCGGAAATTGGATACAACGTCTGCTACTGAGCTAGACATGTTAGCCAAGGCCACAAAAATGTAACGTTTAAATGTAGAAATAAACAAAATGAAGAACGAAAATTCTTACAAGTAAACTGACCATCATTACAATAAATTTGTTTAAATATGTTTCACTGTGTAGACTGTCAGATACAACCTCAATGTTGTGCTTCTAGTTACCCAATCCCAACAGTACCAATCATGGCATGAAATGTTAGTGTAGTAATGCAGTTGAAAACCGCACATTGTCACATAATAGACAAAACCCGTGCACTTCGATGGCTTTTGCCCCAAGAAATATATAAAAGAAAAAGAAAAGCAAAGTTTTTTGAGTTGATACACATACATATTCCAGGAGGGATGGGGAAACATTTTGCATTGCCACTCATTGCTTCGCGTCTCGTGAAACTACAAAATCTTTCCTCTTCACTTGTTAAATATTTTTCTATATATTTTGTAACCAAAACAATTCGTGATATCCTTTATTTATCATTATATCCACTTGTCAAAATGTGTGGAACAAACACCAGAAACAAGCTCCCGGATCTCCTGGATATCAAGCAAGCCGCCATCGAAGGACATTCCTCACGTTGAACATGTCTCAGAGATGAAGTGATTTTGTGTCACTCATGTATTGGACACACATACCTGACAAATGCATATTTAATGGCTGGTGAGCCTCGACCAGAACCCTCAGTTAAAAACATTACCTGACAGTTACAGTAATTAATATTAATTCAGACAAGAAAATCATATTCAAAGTGTACAAAGACAGCCCTAAAATTTGTAAGAATAAAGTCGATTAAGATTTGGAGATACGTAACATTGTAGGATAGAGGGGCGAGAGCACGTGCATTGAGAATGAACAACGGAAGTGTAACACATTTTTTGTCGAGCGTATAGATTTCCATCAAAGAGGCATAAGTATGATGATGTCGACTCGATGAAAACCTCTGACGACAACCGAGAATTCGACTTTTTAACATGTGTGGTTTATAAAAGAAACGAAATTTTCAGCATATATTTTTTGGATTTCGACTTTTCATTACCATTCCAAATTAATTTATAAGATCTTTACCGTTCATCTTGTAAGAGTACATGTTCATTTTATTTAGAAGGATTTATCTTTTTTGAGAGTTTTTACCTCTACATTTGTACAACCTTATTCCACACTATATAGTCGGGGGTGTACTGACATGCTGCAAAACCCAAACGGGGCTTATATGATTAATCAGATGACGTGAAACTGTTACCACAGGGAAGACAATATATACTGGAACTATGATGGTTAGTGCATCGTAGCATTCCAAGAGAGACAATTCGTTACGCCCCTTTATCACCCGTAGCTGCCTGCGTGGAGTTTCTCGTTTCACACGAAAATGCCTAACCAATCACTGAGAGCACGAATAGAATCTTCTTGCCATTGTAATCCAACATCATCTTTGACGCTGTCTGAATCAGCCATCAAAGTTTATCATTCAAACACAATCGATAAAACAGGCAGTTTCATTTATGTGTTTCAGATCGTTACATTGTTTTGTTGATGACGTATTTATGCTGTTGAGAACACATTAAAACAAGCAAAGCTCCGTGGTTTATATTAGCGAGGCAAATTGCTCGTAACACAATGCTATCAGATTTAACATAGTCTTTATCAGGTCACGTGTTATTTCATCTGAATTACCAAGTTCAGTTGAATTATGTATATAGGAAACGGTAAGTGGTCTAGCTTGTGTACCGTGCGATTATCTATGAACTCATAATGCAATTCCATGTAATTGTTTTTAGCGTATAATAGTTTTCATGTTGAACCAGATTTATTTCTTGTGTACTCATAAGTAAAATGTCTATAGTGTTTGTACCAAAGCACTTTAGAACTTTCTGGCGCAAGTAATTCACTCGTCAGTTTCGTATAGTTCCAGGTGATTTCTGGCAACATTGGCTGGACCCTGTGGTGCTGGCCCTACTCAGCGTCTGACAGGTCAACGTATCATGTTTCGGATTGTGTCTGCACAAACGTGAGACCCAGGGTGGTTATTCGTGGATTATTTAGCAGGCTAGAACGAATACCGTATAAACATTCAGTCTTTGTCTTACGTTCTATTACAATGCATTTAGGTAACGCAGATTTACATTTTCATGTGAACAAAGTTTCATAAGCTGTAAAGTTGGTTGGTTGGTTAGTTGTTATGGATTTAAAGCCATTTTTCAGCATATGATAGGCTATACGTGGCGGCCAGTATATTTGTTGGAGGAAGAACCAAGAAAAAACTCAGAGAGAGAGAGAGACATAGACCCACGCGAAGTTACTAGCAAAATTTCTCACATACCCATGTTGGCCGAGCCCGAGACTCGAACTCACGCAGACAGAGGTGAGGTGTCAATGATCAATAAAGGCGAACACGGTAGACCACACGGCATCTGAGGATCAGCGTACAGGTCCGAAACAGATCAAGTGTTGGGACAGGGTGTGGGTTCAAAATTTCAAAAGCGCCCTGACTTTCCTAGAAAGGGCACCAACACAAACGTCAAGTTTCTTTTTACTAAAAGTGTGCATAATACCCAATAAATGATGGTCAAATTTCAAGTGACAAGTGACTGTACGTGTGTGTGTGTGTACATTTGTTACGCAAAGGGGTAGGTTCCGGCAACTCGGACCCACCAACGTCCTCCATCCGGCACTGGCTTAAAAGTAAATACAGCAATGTCATACATGTTATGTTAACAGAATAATATTATAATCCATATTTGTTATCTGCACAACATACTGAGTGTTGTCGAATAGACAACGTGTGCAAAATTCCATACTTCAATTGGAATGTGGTATGTCATTTGAAAAGAAGTATTTAGTGCAACCGTAGACCAGTTGTAGAAAGTATTTGTCTTACTCTAAATTGCATACCAGACGAAAATATGATGTGCATGTGGGTCAGTGTTTATTTTGTGGGTTTGTGGCCTTTTTCATGACATAACACACTAGATGTCATGATTGAATATTTTTTTTTAGCAGCAATGTTTTATTATTCTTGTAATTCAAATATGTATTGTTTCAATACAGATTACGGTTTATATACAATAATTGTAACATTCTTTGCATTGCATAAGCGTATCATAAGTTTTCTTCCATTATTCGAACTTAGTGAATTCAGAAAGGATTTGAGAGAGTTGCTAATCAGCAAATTCCTTTCTTCTTTCTGTATCAGTTAAGTACATATATTTCATGGAAAACGTTTCTACAACACATTTTCTCTAATGACGACTGTAAACCGCAAGAACAGGCGGTATCAGAAGGTTGCGAACTCCGAAGTCAGACAGAAACTGAAAGTGCACAGAAAGGTGAGGGGAGTGCCACAGGGATATCCATTTTTTTTTCTGGTGCTGAGTTATGCTGTACAAGTCATGCATCACTAGAGATATGCCACCTACCTTCGTGATGAGAGTTCACCTTTCTTACAGTTGACCCCCCCACCATCTCCTCCCCCCTCTCTCTCTCTCTCTCTGCGTTCCTTAATGATGTAAGACAATAACGACATCGCTATGGGGGTGACACCTCCATAAAGGAGGCTCCAACTCTTTCACCTTCCTTTCAATGTCAGCTTGCCCACCATTAAACGAGTGTGACGACGAGCACTCTCTAACAGGTGTTAAGAGTACCAGCCAAATTTTCACCCTTAAAACAGAACTGGGAAAAAATTTATTTTCCTAAAATATACATGGTGGTCAGTATATCTGGTGAGCTAAAATACAGATAAAACCACGGACCCACTGGAAGCTATTGACAAGCTTTCTTACGCAGCCGTGTTGACCGAGTGAGATGTGAGGGATATGTAAAGGCGAGCGCCTTAGACCACTTGGATCCCCAGGTGGATCAGAATATATATACCTAAACACACACACGTAGTAAGTGGGGGCATTTTACGGACACTGGGAATTTCATGGACAAGACCCCCGGGGCACGTTACGGATACGATTTATACGGACAAAAGGTTGGGCCTGTATACGGACAAGGGAAAGTTGAACATTGATTGGGTTTGTATAGGGAAGACAGGACTGGAACAGATAAGGTTAATATGACTGGAACAGGGTGACGTCATAGAGACTGGCAACAATGTTGCGTGTGGCTGACCTCTATCGGGTGGAACAGGGACAGTGGAAAAAAAAACCCAAAAAGCTATAACGCTTGGCGGGGTGGGACATATAACTTTATATAACGCGTGGCGGTGCGGGACATATAACTTTATATATATATATATATATATATATATATATATATATATATATATATATATATATATATATATATATATATATATATATATATATATATATATATATATCCGCATATATACAAAGATAAAAGAGACAAACACAAAATATCGAATAAATATTTTTAGGCAAGAGAGTAAATCTTTTCGTGACAAAGAAGTGGCCCTGAAAAGGGCCTTTGAATTTTATATTAACACCTTGCAGTCAACATAGATGGCGTCTCACGGATCTTCTTCTCTTCCTCAAACCTCGTCTGATCTCTGGTCTGTAGATTAAGACTCTCTTCAGACAGCATTGTCTCTCAACATAGATCCTTCGTTTCCAAAGGGCCGTGTCAGTCATTTGGGTAATTGTCCATGATGATTTGACATACATGGGATAATCCGGGTTGAACAGCATCGACAATAGATGGGTAGACGATTCTACGTTAGTCCACATCTTGTGAAGAGAACAGGTGAATGGGATAAAGTGAACTGCGGTTATTTATAGTGGAAAAGCAGATCGAAAAGGATTGAGTTCTTTCACCAAACCAAACACGAGTTACAAAATTCAGTCAGAGTGCGGAGTCTGTCTTCCAATACGAAGAGAGCTACCTGTGAAGTCACATTTCCTATATATATGCGCTTGCGTCTGTGCGCAGTGAATAAATGCGAAAGCGTTAGAACATGACGGAAACTTATAAGACGAAGAATTGGGGGCACCGGCCGTCTAGAGCAGCGGCTACCAAATCAGTCACGATCCTACTTCCAAAAGAGACCGATTTTAACTAGGATTTAGTGGATTTTCTCTCTTCTTCACAATAATTTGTTCCTGTATTAGCACCTTCGCCGCCTTCTCCTTCCTTATCACACGTACATGATTTTAGACAGAGATAGAAAGAAGAATTGGAGAAATTTTTGCAACACCAGAAAGAAGCAGAACAAGCCTTTCTCGTTCAACAGCAACAGCGAGAAGAAGAAGAGGCCAGAAGGAAACGACAAGAAGAGGAAGAAGAAGAAGAAACAAGGTCTAAGAGAGAAGGAGGACCGTGAAAGTAGAACGGGAACGGTACTGTTAGACATTTTGACAGAGTTAAGGAGTCTGAAAGAAATGTATCAGACTTCTTTCATACAATCCAAGAGCTAAAGATCTTCCCGAGCCAAACAGTCCAACGCCGTCATTACGCCTACTACGCCTGGGATACCAACCCTAGTGATTTCTACCAAATCAACGACAGTAGCAGGTCCAGAAGTTGGTTTTGGCCGTGGCAAAGTATAAAGCAGTTAAAGCTCATTACTTCCCGTTCCTAAGTTTGTTGTTTTAAAAAAATAAACACCCAACGGTCCTTTTCAATGCCACATACCTCCCTCGAAAAGAGATAGTATTCATTTGACAAAATCAATTAAAACTCAAAATTTCTTTTTTTTCCCCATGATGGACGTGTGTGAGTGCGTAAGTGTAGGTCCTAATGATCAAAATCAAGACTAAGAGACACTTACGTTTTCTGTCTGGTATATTCTGGTACAATTTACAATCTAATGTCACAACACAACACTTTAAAAAGTTCACTAGCTTCTTCTGTGTGTTTTTACTCTCTCTCTCTCTCTCTCTCTCTCTCTCTCTCTCTCTTGAATTTCTTCACTTTCACAGGTTTTTCTTCTTCGTCCTCACTTTCTTCTCGTCTTCTTTACTTCTCTTTCTTGACGTGTTTGGGTTCTTCCTTTTTGGAGGGTACCTCTTCTTATTCTTGTTCTGAACCCTTCTCTGCCTACTGCTCTTGTTGTTTCTTAGGGCAGTCTGAAGACCAATGTCCTTTCTCTTAACAATGATAAGAGGTATCTTGACATTTGTCTCTTTTAGCGTTTGTCTTTCTTTGACGTTGTGGACATTCAGAAGAACGATGCCCTTTCTTCTGACCGATATAGCAAGTATCTTGACTTTTATCTCGAAAGGAGGGGAAGTAGTAACAGGTATCTTGACTTTTGTCTCTTTTAACGCTTATCTTGCGTTGACGTTGTGAACATTCTGAAGACCAATGCACATTCTTTTAACCGATATTGCAATTACATTGAGTTTTATCTCGAAAGGAGGGGAGTAGTCAGACGGCTTCTCTGAAGAAAACCTTCGTATGACACCTTGCAAAGCTCTGATCAGAAGTTCGATCTATGTTGGCTCTTCCATCTTTCTCGTATGAATGAGAGTGAAATGAATACTTGGAGGGAAGGCACCGATCATTTTTATAGGAAAGACACTGGCCTTACATTGATATAGGGGACCATGAGGTTTCAAAGGTAGTAATTTCCTTTTTTGCCATTAAGATGAAACGATTGCATCATTTCGTGGAGAAAGGAGAAGAAAGTAATAGGCAGAAACGTGACCTACCGCCTCCCACAGTAGCTGAAGTCTTGGTTCAAACCCATGCCAGATTTTGAAGATGACGTGAGTGAACCAGAATCCAAACCCAGAGAGTCTACACCAAACCAAAGTTCACCCTCAGTAACGCATGCAAAGTATTACCACATTCGAGAGACCGATGAACGTTCCTCTAGAAAGTTTAGAACCACTGCCTACACAAACACGGTGAAGTTTAAAGATTTCAAGTCCGACGTACGGCTGAAGAAAGCAGAAGATTTCATCACCGATGTGTGGGATTCTTTTTTAACTGTACTGAAACGACAATTTTGAGCCCACAGAAGACGATCGCTTGACACTTCCTATTTATCAGGCCATTTTGAAGTCCCCTCTTTGGATCGAGATTAGGAGGCCATCAGAATTGATACCTTTCAAAGTCATCGACAATATTCAACACGCATAGCAGTCCAACGACAAGTTTCACGTCACTGATGGAAAAGCGACAATGTGCATGGCCCATGTTTCTCTTCGCAAAGGGACTGGACGCAAAAAGGTGTTATTGGTGGACGACCTTCTCAGCACCAAAAAGATCCTCGTCTGAATTATCAACCTTTAAGGCAATATGTGTTTCGCCAGGGCCATTGTGGTGGGACGAACGTATTCGTACAAGAACGATAAGGCAGAATGAAAAAGAGCCTGACAAACTATTCAAAAGTCGGACCGAGCCAAGCAACGAAGAGAAGCAGAGCTCCTGTTACAGCAAGCGGGGCTATCCAAAGACACATCCTATGGCATTTCTGAAATGCAAAAACTGCAAGACGTCTTAGATCCACGCTACACCTTCAAGGGACACCCTCAAGAAGTGCGCTGACCTCTGTTGTTTCGAGGCAATTATTTATTCCGAAGATGGAAAATACATTCATGTCTATCATCATTATGAACATTCCGAAGCCATTACTAGTATCACCGGATTCCTTGGATACAGCTATTACTGTGAGAAATGTGACTGTGGCTATACTAATCATCGAGGGCAACACAAACATTGTGGATCTAAATGTGAGGGATTTTTAGCCTCAAAACCCTGTCTTGACGAATGCTCAGAACGAGTGCAATGTCCTGCTTGTCAGCGAACCTTTGTCAGCCCTACCTGTTACCAACAACATCTAAAGATGCATGGTTCATAGAAGAAAAGTGAATCTCAACTGCTAAGATTGTGCCCTACTCGTGGACAATTCATATGTATTAATTGTGCCAAGGTTCACGTATGTTCAGGAAAGAAACGATGTTACATTTATCACCAAATCTTGGACTTGGAACACGAATGCTACATTAAAAAATATCATTCCAAACATGAAGACGAAGATGACCAGAAGAAAGAAAATCTCATCTTTTTCGATTGTGAATGCTTGCAAGAAACTGGTATTCACATTCCGAATTTCTGCATGGCTCATCGAGTGTGCGAGAAGAATCCAAGAACCTATCTTTAGTCACTGCTCACACTGTGGCAAGATTCCTGGAGGACGTGAAAAATTCGTTCAGGGACCAAACACGCTGATCGATTTCGCCTAATGAATCTTAGACACCATAGACGAGACGTTGATCCAAGAAAACATCGAACGTTACGGAGATTAACATCGCTATGCCACGATGATGGATCACCATTTCTCGCGATACGATGGACATTATCTTCTCAAATGCTATACGGAACAAAGCACCGAACGTCCGAAAGTGGCTTTGAACGGAGTCAAAATAATTTCCATGTAAGTGGGACAAGTGCAGTTTAAAGATTCGATGCGTTACTTGGCCATGCCTTTGAGTCGGATGCCTAAAACGGTTGGAATGACAGAAATTGCCAAAGGCTATTTTCTGCACCTTTTTCAATACCAAAGTCAACAAACGCGCCGTTCTGGCCCATTTGCCTGATACTTACTACTACAACCCCGACAACATGCTCACCGAACAACGAGAAGCTTTCAAAGCTTGGTACCACACTCACGCCTCAGGTCCCTTCGACTTTCAGGAAGAAATGTTAAATTATACTCGTTCCGACGTGGATATTTTTCGGCGATGCTGTGGAAAATTTCGAGAACTGTTCATGAAGAAGCCTGCACCACTGGCAAAGCGTGCTCCTTAGTGTACTCAAACGATTCATGTCCGAAAACACACTGGCTGTCATCCGCCCTCAAACGAATCACTTTGTCAAACGTCAATACTAGGTCAAAGTCCTACGCTGGCTTCATTACTTGTGTGACTAGGAAGGCAAATGGATAAAATATGCCCGAAACGGACGAGGCGAAAAGTCCATCGGAAAGTATTCGGTTGATGGCTGCGACTTAGAAAACCCCAAGATCGTATACCATTTAACGGTTGCTTATTTCACGGATGTCCCATCTGTTATCTTCAACGTGGCACTAAAATGCAATTACAACATACCATGGAAGACTTGTACGAGGCCGCTTGTCAGCTGCGCTTTAAGTTAGAACAGCAAGGATCCCAAGTGGTGACAATATGGGAACACAAGTACGACCACCGTTTGTAAACCACCGATCCCGAATTTAAGCGCAGGGGTATTTAATTTGGATTTATTTCATCATCATACATTGAATAACAATTCTAGCATCAACACTTTCCAAGAAATTGAATAAAATAAATCGCATAACAACTCTAGCATCAACACATTTCCATGAATTGAATAGACGATACATGAAACAGAAACCTAGTCATAGCTAACACATTTGCTAAAAACAATCAAATAATAGAATATTAAGTGAAACTAAATTGTGCACCTTATTCTTGTTCTCTTTCAGAATTTGTGCGTCCTAGCACTAAAACCTGTCTTTCTTTTTACAAGACGGCCATCTGGTCCCTTTCTTTGTTAATGAGGAAAGCACTATTCTCTTTAGGCTTCCCACGGAGTCAAGACTCGCTTCCTCTTTCAGGAGATTTTTAGACTAAAGAATTTTGACTAAGGTCGTCACTTTAAAGTCTGATTGCTTTTAAAGTGTACGCCTCAATTTATTCTGCCTAATCGTAGACAGCGGTCCCTAATTGTCCCCAAAGAAATAATTCCTTTCATCAGCTTTAGACAGTTCGGAATCTGTGAAAGATTTTGCGTGACAATTTCCCTTTAAGGCTAGGGTTAGCTCAAATGTTTACTTCCTAAAGACCGTGTTAAGATAACCCGGTCAATTTCAATGAGTTAGAAGGCTGCCCCTTTGAAGTTTACACTGACATGGGGGTGATAAACGAATAAAGGTCGAATACGTATGCGAAGGATGCCTCAATGTCTTGAAAGAAACGATACCTTTGTCTCAACATCAGAAAGAATGCTTAGCCAAGCATCAACACGTTCTTCGCTAAATGGTCCAAAAGAAAATAACCATCCGTCCAAAGAAAAAGATATTGGTACAACGCGGAGAATTTGCGCCCCTGTTGTTAGCACATATACTCAAAGCGATATTGGCACCCCTGACTAGGTCTCAAGTTAAGATGAATGCCATTAGACATAGCATCAGGAAAACAAATGACTTGCTCACTTTGGCAAACAAACTCAACAACTCCATGAACAATCCCCCTGATAACCCAAATGCCACATACCACTTTAATGAAAACTCATCAAACAATGACGATAGGAACAAAGCCATACCGAATGCCAAATCCGACAGTCCCCTCACCTTCCATACCATAATGGGGCATTTTTCATCTAGCCCCACCTCCTGTGTTCTCCTCAAACGCTCTTTGGATTTGATCTCACACATCCTAGCGATAATCTTTCAGTTTGATTTTCAGGCCAAGTAAAACTTTTGGAATCAGAAGGGATTAACGAAACCCTCCAAATGCCCTCTCCCAAACAAATCACTCTAGGAATGAACCGGAGTGAATCAGCAATTATCACATCCAAAACAACCATGCCAACTTTAAGTGGCCTGGAAACATTAAACTTATCCCCGAATAGGAAAATTCTCATCCAAATTGCTTTCAACTACAATTCAATGACAGCCATGGAGGTGGTTGCCTCAGAACTTTCCACTCCTCCTACCACAGACGTTGAGATTTTAACCACTGCAGAAGAGAATAAAACACTCCCAGTACTACTTGAAAACCAAACCATACGATCTCCACTTTCCCATTTAACTGAACCACCCACCCCTTATCCGTCTCCCAACCCAATCTCTCCATCATATTCAATTCATAGCCCGATTGTATACCCACCCCAATGCTTATCCTCGTTACCGCCTTAACCTACAATCCCTCCTCTTCCACTTTTCCAAAATCAGCAAGTAAATAATGTGACAGACAGTCAAGGTCTGTCCGTTATCGGCACTGAGCGTGGCAGGAATAACGAGAAAAAGCAAATGTCTCCCATACCACCAAAGCTTCAAGCCAAAATCCACAAGAGCATGAATGATATAACTCGAGAACAAAGAGCAAGGCTAATGACTAGACATCATTCAAGGCAAATTCCACATCTAAGGTAATTCATTCTTTTCAAACACAAGGACCCTCAAAGGAAACAGAAGAACTATTAGGACTGCTAGGAACAGAAGAAGAACAAATCAGTTTTCTCATGCATGGCGTATCACCCCCAAGAAAGGAATACTCACCGGATCAGAAAACATATCAAGGAAAAGGGAAAACATCTCTGAATGGAATACCGAAAGACAAAATGACGAAGACAGAAGAAACCTAGAAGACAAACCAAAAGATGCATGCACACACCTAAAAATGCCCAACACTCAAACTTCAGATACTAATCCTACGAAAGAGGGAAAAAGCCAAAAGATGGAAAAGAACACCCCGACTACTCAAAAAACAATCCCAGAGCAAGAGAACACACCACAGCAAAGAACACACCACAGCAAAGAACACACCCTCTTCATCACCTGTGGTAAGTCTAAAACCATCAACCTCAGCATAAAATGCATTGCATCTACCCTGACGAAAACCCACTCAGCCGCCTTTCAAATCATCAGACCAAAAACCAATTATTTTTTAGTAAGATATAGCACCCTCAGGCAGGTGGCAAAAAATACATAGAAATCCAGAACATCGGTCCTATCAGAATATACGTAAACAGGCATAGCGCACTAAAATCAAGTTCCCCGAACAAGCCCTAACAAGACGCTGAAAAGAAGAAGGACGAGGAAACAAGTACTAAGACAAACCAAGATTATGCCAAACCAAACAAAACAATCCAAACATAATGTAGCCTACAAAAAAGTTTTAAAGCTCAATGTGAAGCACAACACTTTAAGCAAAGATGAGATCCCCCGAGAGTTGATAACTCAAGGAGCTGATATCTCCAAGGCATTTAGACTATGGACTAAACGTGGTCTTGTGTCCCCAGCAATATTATTGAAGTTTAACTACTCAATACCCCCATTGCTTGTCTTTTTTGGTGATTATTCCTACCCCGTTCATGAGTACATAAACATGCCACGTTTTTCGAAAATGCCCACACACCAAGAAAGAAAATGAAATTGTTCGAATCATGACGGAACAGCATTTAACATATCCAAAAGTTAAAGCCCTAACACG
The DNA here is from genome assembly GCA_028554795.2 of Sinohyriopsis cumingii. Lineage (NCBI taxonomy): Eukaryota > Metazoa > Mollusca > Bivalvia > Unionida > Unionidae > Sinohyriopsis > Sinohyriopsis cumingii. Next base: position 51,411,690 of record CM068827.1, on the reverse strand, counting down.
ACTGCAAAACACTCAGCAGGAAGGGGAAACAGTATCTGTTCGTCCAATTAACCCTAACCCAAACCTCACTCCTCCAAATCAGCTAACAGAGGGACCTTTTCCCCCGCCCTCGAATGGGAACGGTAAACAGGTGTTAAAAAAATCAATGTAAATGCTCGCAAAATAACACACTCAGGCGTACCGATCTCCCATCAGGATGTATGCACTCAATTAAAATACGAACCTACATACCAAAAAAAAATAAAAAAAATACAGAAAATAATAAGCAATGCAAGTGACACCGGTACAGGCAATGCAAGTAAACCAACGATACCAAGCCCGGAAGTCTTCTCACATACCGCCATTATATCTTACCTAAAAGACTTTTTGGCAGGTATCACTCAAAGTAACCACATACCATGTATTCCCTTTTAAATCTGCTACTAGACGTGCTGGAGAAACACCTTGTTTCTATTCACTAAATATAACGAATAGAATATATATATATATATATATATATATATATATATATATATATATATATATATATATATATATATATATATATTGTTGTTGTTCTTGTTGTTGTTATAGGGTTTAACGCCATTTTTCAGCACAAGATAGACTATACATGGCGGCCAAGTATTAATGGTGGAGGAAGAACCGGGAAAACCCCGGAAAGAACCACCGACCCACGAGAAGCTACCGGCAAGCTTTCTCACATATCCACATTTGCCGAGCCTTGGACTCGAACCCACGCAGACAGAGGTGAGATGACAGTGATCCGTGATATATATATATATATATATATATATATATATATATATATATATATATATATATATATATATATATATATAATACGCAAATGTAATGGTGACTTAAATCTCCTCCAAAACATCAAAGGCTTAAAGTGGGGAGCCGACCAAAATACGCTCGTAACGATTTATAGAGCCCTAATTAGGTCCAGACTGGACTATGGATGACAGATCTACACCTCAGCCAAACCCTCCCTTCTCAAACGGCTTGATATAGTCCAAGCCAAAGCGTTGCGTATATGTACAGGTTAGCTTAACAACACTTCTAAAGAAGGATTACAGATTCTCACAGGCGAAAAATCACTAACACTGAGAGGAGAAGAACTGACCCTAAGATACGAGGCCAGAAGCTCATTACATGACCCTAGTCACCCCACAAGAGACATCATCAGTAGATGCAATATCCCATTTAGCCAGAGACTCGCTCCCTTCCCACCATAGGGGAAAAGATTCACTCATTAAGGAAAGAACTCAAAATTGACAGCCTTCAAGCGGAGCCCATCCAACACCCCGATCTTATACCATGGGCAAGCAAAAAGCCAAATATAAACTTTCTAACAACAACAACCAAACAAGACCAACCGCTAGAGATACGATCCAAAATCTTAAGAATAATTGATAACTCCTATAAAGAATTTGTCAAAATCTACACAGATGGATCAAACTCAAAAGACCCAGACAGAACTGCTTTAGCCTTAAATATCCCGAAATTAGACAAAGTATTAGGAAATAGGCTCCCGGATAATTGTTCTATATACACAGCAGTAGTTAAGTGGGACGATTCAGGGACAATGGGACTTATCATTAAAAACACCCCTGGGACGATATAGGGACTATGTAAATTTAACATGGAGAAAAATCGTGGGACTGTATAGGGACAATGGGAATTAACATGGGGGAATAGTTCGTGGGACTGTCTGGGGACAAGGGGAATTTAACATGGGGAATAAATCGTGGGACTGTCTAGGGACAATGGGAAATTTAACATTACGGAAACCCCTGGGTGGATATAGCCTCAAGGGAATTTAACATGGGAAAAAGTCTTGGGCAACTCTAGCCTCAAGGGGACTTTAACATATGGAAATTGAACATGGTGGGTCTGTATAGCGTCAAGGGGAATTGAACATGGTGGGACTGTTTAGGGACAATGATGGTAGAGGGTCAAACACAACAGAGACAGAGACATACATACACTAGTACAAGCGTGAGATTTATATATAAAGCATTACCAAGACCTGAAATCTTGCTGGGGTGTTCAAAAATTTGCATAATTGTAATGATGCTATAAATAGCTATAATCAAGGAAATGCTCAATGACAAAATGGATGTGACTAAAAGTAACGCTAAAATGACGAAATTGTCCCAGAATTTAAAGGAAAATAAACATATCCCCGAAAGTAAGTTACAATGGTTTCGACTAAAATCGATAAAATTAGTAACTACTTACAATATCAACTTGTGTGACGATCGTGGATAAACACCCATGTATCTATTTATAGCTATAATCAGCTGAAATTCCTATGAAATCTCACTATCTATTTTATAGCTACAACTTGTGGGTTATTCCTTTGGAAAATCCCACTATCTTTTTATAGCCTCAGCTTGAGTGACGTTCCTGTTTATGAACTCTAATACACATGTATAGCTACAACCTGTGGAAATCCCCAAGTCCATATTTATAGTCTCAAAATTTCCAGCGTCAGTGACGTCACTGTACTGAACACTAGGGGATAAATGGCAACAGTGTTGCAAGTGGCTGACCTGAATGCGCGCTACTGTAGGTAGCTAGAGTGTATTTGACAGGGATAAAGTGAGTTTTATAGGAACAAACAGAGACCAATACACACACACACATACAACGTACGCGCGCAGACATACGTGCACACACACACACACACTCACACACTATAAAATGGATAAAATTAGTAACTACTTACAATATCAATTTGTGTGACGATCGTGAGATAAATACCTATGTATCTATAATCAACTGAAATTCCTATGAAATCTCACTATCTATTTTATAGCTACAACTTGTGGGTTATTCCTTTGGAAAACCCCACTATCTTTTTATAGCCTCAGCTTCAGTGACGTTCCTGTTTATGAACTCTAGTATATATGTATAGCTACAACCTGTGGAAAACCCTAAGTCCATATTTATAGTCTCAAAACTTCCAGCGTCAGTGACGTCACTGTACTGGAAACTAGGGGATAAATGGCAACAGTGTTGCAAGTGGCTGACCTGAATACGCGCTACTGTAGGTAGGCAGGTAGAATGTATTTGATAGGGATAAAGGGAGTTTTATAGGGACAGAGACCAACACACACACACACACACACACACACCACAGAGGGAAGAAGAAAAAACAAACCCAAAATATACTATTCACACAGGGAAGAGGAAAAAACCAACAAATATACTATCCAGACGTTCTTACACTAACACACACACACACACACACACACACACACACACACACACACACACAGAGGGAAGAGGAAAAAACAAACCCCAAATATACTATCAACACAGAAGGGAGATAATACAAACCCCAAATAAACTATCCATACGAACGTACGCGAACGCATACAAACCCCAAATATACTATCCACACAAACGTACGCAAACGCATACAAACCCCAAAATATACTATCCATACAAACGTACGCGAACGCATACAAACCCCAAATATACTTTCCATACAAACGTAACCGAACGCATACAATTCCCAAATATACTATCCACACAACGTCGCTAACGCGGAAAAACCCCAAATATACGATCTACACTCGGGAGGAAGAAGAAAAAAACAACCAAATATACGATCTACACAACGTACGCGAATACACACACACACACACACACACACACATACACACACACACAGGGAAGAGAACAAATCAAACCCCAAATATACTATCCACACAGAAGGGAGATAATACAAACCCCAGATATACTATCTACACATGGAAGAGGAAGAATACAAATCCCATACCTACTATCCACACGGAGGTGAGATGTAAATAAAATAAACCCCATATCTACAATCTACGCAGAGAAAAGAAATAAATAACCCAATATGCACTATCCTCAAAGAGGGAAGAGGAAAAAGCCATAATATACTAACCACACAGAGGGAAGAAGAAAACCATTATACACTATCCACACGGAGTGAAGAAATAACCCTTTATATATACTATCAACATGGAATGAAGAAAACAACCCATTATATTCCATCAACACTGTGAAGAAGAAAACGTTTTTTGAAAGCACCTATGCCCTCACCTGCAATGACCAACTCTGCCAAGCACCTACACCCCACCCCACCCCAACACTACAAAACCCATTTAAACCGTTATTTTATGGCATCAGTGTGTGATTTAGGAAACATTAAGACACAAAATGATGGATGAATAGACTGACTATTGTTTACCGACTTGCATGCCTAAAGAGGGTGCGTGAAGGAAAACATCCTTTCATTTCAATTCTAACTAAAACATGTTCCAGAGGGATAGAGATAGGTGAAAGAGCACAATTTCATAAAGTGTGAGTAAAAAACAAATCACGCCATCCTTATTATAGAATGTCAAGACTAAGAGACACTTACGTTTTCTTTCTGGTCTATTCTCTTTTAGAAGGTAGTATGAAATTTCACATCAGGGCAAACGCATCGGCTCACATTGTCAATGTTTCCATTTCCATGTCTTTACTGGCACAAGTTCTTCATCATCTTCAATTTCTTCTTCTTCTGAATCCCTCTTCTCTGTTTCGTTTTGTTTCTGTTTCTTCTCTTTTCTCGTAGGGCACTCTGAATCCCAGTGTCCTTTCTCCCGACAACGATATTAGGTATCTTGACTTCTGTCTCTCTTTCTTAGACGAAGCAGGTATTCTGGAGACAAATACCCATTTACCTTTGCAGATATAGCAAACTTCATTAACACTTACACACTTTCGTATGACTCTCATCAAATCAACGACCAAAAGAGTAAGTTTTGTTGCCACTTTCGCATGTGAATTATGCTTTCGTATGACTTTTAGCCAATATTTGACCGGCAGGTCGATCTGTGCTGACTCTTCCATCTTCTTGATCGTTTGAGAGTGGAATGAATACTCTGACGCTAAGACACTCTCCTTATATACAGGGACCTGCTGCGTATGAAACCTGGTCAAATGTAATTTTGCAATAAGATGAAACGATTTCATTGAGAAAGTAAAAGGCAATGATGTACCGTATCGCCTCACACAATACCTGAAGTGTTAGTTCAAATCTGTGTCAGCGATTTCGAAGACGACATAACTGAGCTTTAATCAATGCTCTCCAATTATGCCACAAAACCACGAGTCCTGATTCACGCCAAAAGAAATTTCGTTCGGTCCATAAAAAATAGTATCACATCTGAAAAACGCAAAAACGAACTTCCAGAAAACTGAGAACGACGGCTTACACCTACAACGTAAATTTATGAGTTCAAGTAGTGCGTAAAACTTAGTCAAATTAAATTTTTATAGTCAAGACGAAACGATCTCTTTTCGAACAAGAAAGCAGACACCAAGCGACAATGGCGATCCGTGTCACACAACACTTTTCAAAATGTATATTATCAGAGGTTTGTTCTAGCGATCTGCACGGTTAAATTAAATGTTGATGTATTTTGCAATAAGACGGACACAATTTCCATGGGATCGCCCATGGTACGATTGTTCGTGCATTAGTTTAATTTTTTAAAATATTTTTTTATATAAATCGCCCATAGGATAGACCCAGTAAAGCATGGCCATTCTCGTCACTGTCTGAATAGCTACTCAAGTCAATTCGAAGTGAACGCGGTAAGAAAATAAGTATAGCCAATGAAATGGCTTACAATGGGTGATGCATTGTTTTGTTCTAGGACTGTGTGGCATAATAATCCCTATGTTCTTGCGTTGTTACCATTACAGTGCAGACAGACTGAAATGTGAACTTACAAGCCCTCTTTGTGTGTGTGTGTTGTACCATTTCTTCTTACCACATCAAAATACTGAGCGTCACAGTATTGGTTCGCGTTTTCAAGCTGACCATTTTTTTATATCTCACTTAAACATTTTAACATAAACACTCACTCACATAGGTAGAGTCAGAACAGACGTGTTACAGTATTGAGGGGCATGTTATCTTTTTTTTCCTTCAAACTAATAAATTTGGGGTTTGCATGAAGTAAAGAACCGAAAGTACAGTGAATCTCTAGGATGATGACCCAATCTGTCTGTCTATTGATGCGTGTATTTACTTAAGAAGAAATATGACCTCTAAAACACAAAGAGATACGGCAAGCATGATTAGAATGAACACAACGATGTTTTCCTTCACGCCCGTGTAATTTAGAGTTTCAATCGTCTTTGAAGACAAACTTGGTCTCCTTTTGTAGGGCTTGAAATAATAAAAAAACTGAAAAATCTTAAGCACTTTGGTATAGATAATTTCATCAACAGACTAAACAACATAAATACCGTTACGACAATAGAAAACCTTAAATCTTCTATCAAAAAGAAATGCATGAAAAAAATTAAAGATTAACGATAACTAACCAATGAAACCGAATTTAACAAAGGCAATGACATGTGAAGAAATGCCTCTCACTTTGGAAAGGTAGGCGAATGTACTCTGTCATGCACCATCAACTTGAAAAAAATTATAAACAGAGAGAAACCTGAATTCAAAATTCAGTTGTTTTTTTCTTTAAAATTATTTCGTTTCTTTTTTCTTTTTTTGGAACAAATCTAAGCACTAATATAGAGTGGAAAAGGGAAAATGCACATACAAGCTTTGATATTTCTGAAAAAATGAGGGGATATTCCTAACGTTCATAACCACCTATATATGCTTGGACTTGTCTGTGAGTTATCCACAAAACAAGATGTACATATTTCTGGTCAAGCTGCAAGTGTGTGCGTGTTTTTGAAAATGGTAAAAATTGGATATACAGTTTTCTCGTGACACTTATAAAGTGAAGAGTCTGTGCAAGTGTCAAAAGCCAAAGTCATATAAGTTTTGTATTTTGTACGGCTTGTAAAGATTTCCACTTTAGAAAATGTGAAGTATCACAAGTTATTATCAAAAACAGAAGTGGAACATAGTGGCTTGCAAGAAAGAAAATAACCCAGACAGTTGGTGTCATCAAGAGTGCTAGAGACGGTACCCGAACTTGCTTGCTTGCTTACTTGAATTAAAGTGATTTTCGCTCTAATGGAGCATGTATCACTGGTTTAATAACGCACCGCGTGATTTTTAATTACTCCTGGGGAAGGAAAGAGAGCCTCATCCCCCAGGCTTTTATGTACTCACAGACTATTTTTAAATTTAGCCACTCAGGTGTAGGACTAACTAGTCCTTAACAACCTGACTGAAAGGCTTTAAACATGAGTGGGAATTGTCTCACCACACACTCATTTTTCTGTCCGAGCGTGGTAAAGGAGGAAAAAGGTGCTCAGCAAGACAGCCATGGATGTTAAGTACTCACCAAAACGCTAGCCCGTACTTATTTCAAATCAAGTCCCGTTTTTTCTAATGGACAATAAAAAGTACCAATAATGTGTTAACCACCTGTGCAATTAGTTCAAATCTAACGAGTCTGTTAAATTTCCTACTTCCTAACATATCTGTCTAATATTAGTACTTAGTGTACATAAAAATAGCCATACTGATCTTATTGAAATTATTATGTCTAAGCGACATATACCAGTTTGGTCACTGTTAGGTTTAAAAAGTTAAGTTTGTTGTGGTGTTCCAATGGGTCAAGTTTGTTTCGAGAATAGTTTAGTCAAGGAGGGATACCAAACCAAATATGGTTCCCTATTTAATAAAAAGCAATCTTTTGGAGCCCTAAAAAAGGCTATTTTTTCTGTTAGAAGGTAACACGTCTCTCTTTTGCTTTCACGTTCTTTCCCGCACTCCTAGTCTCATGATTCTTGATATCAGGAAATGCGTAGCCATGATGGGCGGCAATGTAAGCAGCGGCTTCTACCAGTTGACTGAGGGGGTATCCAGTGTAGGCTTGTCTGTAGAATTGGGGAAGAACTCTGACCCCTAATCCACATTGAGAAGGTCTTGGTTTAAAGGTGTCTAGAGATTTGTAGGCAACGTATTGTATGGCTCTAATAAACTGCCCTGCTTTGTTGACGTCATACAATGCTTGATCTAGCTCCATTTCGGTGTACTTCTCAACGAGGGTCAGCGTCCCCCTCCTCCTCCTCAACCGCCTCAGTTTCCTCTTCTGGTTCTGATACCAATTCTTCAGTTGAGGTAGATAGTTTCAAATCCGCTGCTATGGTGTCTGTCGCTATTATTGTTGTTGTGGTTGTTCTTTCAGCTGAGATTGCTTGTAGTATCGGAGTGAGAAAAGAACGTAGTGCCTCCGATAATTACATTTGAGTTTGCCATACCGTTTGTCTAACATAATTTGCCCTTTGTTTTGCCACCACTGTTTCCGGGGCGAGTTGTTTGTTAGGTATAGTCGGCTGTTGACTAGATGTTATTTGTGTTCTCGAGGTGAGTGGAGTGCTAACTGGCTAGGTCTGTATTTCTTGCTCCCGCTGCTGTTGCGTACATTTCTTCCCTCCACACCGAGTTCTGGGCCTAATTCTTTTAATTTCGTTGTACCCGAACTTACATTATCCATATTATCACCAACAAAAAAAAAAACGCACAGACCTAAAAGAAACACTCACTCACTTTTTACAGAACATTACTAATTTTAAAATTTTGATAAGCGACGGAAACGAAGGACTTAGAGTCACACATTCTAACCAAGATAAAGAAATCATGTACTTATAGACTCACTTCTGTATTTTTTCTTCTAACTGACTAACATATCATAGGCAATGGAATGTTATTTCTTTTCGAGAGTATGGGGTAGCCCTGAAATTTTTTTTGGAACTTGAAGCTATGGCGATCGCTTAGTTTATAAGATGGCGGCCTCCTCTGACGACAGGCTTTCTCACAGGATAAGGTCTGCTTCTTCGGAAAGAGAAAAAGAACTCTTTCGTGTCGATACAGCTGTTGACAAAGCCTCTGTCAGGTTCATGCTGCTGCTGCTGTTGCTGCTCTCTCTGCTGTTTCTGAAGTCTGTACTTCTCCGTCCATTCTTCTTTCTCCTTCTTGAATTCCTCCTTGAAGAGCTCTTCCTTCAGGTCTTCAGTGACTTTCAACATTATGATATTGTCTATCTCTTGAGGTCTCGGTATCAGACTTGTCATGACCCTATGCAAATTCACATAGGCTTCGTTCAACTTGGCTAATATTGAGCACATCTTCGTAGGAAGATGAGTCGACAATGGATGGGCAGACTGGAGACTGCCCCGTTTTTATGGTCAAAGCGCGGACGTGAAGGAAAACATTACTACACGGTTTTCGAGTCGAACCGTTCAAATAGTGTTATGGGAGGGATAGAGAGAAGTCAAAGAGCATGAATCAGGATACCTATAGTTAAACAAACCACAAAGGCATTTTTTCTTCAAAACACAACATTTTTTATTCAAAATCACTTAACACTAACAAACAACTCTAAGATTTTTTAACAATAATCCAACAATATAACATCAAACATTTTTTTCTAATCACAAACATTTTTTTCAAATAACAAACATTTTTTTCAACCAACATATTATTTTGGACAGGGTTGACAACGTTGTGAATGAAATTGTGATTTCCACTGTTGGAAGTCATTAGGCCATTGCTGGACACTACGTTTCCTTGCTTGAGACAAAAGATAAGCATAATGGTCACAAAACCATCGATCTACTTTCACATCGTTTCTAGAAGAATGACGATCAAAATAAGTCACTAAATGTTCTAAAGAATAGCCCAGACTACGATGATGCAGAAAATGCACACAATATTGTCCACACACCAAGGAATATGTGCCTTGTTATTTCACATTATTGAATTGGGTGGTCTGAGCATTTCTTCTCATAAAGTCGATGATATCGTCTTCCAAAGGGGGCAATCCATACGAATCGAAATATTCCACACATCCTTCTTGAGGAAAGTAGACGGCTGCCCAGTGGGTTCCTGGGAGATGAGTGTCGTCCGTGTTGATTACATAAACTTGATGGTTTTGAGGTGTGTGATGAGGGAGTTCATCTTTAGCACAGACGACAGGATTCCATGAAGCAGTGTACGAACTGTGGTTCAAAAGGTAATAAAGTTCCCAGGAATCCCTGTTTTGTGTGGGTTTTTTCTTCACAGGTAATGATAAGTGATCAATTCGATCCTGACCTTTTGCTTGAAAATGTCTGACAAGTAACCGTTTCTTCGCCTTGTCTCCCAACTCTGATCCAAGAGAGCTTCGATGGGATGGATCTCTTGAGTGGTTAATGGAAGACAATAATGTTCACACAAGCCTTTATACCACTGTTGTAACACGTCTTCTTCCGAGATGAGACTCCAAGCTTCGTCCAGATATTCGTCCAATTTTTCTTCTTGACTCAGCATCAGGCATTTATCGTGTTGAATTTGACTGGGACGATCGTTATGACATCCATAGCAATCTCTCTTGATCAATTCCTTAATTTTTTTCTGTCAAGACTATAGCATAACAGGAAACTAAATGTGATTCTTGTTCTGGCCAACTAGACTTCATCATGACTTCTTCGTCTTTGTCTTGGGGTTCTCCTTCCTCAGGATCTTCACATTCCATGTCCAAAGAATCCCTACTATATAAACATTGATAAAAGTCTTCCATGACTTCTAATAGTCTAGAATGACTTCTCTCAAACTGTTGGTTTATATCGTATTGTCAAATTCAGCATACAGGATGACGTTCACCGTATTATCTGCGCGTAGATTTTCTGCGAACTGAAATTCCACACGCATCTGGCCGGATTTTATAGGGTGAAAATGTCCCTCTTCGCTGTCTTGACTATTAATTCATTAGAGAACCGTTTTCGAAAATGGAGTTTCACTGTAACTTTCCCTTTGGAGAATGGAATATTTTGTCCCAGATCTCCTTTTATAGCAATGTTGACAGTGTCTAAATACGACTTACCGACGGACAAATAGTGAGGATGTACAAATTCACGGTGTACGTGATAGGTGTTTGCACCTTCCTGGTCATTGTTTGTGGTACTATCCACTTTGAAAGGAATGACACGCAGTAACGGCACAGAGGTGTGTCCCACCACGTTGTACTCCACCACATCGGAATACACAAAGATCAAATTAAGTCCTTGGTTCAGTTCTACCGGGTTTCCAAAAGCTCTGTAAAAGTCCATATTACTGTTGATCTTGGGGCTCAAATTGTTTGCGACCATTTCTGCATGTCCACCCAAAATTTCAAACAAACTACCATTGAACCTGAGAGACAATGTGTCCGTATCTTGAAATTTGATCATGAGACGATGAGCCACTTTATGGTACTCAATCTTCACACTTCTTTTGGCTCTGTTCAGTGCTTTGCCAAAGGCTAAGTTGAACCTGTCCGCAATAGCGTCCACCAAATGTTCACCACTAAAATAATAACCTGAAGGAATTTTTAAGGTGTAGATAATGAAGGCTGGATTGTTGGCTGGTCTTGTGTCCCCTAAAAACCCGATTTTATTGATTTCTTCCTCCAATTGGGCATTCAGGATTTCCAGCTCGAAAGTGTTTTGCTTTTAGGTGACGTTTCTGATTTGTGTTGGGTGAATGATTTCCACTAAAGCCACTTCCCAATGGGCTTCGTGATCTAACTGGATGGTCTGAGGTAATTTGACCGTGTAACAGCACAACGTGTTCTTGGGAAACACCTCCATGGAACTGTCACTGGGTAAGGTTAAGTAAAATTGGTTGTTATTACTCATAATTCAAGAGTTTTGTGGCTCTCCGAGGTGTTACTGGAAGTCAGAGGAGTGTCTCCGCCCAAAATGGGGTTGTTGTTGGAGTGGTGACTGGCACTGACACTGGACACAAGGTTCCCGTTGTTCCCGTTCGAGGAGAATTTCAGGGAGGGATTAGAAAGCAGGTAACTGATGCAACTGCTCAATACAATGGTCCACAATTGTTTGTCTCCTTGTTGCAAACTCAGATTGGCGATGGCTGCCCCGATGACACAGTACACCACGAAGATTTGGCAGAAAAAGACGATTTGCGTTTTAGGCACACGTTCTCCGTACCACACCCACAAGGGTTGTTTCTGTAAATCTTGCAGAGAAGAACTCGGTGAAGGAGTGGTCGACGTAGCTGCGTCTGTTTGAAAGGGCTTGATGGTCACTTCTTTTTATAGTCGATGACTTGCGAAGCGTCGATCCAAGAATCAAAACTGGGTGGATATCCTTTCCAACGTACTTTGACTTCTTTGACACGTCGTTTGCCCACTTTACGGTTTCTGCGTTTGACAATACTTTCGATGTCGTACACGTCGTCTTTCTTGGTGACACGACTTGATTTGAAATAAGTACGGGCTAGCGTTTTGGTGAGTACTTAACATCCATGGCTGTCTTGCTGAGCACCTTTTTTCTCCTTTACCACGCTCGGACAAAAAAATGAGTGTGTGTGGAGACAATTTCCACTCATGTTTAAAGTCTTTCAGTCAGGTTGTTAAGGACTAGTTAGTCCTACACCTGAGTGGCTAAATTTAAAAATAGTCTGTGAGTACATAAAAGCCTGGGGGATGAGGCTCTCTTTCCTTCCCCAGGAGTAATTAAAAATCACGCGGTGCGTTATTAAACCAGTGATACATGCTCCATTAGAGCGAAAATCACTTTAATTCAAGTAAGCAAGCAAGCAAGTTCGGGTACCGTCTCTAGCACTCTTGATGACACCAACTGTCTGGGTTATTTTCTTTCTTGCAAGCCACTATGTTCCACTTCTGTTTTTGATAATAACTTGTGATACTTCACATTTTCTAAAGTGGAAATCTTTACAAGCCGTACAAAATACAAAACTTATATGACTTTGGCTTTTGACACTTGCACAGACTCTTCACTTTATAAGTGTCACGACAAAATTGTATATCCAATTTTTACCATTTTCAAAAACACGCACACACTTGCAGCTTGACCAGAAATATGTACATCTTGTTTTGTGGATAACTCACAGACAAGTCCAAGCATATATAGGTGGTTATGAACGTTAGGAATATCCCCTCATTTTTTCAGAAATATCAAAGCTTGTATGTGCATTTTCCCTTTTCCACTCTATATTAGTGCTTAGATTTGTTCCAAAAAAAGAAAAAAGAAACGAAATAATTTTAAAGAAAAAAACAACTGAATTTTGAATTCAGGTTTCTCTCTGTTTATAATTTTTTTCAAGTTGATGGTGCATGACAGAGTACATTCGCCTACCTTTCCAAAGTGAGAGGCATTTCTTCACATGTCATTGCCTTTGTTAAATTCGGTTTCATTGGTTAGTTATCGTTAATCTTTAATTTTTTTCATGCATTTCTTTTTGATAGAAGATTTAAAGTTTTCTATTGTCGTAACGGTATTTATGTTGTTTAGTCTGTTGATGAAATTATCTATACCAAAGTGCTTAAGATTTTTCAGTTTTTTTATTATTTCAAGCCCTACAAAAGGAGACCAAGTTTGTCTTCAAAGACGATTGAAACTCTAAATTACACGGGCGTGAAGGAAAACATCGTTGTGTTCATTCTAATCATGCTTGCCGTATCTCTTTGTGTTTTATAGGTCATATTTCTTCTTAAGTAAATACACGCATCAATAGACAGACAGATTGAGTCATCATCCTAGAGATTCACTGTACTTTCGGTTCTTTACTTCATGCAAACCCCAAATTTATTAGTTTGAAGGAAAAAAAAGATAACATGCCCCTCAATACTGTAACACGTCTGTTCTGACTCTACCGATGTGAGTGAGTGTTTATGTTAAAATGTTTAAGTGAGATATAAAAAAATGGTCAACTTGAAAACGCGAACCAATACTGTGACGCTCAGTATTTTGATGTGGTAAGAAGAAATGGTACAACACACACATACAAAGAGAGCTTGTAAGTTCACATTTCAGTCTGTCTGCACTGTAATGGTAACAACGCAAGAACATAGGGATTATTATGCCACACAGTCCCAGAACAAAACAATGCATCACCCATTGTAAGCCATTTCATTGGCTATACTTATTTTCTTACCGCGTTCACTTCGAATTGACTTGAGTAGCTATTCAGACAGTGACGAGAATGGCCATGCTTTACTGGGTCTATCCTATGGGCGATTTATATAAAAAAATATTTTAAAAAATTAAACTAATGCACGAACAATCGTACCATGGGCGATCCCATGGAAATTGTGTCCGTCTTATTGCAAAATACATCAACATTTAATTTAACCGTGCAGATCGCTAGAACAAACCTCTGATAATATACATTTTGAAAAGTGTTGTGTGACACGGATCGCCATTGTCGCTTGGTGTCTGCTTTCTTGTTCGAAAAGAGATCGTTTCGTCTTGACTATAAAAATTTAATTTGACTAAGTTTTACGCACTACTTGAACTCATAAATTTACGTTGTAGGTGTAAGCCGTCGTTCTCAGTTTTCTGGAAGTTCGTTTTTGCGTTTCTCAGATGTGATACTATTTTTTATGGACCGAACGAAATTTCTTTTGGCGTGAATCAGGACTCGTGGTTTTGTGGCATAATTGGAGAGCATTGATTAAAGCTCAGTTGTGTCGTCTTCGAAATCGCTGACACGGATTTGAACTAACACTTCAGGTTTTGTGTGAGGCGATACGGTACATCATTGCCTTTTACTTTCTCAATGAAATCGTTTCATCTTATTGCAAAATTACATTTGACCAGGTTTCATACGCAGCAGGTCCCTGTATATAAGGAGAGTGTCTTAGCGTCAGAGTATTCATTCCACTCTCAAACGATCAAGAAGATGGAAGAGTCAGCACAGATCGACCTGCCGGTCAAATATTGGCTAAAAGTCATACGAAAGCATAATTCACATGCGAAAGTGGCAACAAAACTTACTCTTTTGGTCGTTGATTTGATGAGAGTCATACGAAAGTGTGTAAGTGTTAATGAAGTTTGCTATATCTGCAAAGGTAAATGGGTATTTGTCTCCAGAATACCTGCTTCGTCTAAGAAAGAGAGACAGAAGTCAAGATACCTAATATCGTTGTCGGGAGAAAGGACACTGGGATTCAGAGTGCCCTACGAGAAAAGAGAAGAAACAGAAACAAAACGAAACAGAGAAGAGGGATTCAGAAGAAGAAGAAATTGAAGATGATGAAGAACTTGTGCCAGTAAAGACATGGAAATGGAAACATTGACAATGTGAGCCGATGCGTTTGCCCTGATGTGAAATTTCATACTACCTTCTAAAAGAGAATAGACCAGAAAGAAAACGTAAGTGTCTCTTAGTCTTGACATTCTATAATAAGGATGGCGTGATTTGTTTTTTACTCACACTTTATGAAATTGTGCTCTTTCACCTATCTCTATCCCTCTGGAACATGTTTTAGTTAGAATTGAAATGAAAGGATGTTTTCCTTCACGCACCCTCTTTAGGCATGCAAGTCGGTAAACAATAGTCAGTCTATTCATCCATCATTTTGTGTCTTGATGTTTCCTAAATCACACACTGATGCCATAAAATAACGGTTTAAATGGGTTTTGTAGTGTTGGGGTGGGGTGGGGTGTAGGTGCTTGGCAGAGTTGGTCATTGCAGGTGAGGGCATAGGTGCTTTCAGAAAACTTTTTCTTCTTCACTGTGTTGATGGAATATAATGGGTTATTTTCTTCATTCCATGTTGATAGTATATATAAAGGGTTATTTCTTCACTCCGTGTGGATAGTGTATAATGGTTTTCTTCTTCCCTCTGTGTGGTTAGTATATTATGGCTTTTTCCTCTTCCCTCTTTGAGGATAGTGTATATTAGGTTATTTATTTCTTCCCTCTGCGTAGATTGTAGATATGGGGTTTATTTTATTTACATCTCACCTCCGTGTGGATAGTAGGTATGGGATTTGTATTCTTCCTCTTCCATGTGTAGATAGTATATTTGGGGTTTGTATTATCTCCCTTCTGTGTGGATAGTATATTTGGGGTTTGATTTTTCCTCTTCCCTGTGTGTGTGTGTGTGTGTGTGTGTGTGTGTGTGTGTGTGTGTGTGTGTGTGTGCGTGTGTGTCTGTGTGTGTGTATTCGCGTACGTTGTGTAGATCGTATATTTGGTTGTTTTTCTTTCTTCTTCCTCCCGAGTGTAGATCGTATATTTGGGGTTTGTCCGCGTTAGCGATGTTGTGTGGATAGTATATTTGGGAATTGTATGCGTTCGGGTACGTTTGTATGGAAAGTATATTTGGGGTTTGTATGCGTTCGCGTACGTTTGTATGGATAGAATATTTGGGGGTTGTATGCGTTCGCGTACGTTTGTATGGATAGTATATTTTGGGGTTTGTATGCGTTTGCGTACGTTTGTGTGGATAGTATATTTGGGGTTTGTATGCGTTCGCGTACGTTTGTATGAATAGTTTATTTGGGGTTTGTATTATCTCCCTTCTGTGTTGATAGTATATTTGGGGTTTGTTTTTTCCTCTTCCCTCTGTGTGTGTGTGTGTGTGTGTGTGTGTGTGTGTGTGTGTGTGTGTGTTAGTGTAAGAACGTCTGGATAGTATATTTGTTGGATTTTTCCTCTTCCCTGTGTGAATAGTATATTTTGGGTTTGTTTTTTTTCTTCTTCCCTCTGTGGTGTGTGTGTGTGTGTGTGTGTGTGTGTTGGTCTCTGTCCCTATAAAACTCCCTTTATCCCTATCAAATACATTCTACCTGCCTACCTACAGTAGCGCGTATTCAGGTCAGCCACTTGCAACACTGTTGCCATTTATCCCCTAGTTTCCAGTACAGTG
This sequence comes from Sinohyriopsis cumingii, assembly GCA_028554795.2. NCBI lineage: Eukaryota > Metazoa > Mollusca > Bivalvia > Unionida > Unionidae > Sinohyriopsis > Sinohyriopsis cumingii. The sequence continues at coordinate 51,395,074 of CM068827.1, read as the reverse complement.
ACGTCACTGACGCTGGAAATTTTGAGACTATAAATATGGACTTAGGGTTTTCCACAGGTTGTAGCTATACATATGTACTAGAGTTCATAAACAGGAACGTCACTGAAGCTGAGGCTATAAAAAGATAGTGGGGTTTTCCAAAGGAATAACCCACAAGTTGTAGCTATAAAATAGATAGTGAGATTTCATAGGAATTTCAGCTGATTATAGATACATAGGTATTTATCCACGATCGTCACACAAGTTGATATCGTAAGTAGTTACTAATTTTATCCATTTTATGGTGTGTGTGTGTGTGTGTGTGTGTGTGTGTGTGTGTGTGTGTGCACGTATGTCTGCGCGCGTACGTTGTATATGTGTGTGTGTGTGTATTGGTCTCTGTTTGTTCCTATAAAACTCACTTTATCCCTGTCAAATACACTCTAGCTACCTACAGTAGCGCGCATTCAGGTCAGCCACTTGCAACACTGTTGCCATTTATCCCCTAGTGTTCAGTACAGTGACGTCACTGACGCTGGAAATTTTGAGACTATAAATATGGACTTGGGGATTTCCACAGGTTGTAGCTATACATATGTATTAGAGTTCATAAATAGGAACGTCACTCAAGCTGAGGCTATAAAAAGATAGTGGGATTTTCCAAAGGAATAACCCACAAGTTGTAGCTATAAAATAGATAGTGAGATTTCATAGGAATTTCAGCTGATTATAGCTATAAATAGATACATGGGTGTTTATCCACGATCGTCACACAAGCTGATATTGTAAGTAGTTACTAATTTTATCGATTTTAGTCGAAACCATTGTAACTTACTTTTCGGGGATATGTTTATTTTCCTTTAAATTCTGGGACAATTTCGTCATTTTAGCGTTACTTTTAGTCACATCCATTTTGTCGTTGAGCATTTCCTTGATTATAGCTATTTATAGCATCGTTACAATTATGCAAATTTTTGAACACCCCAGCAAGATTTCAGGTCTTGGTAATGCTTTATATATAAATCTCACGCTTGTACTAGTGTATGTATGTCTCTGTCTCTGTTGTGTTTGACCCTCTACCATCATTGTCCCTAAACAGTCCCACCATGTTCAATTCCCCTTGACGCTATACAGACCCACCATGTTCAATTTCCATGTGTTAAATTCCCCTTGAGGCTAGAGTTGCCCAAGACTTTTTCCCATGTTAAATTCCCTTGAGGCTATATCCACCCAGGGGTTTCCGTAATGTTAAATTTCCCATTGTCCCTAGACAGTCCCACGATTTATTCCCCATGTTAAATTCCCCTTGTCCCCAGACAGTCCCACGAACTATTCCCCCATGTTGATTCCCATTGTCCCTATACAGTCCCACGATTTTTCTCCATGTTAAATTTACATAGTCCCTATATCGTCCCAGGGGTGTTTTTAATGATAAGTCCCATTGTCCCTGAATCGTCCCACTGAACTACTCACAGCAGAATTCTGGGCCACATTTAAAGCGCTAAAATTGGCAAACAACCAAAAACTCCACAAAACGCTAAAAATCAGCGACTCACTTAGCATTTAAAAATCCTTAGAAACCGGAAATTCAAAGGGGCAAGAAAACCTCCCAAAGGAAACAAAATTGCTTCTTAGAAACATGATGAAACAATATCAAATTGTGGAATTCATGTGGGTGCCATCCCATATTAAGGTTCCCGGCAATGACAACGCTGACTTGGAGGCAAGGAACAAACTCAATGACCCAAACACTACCCATAATGATTACAGCATCCCAGAGATATCAGCATGATATTCAAAAAATCACATAAAAATGACAAACTGAATGGGATTCATGCCCCAAAGGTCATACGCTGTACTCGATAATAACAAAAAAACAGCGAGTCGCAAAATCTAACCCCCAATAACAACCAACAAGCCATAAATAGGGTCAAAACTGGCAACACCCTGCTAGCAGGTAGTATGGGGAAATATATACAAATTAATAAAGACAGAGGAGCGAACTGTCCGTACTGCCCCACCACTGAGGATCTCCGGCACGTATTCAATACATGCCCTAGATACAAAATACCAAGGGAAAAACTAATCAGTTCTATTAAGAATATTGGCACTTCCTACTCCTATCCTGAATTATTATACCAGAACAACCCTAACCCCAAGATAACTAACGAATCCAAATTAATTTGCCTAAAATAGATAGATAAAATAGGAAAATTATAATTATATACAAGTAATCAATTTAGTATGGCAATTCAATGAGCAATACAGAAAGTAATAAGCAGTAAGCAGTAAGTAACTAAGCAATGCGGTATAACAATTGGCCCCAACACATCCCTGTTCGTTTCAATAATAACTTTAAAATTGAAACCAAAACCTCACCCAAAGCGAATCATAAAATGATGCCGCTTCCATACAGACGGCTACAGATTTACTTGACGCCTTTATGAATTTTGACTGGGTGGTGAAGTGGGTGCTGAGGTGGCATACGGTATATTTCTTAAGTAGGGGTGGCTCAGCCTGTGCGCGGGCCTATGCTGTATTTCCACATATCACCCACTACGACAATGCAGGCGGCGTTAGAAGTGTGATTCGTTAAGCAATGCAATACGACTGCAGGTACACAAATGTAGTCGGCAGCCAAACCATCCCTATTTATCCAAAATACAACTACTAACAATTTTTCCTTCTTTCTTCTACAACTCATGATATGGTGGATCCCTAAAATATAAGGAATGAAAACTGGCCTTTAAAATTATTTATTATAAGGTGGCTTAAATCCCAGCCATCACACCAGCTGTTCAATGCGCCAACGATTTGACTAACTAAATTATTGAGTATAGCGTAAGATCCCAAGTTATATTTATAAGGTGGCTACAAACCCAAAGCCATCAGACCCACCCGCACAATGTGGCAATTAAAATTAGTCAATTAAGACATAGGACCCGAAACAATTAGACTTATAAGGTGGCTAAACCCAGCCGTCAGGTCCCCCGCACTATGCAGAAAACTTTATATTCTAAGTAAGGTTCACTAACTATTAACGTTTTAAATAAATTCCCTATAAAATATCTTTGGCAGATCCACTATGCCACCTCTACTACTACAAACAGCACAAATGTTTTTCTAAATTATAATTACGGCATGATGACACCATTTGACATTCGGTAAAATTGGGAGCTAAAAGAAAACCAAATGCTCCTGGTTTTAAGGCGCTTTCCTACTATACAGTCCGACATTCCTTTTCTCCACCGGACATCTCGTACACAAGTGAGTGCGTGTGGGTCGACTCCTACTCACCACACGTCCCATGAGACAACAATGTCTCGAAAACGGACAAATCAATCAGCAAACGGTGTGCATTAAAGCGTTGAGGTGCGCGGCACTATTCCGTCCCCCTCGAAAAAAATTAATCAGCTCATGTGGGGACATTAAACGGTCACGCATGCCCTAGTGGGCGAATGCGACCTTAATCTAACGAACGAACGAACCTGTCTGACCATCCATTGTTGACTCATCCACCTATCAAGATGTTTTCAAGACTAGCAAAGCTGAACGAAGCGCACATGAATTTACATCGTGTCAGGCAAAACCTGATACCCAAGCCTGATGAGACAGATAATGTCAGGATGTTGAAAGTGGTCCAAGACCTGATAGAAGAGGTGTTTGAAGAGGAAATCAAGAAGGAGCAGGACGAACGGACAGAGAAGTATAGACTTCAGAAATAGCAGAGAGAACAGGGACAACAACAGCAGGAGCCAGACAGAGGCTTTGTGGACTGCCGTGTGGACACGAAAGCGTTCTCATTCTCTTTCTGCAGAAGCAGACCATATCTTGTCGGAAAGCCTGCAGCCAAACGAGGATCACGAAAACATCGTCAGAGCGAACAACAATAACAACAGCTCTCGGACCTCCCGCTACAACAACAACATCAGCAGCAATATCTACATCTACATTGTCAACAAGCAATGAAAACAAGGACGTAGAAAAAGAAATAACATTAAAAACAAAATCAACTGAGACAACGAGTAATATACTAAAACAACAATTACTCCAACTATAACAGCAAAGTCGCTGATAGCGATGCCAACGGCTACCACCACAACAACAGGACCATCAATCACATTAGTGAAACAAATATTACTGAACTATTATGCTAAAGAGGATCAAACCAGAACCAGTAAAGGACAAAACAAGAAAAACATAGATGTTTAAAAAAACGGGAGTATATAATCAACTACATCGTTGAACAAATTGAACTATGTGGTATAACACGTCTGCTCGAAAACAATGAGACAACATAAAAACACGTTCAAACACTGGGAATCATCTTGCAAGGATACCATGTCTATTATAACGAAGGTAGCCTACCCAAAACAATTTGAACAGAAATATCAGCAAACTAGGACGGAAGTTCATTGACTTACCTTATTATGCTGTCTTAGCCCTATGCGTCAACAAGCTGTACACGATCTACGACATGAGATTACACCAATCGAAATGCATTATCACTGGGACAGATTGGCGGTAGGAGACATGGTAGCGTTTCGCAAATACAAGGGGAGACCAAAGGAGAGATTCCAAGCTCCAGAATGCATCTATCAGCTGATAACCACCCCCCGGTAAACCCAGCCCTTTTCAGGGCTAAACCAATTGCCTCATATTAATAGGGTTCAATTTGGCATGAAACCTTCACTTTAGAAAACTTCTACAACTACCATGACCCTTTGAACACCGTTCTAAATTAAAAACTAATATATACTTAACTTGATATACAAATAAAAAGGGTCACGCTGATCCCTTTTTAAAAATGCAATTTGGAGGTACACTTGTACACCAAATACAAATTATGATAGGAAAATGTATAATTAAATAGCTGACTCTAACTACAATTGTGGCTTACACAAAATTGGTAGTAGGATCTACCCACAATGTAGACAACTGTGTCGAATTTGACAGTTTTATTCTTGGCGTTTCAGGTGCGATATGGCTGACGTTTGGTCACCACTTCCGGGTCCTTCTCCTCCCTGCCTACTCGGACATTAAAAGACGCGTGTGTGAGCCGATTCTCACTCGTCAATAAATCAGGTGCCCCGAACAGCGTGTAAGAATGGAACCGGAGTGACGTCATAAGAGCAATGCCCAACCCAGCGAGATGTCTTATCCAGTAGTATACAGACATTATTTATAAGAGTGGGTGTTGGGTCCATTCCAACTCATATTAGACTATCATACAGGTCGAGTGGAACTTATTGTCTCGCGACCTGTCTGCTAAATCAAACAGCACTCTGAGTACGTTAATGCATTCGGGTATGGGTATTATCCCGTTCCACTCCAAAACATCTACCAGTCGAGAATTGATGTTTTGTGTTTATGTATTTGTTTCTTTGTCTATGTCTACACAGTTATATGTCCCGCCCGGCCAGGCATTATATAAAGCTATATGTCCCGCCCTGCCAAACGTTATAGCTTTTTTGCCCGTTTTCCGTTTTGCCCGATTGAGGTCAGCCACTTGCAACATTGTTCCCAGTGTCCATTCCTACTGTCCCTATACAAACACAACCTACGTTACTCTTTCCATTGTCTGTATACAGGTCCAAACTTTTGTCCGTATAAATCTTGTCCGTAAACGTGCCCAGGGAGTTTTGTCCATTTAATTCCCATTGTTCGTAAAATGCCCCCACTTACTACTCACAGTCAACAACGAATTGTGTGCAAACTAATTTTTTGGAAACAAAGCTAAACGCTCTCAATGAGATTTTGTTAACGGGAAAATAACAAAAACAAAACAAGACGTATAATAGACACAACGGAAACGTTGAATTACAAATCTTGTATATGACTATTTACCTAAGCATTATTTACGAATATTGTATATATTACTTGACTAAGTATTATTTAAAAACTATGGATATCCCACCCTATTTGCTCGAACTCCCAAGATAAATTGGCGGCGTATTCAGTAAGATTTTTCTTTCCTTATTTCAGAACTCAAGATGTCGTTGTAGACAATTGCAAATTGTATAAAGTCTCTGAAAGTATGGCCAAGGGAAGAGAAGTATTCTGTAACTGGGCTTCTAACTTCTTTGTCATCCAATCAGATCTCAGAGGACAGATCTTTTTGTGTAGCTGTTATATTCCTCTGATGGCCGCAAATCTTACAAGTGATGAGATGAATTACATTCTGTTTTGCACATTTTGTTTAGATATATATGTTCAATCTTTCATTCGTCATTGTGCTAGATAAGGTGTTTGTCTCTATCATATGTTGACATGTTTTACACCTTCTATCAACACTGTGCCCAGATATACAAGAATGTTCTTGGTTTGTGATCATTTTTCGATCTGTGTTATGTATATTTGATTTAATTATATCTGATTTAATATATATTTCAATTTAATTGTCAGTTTTATATATTAAAATTTTTTTCTTCATTACATGATATTGTAATGTAAATTTATTCGCGAGATATTTTTTTTGGAAACTATTTTGACCTTGACTGTTAGTTTATAAACACCAGGTGTTGATCTAAATCCTGACCTTGTTTCAGAATTTGTAGCAACCTTCGTAAACAAGTTCAATTTTATTTTAAAATGATTGGTTGTTTCCAAGGTCATGATGGGACCTTGTCTTTAAGATATAAAGTTTTTTAAATTTTTTTATTTCTTAGGGTAAAAATGATTGGTTTGTGGTTTTCATCAGGGTAACACTGGGTAAACGTGATCTGTTACAAGTATTTGCTTCTACAAACTTCTAGATGATCATGTGACCCTTGTTTACGTTTTAAAAACTCCATATAACCCATGTTTTGGAGAATTAATCTCAGTAGAAGTTGGGCCATTAAACTGTTTGTTGTATGTTGTGCTGTTTGGAGTTATTTCAAATTACTTGGATTCAAAATAATTAATTCTGTTATTTTTCTGGAAAATGTGTGCTCATGTAATATTGTGGAACAAGGACAGTTTTTTTTATAAATATTTATTCAGCTATCAGAAACCGTTATGATAATTCTTACTTCTACAAGGAACTGTAGACTTCAACACGACAGGTTGTAGCATACGTCGTCTTCCATCTTGGATTCTTCGTCGAGATCTGAACGTGAAATCAGTAGAACATTTTGTTATTAGGACTACTAAATTTTATTCTTGGATAATTCTCGGATTACTTTTGGATTTGATTCTATAAAACTGTAAGTTCGTATTTTCGTTCTCATTTTTATAGAATTTTTCCAGGGAAATAAATTATTGTATTTTTCAAAGCTTTTTGTTTTCAGTCTTTCTTGTGTTACTGTTTATTCCAGCCTAAACAAGTGACATAAGATCTGATATAGGCTACCACTGGTCTTTTCAGGAGGATTAACCATAGAATGTCACACAATCCCACAAATGGGTCAATATATCTTGATCTGACCTTCTTTTGGTTTCTCTGTACTGTATGTTAGGAAGAATGGAAACAAATGTCTTCCTTTTTCCTATATTTTAGGATGTTAGTGCATTTTTTTTATTTTATGTTTTTTGTTTGTTTGGCTTTCCTTGCTGCCTTTCCTATCAGATCTTTATCATAGCTATCAAATGCTCATATAATTCTGATGATCCTTTTGGAATGCTTCATCCAAAGCAAATTCTGATGACCCTTTTGGAATGCTTCATCAAATTCTGCATATTCACTGTGCAGATAGCCTAGTACAAAAAAACCCAAAAAACAACTAGTTTTGTACTGTTCATTGTCAGCTTGACAGAAGACTGGAATGTGGATAGAAAGCATGAGAGACATTTGGATTTATTAACTGCTAAGAGGGATGCGGAACAAGACTCTAATTCTGGAAAGAGGCCCAAATCTGCTTGAAGAAAACAAGGACAACCTGTATAGATATCTACAGTTTTGAAAGCTACGCCACTGACCGAAGTAGAGAAAGGATGATTGGACGTTCCATCTCAGCGCTTTATTAAAAGGTAAATCAGAGAGAGGAGAAACATTCACACAATTTGTCAGTAGGACACGAATTTAATTTCACCTTTCTGAAATTTGAATATACAGGAAACAGAACTAGTCCAATAATGTTTGTTTTGGCACATTGAAAGACGTTTTGAGTGCAAGTTTGTTCATAAAGTCACAGTACAAATTAAATCTAGACTCCCCATTTTTCAAATCATGCATTAATAAGATTTCGCTTAATTTCATATAAAGTAAGGCGCCAGCGTATATGATAATGTCGCTTCATTTGTCCAGATGTGTCTAACAGAAAGCTAAATGTTGAAAATAATCAATAGCCTCAAGGAAAAAAATAATACCAAGTGACAAATGCTTCTCAAATTACTCCTATGATACGTTCTAACAACAGACCCTGTCATACATACCATTAATCGATGAGTGTAACTTTGTTGGGGCATGCAAAATTTGCCTAATTCTTACGTTTCAGGGCTAGCAACTTCAGTTTGGTGCAACTTAGCAATGCAAACTATGGCTTGATGAATAGGAAAATATATAATTAGTACATTTACCAAAGAATATGGATGAGTGCCTTTTTGGACAGGAATAGCAGCCTAAGATCGAGGGTCGGGTGTGTAACTGTCCTGCAAACTGAATTCACATTCCACCCATGTTTCCCAGTTATCCAAGTTTGAAATGTTCTTGCCCAATTGCATTTAAGTAGAAGTACACTTATGATTTAGTGTTCATGAGTGGACATCATATTATATTGAAAAGAAACCTGGAAAGGGCCACTCATCATGTTTTGTATTCAATCCTGTCAATCCCAATTGCATTCAGTAAAAGTAGTTCTTTGTCATTCTATATACGCATGCCATGATCAGCTTGTGCAAGCAGACAGCACCTTCACTAAAGATCTGTGTCTGTCATTATTTTCTTTACTGTATGGTGCTAAATTTCCACACATGTTAGCAAAGAGCACTTTCTAAACAATCCACTCCAATCTCCAGTCCATATTTCAAACAAAATATCAGGTTCCAGACAACATGTTCTAAGTACAATTTCATTGCTAACTATAATCAAATCATAGGAACATGCCACTTTCATGATTATCTTTTTGTTCTTTATTCTTCAGCCAGTGGACATCAGTGGATTCACCACTTCCTTTTGTCCAAACAAAGTTTATTATCATCTGCCATCACCACCACTACCACCCCATCCCAAGAAATGTGTTACATGCTTGTAAAAATCAGTTTGAATTGAAGGGACATAACTCCTTTCTCACACTGACATTGAAAAAATGTACAATCATGTACTTTTTGAAAATAAGGGATTTTTTTTCCATAAAAAGAACTTAATTTCACATGAAAGCATGTCTTGTAATAAAGTAAAGGTGATCTAAATAGGTTTCCTGGCCATTACATGAATTGTTCCCATTTATACACATTTAGTAACATTTTGAATTTGGCTTTGTTTTCAAACTCCAAAAGTAATCTCAGTTAGGGAAAAACTACTTGATGCAGACAGTAAATGTTGACATGCATATGTGGATGACTTCATTAGATTTCATGTTATTTTAACTTCATTAGATTTCATGTTATTTTAACTTCACTAGATTTCATATAATTTGAACTTCATTAGATTTCATATTATTTTAACTTGGTTAGAGTTCATGTTATTTTAACTTAGTTAGATTTCATGTTATTTTAACTTCATTAGATTTCATATTATTTTAACTTCCTTAGATTTCATGTTATTTTAACTTGGTTAGAGTTCATGTTATTTTAACTTCATTAGAGTTCATGTTATTTTAACTTCATTAGATTTCATATAATTTGAACTTCATTAGATTTCATATATTTTAACTTCATTAGATTTCATATAATTTGAACTTCATTAGAGTTCATGTTATTTTAACTTCATTAGAGTTCATGTTATTTTAACTTCATTAGATTTCATAGTTTTAACTTCAGTAGATTTCATGTTATTTTAACTTCATTAGATTTCATATAATTTTAACTTCATTAGATTTCATATTATTTTAACTTGGTTAGAGTTCATGTTATTTTAACTTAGTTAGATTTCATGTTATTTTAACTTCATTAGATTTCATGTTATTTTAACTTAGTTAGATTTTCTGTTATTTTAACTTCATTAGATTTCATGTTTTTTTAACTTAGTTAGATTTTCTGTTATTTTAACTTCATTAGACTTCATGTTTTTTGAACTTCATTAGATTTCATGTTATTTTATCTTCATTAGATTTCATGTTATTTAAGCAGTTTTTCATTCTTTACTTCAAGGCAAAAGATTTCTTTTGACCTGTAAAATCATGTTTGAATGCTCACTACTAACATTCCCTTTACTTCACCAGGCACATAGCTATACCATTTTTCATACACAAGAATAGAATGACAAAGGCATTCCCACTGTGAACAAAAAAGAAAGCAATTGCATATACTCAATGTAAACACCGGTCATGAAATCATGGAATGATTTTTCTTAAATCAAGGTTGATTGCAATGCTAACAAATCATTAAATAATTGGACTGAAACATATTTTATGTTTTCTTCCTTGTCCAAATTTTGATATGCAGCTGCATATCTGCATATAGACAGCTATGTGACTGTTCACCTTGATAGATTTTCCTTTCCGTGTTTCACATACCAGTATTACAGAATAACTTTATCATGTTGGGGAGGGCAGATATGTGTTCTGTCTTTCAAAACCAAATTCCTTCACTTTCACCAACTATGCAATGAATGTTCTGCCAGATGAATGCATTCCAAAACATCCTATGTTTAGGAGTGGTTAATTTCAAAATCTTTGTTTCACATCCATAAATGTTTCTGCATCTAGCTAGCCTGTACATGTTGTTACTATGCAAATATATACATGTAGTTACTATGCAAATATGTACATGTAGTTACTATGCAAATATGTACATATAGTTACTATGCAAATATGTACATGTAGTTACTATGCAAATATGCATTGTATCCATCCAATTTTTCTATACCCTAAGTATATGACAGTAACACAGAGTTCATAGGCCTTGGGCATGCTTAATTATTTGGTGGTTAACTCTTTTATATAACTTTTTTTCAACAGTTAAGCTTTTGCATAAACTTTTCATGCCCCTGTGACTTTTACAAAGTTTTATTTGAGTGACAATTCGTTGTCATGTGATCCCCCTTCCCAATGAATAAAAGCTGTTTCCTAAACTGAAGCTTGCAGTGACTTCTCATGCTCCTGCAACTGTGTAAAGTTTAAACAGTACTGTTGGATTTTAATATACGCCCCATTCACAGAGAATAGAACTGCACCGTCACTAGGGTCTACATTTCTGGTACCTTATGTTTTTATATATTTTGCAGCTAGCTACATCTCATTAAGGAATGTCTGCTTAGAGTCTGGGATGTCTATAAAGACAACGTAATCACTTGGACCTACTGTTCCTAATCTGAGATTATTTAAAGCTTCCATTTTTGTTAGTTTAATTTTGCACATGCCAACTCTGAAATATAATATTTAGGTTTCATTTTGAAATCAACATCACAATAATTTGTGCAAATTACTTTTAATAACTTGTACTGCTCAAACCAATATTTTAGATCAATGAAGTTTGCATTTGAAGAAACTTGATGAGAGGAATCATCTAGAGAAGCAAACATGATGATGTCCAGAATAGGTCACTGTGCCATACTTTGTCCAATTGACAGCATTATTATCAAGGTTTGTTTTTACATCTGTCAATCAGCACAATTAGACTGACACTTAATAATGTATGAAATGAAAAAGAGATAATTTTGCTTTTGCCTCCAGAGGCAAAAAAATATTTCTTTTTCAATTTCTTACAACCAAAAAAAATGTGCAAAGAATCCATTCTTTTTTACCTTGATCTATTTGTGTCCACATGATTGTAGACAGTATGATGTTCCTTTGTAAAAAATCAACATTGTGTACAGTTTGGGTAGGGATGGTGATGGATGCATAAAACGAAAGAAAATTACTGTAAAGTAAACCATTATATGTGCTACAATAAAGAATAGCTGAAACGTACCACATTCAAAATGTGAACAAGCTAGTGTCAGTAGATAAATATAACAGAAACAATTCTTTTTCATCCTGAACACCCATTTTATCAATTGTTTCAGAGTTACGTGCCCTTTCTAATGCATTACCTCAGTAAATCAGTCAAAACAAAATAATGCAACATCAGATTTTAAGTTTCACTTATCAATTTCTTGAATAAATATTCTCTAATAAATTTGTTTTATATCAGTACAAAGAAATTCCTAAATCATCCACACATCAGCCATTTTGTTTACATCAGATTGTGTCCATAGACATGTTTTTTTTTTTAGGATAGGTCAAGGTTGACAAATGCTTGTAACAGTCATAACTTTATGTGAAAGTATGGCAGGGGACCAGTCTAGCAGTTACCTTAGCCAAAAGAATGATGGGGGACCAAGCTATGCGCATCCTAGCACTATGAACTATGGTTGTGATTTATGTCTCTTATTAATAAATAAAAATGTAACTCTGTACAATTTCAACAATCGCAGTAACAGTCCTGTACAAAAAAAAAAACGATAAAGCCAATGAAATGTACATGAGATCTTTGGAAATCTTTAGCAATTACAATCTGCTGGGAATTGATAGTGCAGGCTTTATCTTCTGGAAACCCAATATAATCTCAATAATTGTCATAATGAAAAATAATCTCTCACCAACATACACTTTTCTTTGCGTAGTTGACAAGAGGAATCTATGACCTTCAATCTGTGCAAACTTTATGACTTTTAAATACCCACTGCTCTATTAATTTATGACAGTTATGGGTAAGGTACATTTCTTACTTGGGGATAGGTGTTCAACTAGAAATAGTACAAGAAAATTTGTACCAACCTATAAATTCATAAGTGAATTTGGATGATTTTAGACCATTAATATAAA
>CM068827.1:49429708-49574708 GCA_028554795.2 Sinohyriopsis cumingii | reverse complement strand
ATGTCAATGAGCAGTTTTTCTCTGACGAACGAATCGACCACAACATCTGTTGTAAACTTCTTTTGGTCAGCAGAGTGGACTGCAGTATTTATAATGTGGATGCTGTTTCTCTAGGAATGACGCTCCCGATCGTGCATGAATGCTGGTTTGTAGGAATCGGATAAACACCTAGTCCTTCCCATCCAAATTCTGACTCAAAGAGCTATGATGTCGTTCAATGGTAGCCTCAGTGGCTGATGGTACGACCACCGTTGTGACTGGCTGCATAGCCTCTAAGATACGCGGATTAATAGAACTTACAAAATGCGTCCACGATTGCCTTGTTAGTGAGTGTCGACTGATCAATTGTATAAACAGATTTGGATAAATCCATATCACATAAAACACGTGCAGTTGACACGACTCAGAGAAAGCTCTATTACGCGTAGGGTCAGAAAATCGATCTGGGAAGTCCGTGCTTGATGTATTGAATGGTCAATTAGGGTCAGGTAAACGATATGGAGAGTCCGTGCTAGTTGTGCTAGGGGTGTCCGCGCCTGCTGTATTCAACGGAAGCCTTAGGTCTGGTTCATATTCCATAATTACACAGAGACATAATATTTCAAAAGTTATCAAAGATATACCCTTAAATTTCAAAGAACCCAACAGCCCATACATATTGCACAGAACCGATCCTTGAACAAAGTTTATTGTGCGATAATTAACCTAATTGTTCTATGGCTAGCTACTAGAAAAAATATTTTAGGTCATTTGTAATATTTTAATGTTGGGCGCTTACGGATAAGAAAGAAAACAAAGTAACACGCTGTGTCTTTGTAGTTGTACGACATCATCTTAAAGAAATTCAATTAAATGTCTGCATTAGATAATAAAGTGTATAAAACCGTTATCTTGAACAGGAGACAAGGTTCCAATATTTCATATTGGTAAGAAGATATATATTTAATCACCATGTTCCACTAGGAATAAATTTTCAAATATAGAATATATTCACTGTGAATATATTTCAGTAAAGCATATTGTTTCTGTAGCAGTGTGTATACGGGTGTGTGTGATTGTGTGTGTGTGTGTGTGATTTTTAACGTAACGGTAACACTTTTAGTCTTATCACTAAGATGTCTGCAGTGTGCAGTTTGTAGTTAGTGATGTCTAGCCCTGATGTATCATGCCGCAGACATGTATAAGACATGTATAATCATGTCCCACCCAATTACATTTTCATGGCACCAGGCCGACCGTCCAAACACTAACCTCTTAACGCAGTTCTATAAATTTGTGTTCTCGATTGCCTTTAACTATATACTTAAGACGACACTCAGAAGTCTTAAAAATTTAACAAAAGCGAAGGAGAAGTATGGAAATATATGTTAGGAATATTAGTATTATACATAGTTATCCTCTTTCTGAAAAGGCATATTTTTTCAAAACACACACTAGGTATCCGGACAGTTGAGGTGAAGTACGGCGTATTAATACGGCGTATTAATACTGGCATACAATAATGCAATGATAAGAAAAACAAAATATGATATATGGACGGCGATTTACTTTATAGTTATGTATATTTTATTTAATTTATATTTTATTTAATTTAATTGTCTGTTTGTAAGTTTTAAATTATATTTTATTTCATTACATGTTAAAGTAATGTAATTTTGTTTACTGGAATTTGACATTTTCCAGAAATTAGTTTGACCTGACTGTTATTTTTTTCGTAAATACCTAATAATAGAACTTTGTATCTAAAAGCTAACCTAGTTCCTGGCCTTGATTGAGAATCAAGTAACCAACATTTTTTTAATTCATTCGTAATATGGAATTGATAAGAGTGAAATCGAGGCTGTACTGGAGTACGTGACCTTAGACATGTAAATAGCTTCTAGAACGTGATCACGTGACCCCCATACGGATATCTATTTTGCGTCTCACTTAGACTGAATAATCGTTTTCTTGAAATGATCCAGCCAGTTGGGCATTTTTACCTTTGACACTGAAAGATGTTTTTTATGTTGTGACCAGTTGAAGTTGTATTTTAATTTTTCTTCAGATTATTTGGATCCTAAGAGATTAATTCTTTTCAATGGAGAGTATCTGAGTGCTTATATATAATTCTTGGCCAAAGACATTTATTGAAATTGTATTCGGAATTAAAACACCGGATTATGTCCTGTGGTTCAACAAATAACTGTTGACATTTCAGTGCTATACAGGATACAGTATACGTCATCGCCTTCCATTTTGGATTTTCGTCGGGAATCGAACTGAATTCATTAGAACATTATATTACTAGGACTAATAATTTTTAACTCTTGGATTATTCTTGGATTTTTTGGATTTGATTCTTAAAACCGTAAGGTCTTTTTTTCCATTTTTACCTTGTTTTTCTAGGGAAATAAATTATTTGTTAAATTTTACAAAGCTTGTTGTCTTCACTCTTTTATTGAGAAATGGAGGAGGGAGAGAGAAAAATAGAAATAAACTCTTATATAAAATGAAATACGGTATATTATTACAATAACATAAAGGTGTGAA
The DNA here is from genome assembly GCA_028554795.2 of Sinohyriopsis cumingii. Classification (NCBI taxonomy): domain Eukaryota; kingdom Metazoa; phylum Mollusca; class Bivalvia; order Unionida; family Unionidae; genus Sinohyriopsis; species Sinohyriopsis cumingii. The sequence goes on along the minus strand of CM068827.1, from coordinate 49,572,176 downwards.
AAATTAGGATCACATCGTTGATGTTGACTTTTGCGGTTCTTAATTCTAATGAATTTTAAGTCTTGAACATTCGTTATGTTATTTTTATCGAAACCAGAAGGAACTTTTCATAATACAATATACAATTTCTTACATATCTACGGATTTACTTTAAATGAAGCATGCTTCATTTTATTTCATACGAAGCATGCTACGTTCATAAAATTAGTATGTTATTGTATCATTTTAATAGTTTTGAAGAGAAACATATAACTTCTGCCACTTTAGATTAGCACAGGAAGCGGTTGTTTATACGTGACGTGGTGTCGGATTTAGCGCCATACCGAGAACAGATACAGACAAAAGTTAAACAAGTTCTGATAGGATTGCGTCCTAAAGAAAGATATTTTGCAAAACAATACATATGCAGCAGTGCAAGCTGCAAAAGGCCATCTTTGGCTTGTGATTCATATGATAAAACAGACATAAACAATGTAGGAAATCATTTTAGTTTTGTTGACACGTATGGTTGATAAACTGAAAAAGTTATTAAAATTATCATGAATAAAGTAACGCCAAATCAGTATAACGTTAAAATATGAGGTTTCAAGCACGCCTTATAACAGAGGATGAAATCAGTATAACGTTAAAATATGAGGTTTCAAGCACGCGTTATAACAGAGGACGAAATCAGTATAACGTTAAAATATGAGGTTTCAAGCACACGTTATAACAGAGGACGAAATCAGTATAACGTTAAAATATTAGGTTTCAAGCACACGTCATAACATAGGACGAAATCATTCGCTTCTGACATATTGATGCATCCCATGGACTTGATCGTCATATCTGTTTTATTTAATTTATAAATATCATGACCTGGAACTTTATACTGCTTGGGGTTACCTCAACACATTTTAAAACAGCGAATGTCAATTAAAACCAAATACGATTAATATTACCGTCAGCGTCGCTCATTTAGCAGTTTGTCAAACAATACGACATGGACATTGTCTACTGCCAGATAAATAAGCACATGCATAGATAAGAAAAACATTTTCGTAAACAGGAATGGTACTCCCGACCATCCTCCAGTAAAACCCACCTATGTTCTAATTCGTCTTGATTCTCTTCCCCATTCCAACCCTGAAAATGTAATCGAAGTTTTGTAATGTCTAGCGCCTATAATCTTCCAGGGAAATGTTTGTCAAAATAAAGGCAGCCGAATAGAAGCCAAGATCTATTTTACAATACTTGCTCTAGACTACCGTTCCCAAAATTTCAAGTTACCCTAATTTTATTATGAAATGCACTTTATTGTTCTTGGCTATGCTTCGATGCTTGCCTAAATCAGTGATATCGAAATAGCCTTTTCGTACAGTTGTTTCATTAGCCTGTATTTCTTCCGATTCCTTCGATCCTTTTTGTTCTTGCCCTATTAGTGAAAGGCAGTTGTAGGTACAGTGGTAAATCGCAAGGAAGCAAACGTAACATCCAATCGTGTGAGCTTGTTCTATCAAGGAACCATTATGGCAGGGTCTTACACGTTTTGCGCATTCCCAAAGGTAATTGCATTAATAAAGTTACCGTAATTCCCAACAGGAATAATAACTCAAAGGTTCCTTAGAATGTACGGATAACATGATATAATATACAAAGTACGTAATCATTCTTTTTCAGTCTCATTCACAGACTAAATTATTTCCCAAATGGAATACGCATCCGTTTTAAAATATAATAGGATTTAGTTTATTCTGCGCGAATCTCTAGTTTAGCAGTTTACTTAAAATTTCCTTAAAACAATGTACATGCATTTTAATTGTATTATATCGAATGCCACATGACAAGTCAACCCTGGGAATTTTACATCTCGTTATAACGCATCATATAAAAGTGAATAAAACACATACAGTACCTTCAGAATGTTTTAAGGAAGGGATCAGAAATTTCACAGTGCTATCTATGTCTTAGTTCTTATGCAACCCGCCTAGAACCTTTGAGAGATATTTACTGTAAAGTATTAAAGGCTAGAAAAGATTTAGTTGCCTGTACAAGAAAGGTAAATATTGTAGTATGCAATAGAGATGAAGTCTGATGAAATCCGAGATCCCCATCATAACGAACATCTGAAAGACACATATACAAGGTCAGGGCATGCTGACCTTTTGATTCACCAATCATATTGCATCGTTGGCTTTCATGAACGCAAAACTGTTCATCTCGGAGCATAACGTTTCAGCAAAAATTCTTCCTAACATCAAATACAACACTTTATCTGAAAGGCTAATAAAAGTAATTGTGTTATTAATTCCGAATGTCAGCAGAACAGGAACCTTTATCTGTACATGTCATATCAACTTTGAATAATTTGATCTCGATTTTAAATATACACAGCATATATATATATAGATGTGTGTGTGTGTGTGTGTGTGTGTGTGTGTGTGTGTGTGTGTGTGTGTAAGACACATGCAGGTGTCAGCCAAAGTATGTTCTGTTTCTGCTTTGAACTAAATTAGTTTTATATTTGATAGAGAAAATAATCTTTAATTTTATTATTTTATATAATGCCACATATGATGCAAGTTTTCGAAATATAGACACTATACAAAAAATAGTATATGGCTATATTAGCCCTTTTGTTTGCAACTGAAGACAAGTTGAATGATACAACTTGTATCGGAGAGTGCGAAAACTGGAATAACTTCCAAAGATCTTTCAAAGAGGAGTTATAGCTAATCATGAAACAGAAACAAACTACGCTTTTAGCTTTCAAATTATACAAGTGTATTAATATTGTAGACCCAAATGAAACTCTTTGGGCATCGAATTACGCATTGCACACCTTTTAGGATTATTGTCGTGGAAAAAATGTATGCACAGTCTATACGTCTTGCTCAAAGAGTACGAGTTAATCATGTTCACGATTTTCTGGAATTGAGGGCTGATGTTTCAGTTTATATTTTAATATTTTTGGGTCAGGCATGATTGCCAATCAGTGTTTTTCTGTATTTCCTTGTTGTATCTCCATAAGGACCTTCTTAATACTGTCCTCAGCAAAATGTCTTCAACAAAGCTTTCTTTCACCCCTATATGCTAGCATGTCATGTATAGTATGTGTTTCCAAAGTCTTCCTATAAGAAAAGCCCATAACTATTAGTGCCCACTTCTTCAACGTGTGCAACAGCGATACTAACTTATTGGTTCATTTACACTGTAATACTAGTGAGTAATTTTTTCCTGTTTTATCTATTATAAAAAATCACGCGAGTTAACTTTTTCAGTAAGCCATTTCTTTTGTTAGTTATTATCATCAGTAATAAATAATTATCCTACAATTCTGGTTTGGTGACTTGTTTTGCATTAAAATCAGGGTGTGTGTGCTAAAAGCAAATGAGCCTTTCAAGAAATGAGTTGCTTGGTATGGGGGAAGGGTTTAACCAGTTCACTGCATGTAGTAGAATACATTGTCACGTTTCCCGGTCTAAGTCCTCATGTAAAGTAAAAGTCTCCAGCACCAGAATATTTACGAACGCCAGACTGTAATGATATGAAACGTTTAAGACAGACAAACCACATTTGATGTATATAAAGCTTAAGAAGCATGAAAATGTATCACGACCGACTGGACTGCAACAAATACGTGACACAAAGAAATATGAAAACTCAGAGGGACATAGTACCGGACATACTGGTATGAAAAATCAAATGGACATAACGCCAGACTTAGACACAATGTTTCAGATCATATCCAGCAACTTAAGAACGTGATTATATGCAACAATCCTTTGATAATGCTCAAATAATCACAAACGAAAACGCGACATGCTTTGTAATTTACTACGACAAAACGGATGACCGACCTAAGGAATATGTGCTGCACAGGCCGGACTGTTTTAGTTATGGACACTACATTGGACCTCTCCGACATGGATGTGACTAAAACCTGTTATAAACAGTTTTGTGTACATAGACAGTAGACATGACAATCTCCTACTTTTTTTTTGACATTTTTCATGCAAATGATGATTAAATTAGTAGACACAAGCTTGATTTCACTTGTCATTGTGACCGACGACGAAAGAACGATGGTCCAAGCCATAAGGACCACATTTCCGGAATCTACGCATGTCTTATGTGTCAGACGCCTCCTCAGAAACACCGCGCAAAAAATAAGAATATATATATATATATATATATATATATATATATATATATATATATATATATATATATATATATATATATATATATATATATATATATATATATATATATATATATGTGTATATATATGTATATGTATATATATATATATATATATATATATATATATATATATATATATATATATATATATATATATATATATATGTATATATGTATGTATATATGTATATATATATGTATATATATATATATATATATATATATATATATATATATATATATATATATATATATATATATATATATATATGTATATATATATGTATATATGTATATGTATATATACTATTATTTAAGGTGGGTCGTGGGCAGTTTTGTCGTCCTCAGACGGTTTCGTGGGCAGATAAAAGTTCGTGGGCAGATTTCCATCTGCCCACGAAGCACGTCGTCCTTTTCTGCACTCTTGCCACAAATATCAATAAAATAAATGCATATTTATGCTGCTGAATGTTAAATATTCGATAAATATTCATCTGCAAAATAAATAATTGCCTTTTTACCTATTTATTTCCATTTTTTCATTAATGAATTGAATTGAATAGCACAACTTGAGTTACCTCCCATTATGTACTAGTATATATTGCACCTTAAAAATAGATTGACCCGGAAGTAGTATGTTTCAAATTTACTGCCCATGATGACAGGGGGTCGTTACAAAGAAAATCAAGGGATGGGGTTCTAACCTGTAACAATATAATATGTTAATAGTGTTACAGGTTAGAACCCAAATCTGTTGATTTTCTTTGTAACGAGCCACTATGCCCGTGATTATTATTGTGAGAGATCAAAACTGCCCGGGAACCAGGATGTGGAGTGAATAATCTGCCAATGTCGCCAACAAGCACCATACATATATACTATTTATTTTGATATCTAAGAAGTTTTCAATAATGCTAATTAGTAACATTATAATGAGTGAGCTGTTATATGTCTTTCGAAATACCTCTATTCACTATTGCTGGTCTTGAGCCCAAACTAAGAGGATTGTGGCTGTCATTAGAAATACAAGTGATACCATTTATTTAAATCCAGGCTTAGTAAGTTCATAACTTCACTTAAGTTCATATTATATGCTGCTGCATTTTCTTCTCTCAGTCTACCATTAACAATGACAACAAAAGAAAAATGGTGTTTACTCAGAATTTGTTCCTATATTTATCAAAAAATTTGTTTTGGAACAGATATTTTGTTGGAAAAGCTGAAAGAATAAAATTGGGGGAAAATCATGATGGTATAATAATACAATTGTTTACTTATAATAAAAGAATACTGGATTTAGTGTACAACATCCTTGCAATAATTAAATGGCATTGTGAATATGCAGAACCCCAATTCTTTAATGTACATGTACTGTTTAAGGTACAAAACTGTTTTGCATACTTCATAACTTATTTCTCTAATAGTGCAAATAATAGGAGACAGAAGACATTTAGAAAGAATTAATTTGTCAAAATAAGTTAAATATCAAGATTAGTTTAATGGACGTTTGAAAATTTACTATTAAAGTAAAATTGCCTATTTTTGAGAGAAACATCCTAATAGCAATACACGTAATTTTATTTAAATTAGCAGTAATGTAGAGGATGCTGATTTATTTATGAAATATACCATAAACGTGTGTTTCATGTTCATTACTCCAAAGTAAAATACCCAAGAACCACCTCAGAAAATCAGTAATGACATATTCACGTAAAACACAAAACACAATTCTAAAAAGGTGATGGAGATGCAGTTATCAGCTGTGAGTCACATAGCTAACACATGTTGAGTAGCAGACTGGATGATTGATATGGAACGAATTGTATTTGCCTTGTCAGAATAGTTGGTAAAGATTTTAAGAGGACTTCCTGGTTGGAAAAAAGTGAATTGGAGAAATGTATTATTTTTTTCATCGTATGTGTCCTTGTTTCACTTCATTAATAATAATGATATGACTTTTGACAAATCTTTTTGTCCGAGTGACTCAATGCTGATAAGTGTAAAAAAATGTCGAGGCTGCGACAGATGTGTCCTCTGTAGAAATGGGTGTTTATTAAACTAGGTCAAAATTAGGTAGTGTAAAAATAGGAAGTGGAACAATACACAATATGGAAAACGCTCGCTGTGGAAGACATTGGGCGGACATACAGACACATCAAGATGTATTTAATAAGATTCATACACATATTATATACTGTTGTATAGCTCTCCTTGTATGCTTCAGATTTATACTATAAACATTGAAGTGTGTGATACCGAGACAAACGGCAATGGAAGATGCACGTATCAAGGTTATGAAGATTGTTAAATTCACAAGCGATACAGAGTCAAATATACCAAAACTTTCATATTGCATTTTCTTACATTTCTACTATCACAGATCGATTTAGACTGATGCGAAACCTATCAATTTATATCAAATTTGTCAAAATCGGGGTTTATTTACTATTGTTATGAGTTATTCACCTGTATGGAAAACGATCGTATAGGAAGACATTAGGCGAAATGACAGACAAAGGAAGATATACTTAATAAGATACATACACATACTATTTACAGTTGTACGGCTTTAATTATATGCTTTAGATATATAGCAATAGCATCGAAATATGTAGTACGATCGCAAAACGGCAATGGTAGATTCACGTAGCAAGGATATGCAGATCGGTAAAGTCGCACCCGATATTCAGTAAAAAGAACAAAACCTTCTATTTTGCATTTTCACACATGTCTATTGGCACAGATCGATTTAGTATGATTAGAAACATATCAATTAAAATCAAATTTGTCATCTGATATCAAATGTGTCAAAACCGTTGTTTTTGCGATTGTTATGACTTATTCGCCCATATGAAAAACTTTCGTATAGGTCGGATCTAGGCGCACGGACAGACAAATAAAGACGTGCTTATTAAGATATATACACACATTTTATAATATTGTATAGTTTTAATTCTATACTTCAGATCTCTAATATTAGCATCGAAGTATGTGCTACAATCACAAAACGGGAAGGGTGTATTAAAGTAGCAAGCATATGAAGATCGGTAAAGTCGCACCCGATATTCCGTAAAAAGTGGAACTTTTTTATTTTGTATTTTCACACACGTCTATTGGCACAAATCGATTTAGGCAGATGAGAACCTATATATTAATATGAAATTTGTCAAAAGCTGTGTTTGTTTACTATTGGTATAAATTATTCACCTATATGGAAACCGTTCGGATAGGAAGGCATCGGGTGCACAAACAGACATATGAAACCGTACTTAATAAGATACATACACATATTATTTAATGTTGTACATCTTAAATTATATGCTTCAAATCTATAGTATTAGCATCCAAGTATGTGCTACTATCGCAAAACGGGAAGGGTAGATGCACATATCAAGGATATGAAGATCGGTAAAGTCGCAAGCAATAATGAGTCATAAATACCAACTTTTTTATTATTAATTTTCTCGACTTTTTTTGGCACAGATCGATTTAAACTGATGAGGAACCTATACATTGATATTATATATGTCGAAATATATGGTTGTTTAAGATTGGTACAACTAATTTACCTATATGGAAAATCTTTGTGTTGGAAGGTATTTGGCGCACGGAAAGACAAATGAAGACGTACTTAATAATATATGTAAACATGTTATATGCTGTTGTTTAGCTTTAATTTTATGCTTGAAATCAGTAGTATTAGCATCGAAGTATGTTGTAACCCCCCTCCCCTTAGTACGCTACTGCAAGCAGACTTTGTTAAATGCTAAGAGACACTAATTGCTCGAAAATTATAATTTAAAAATATTTATGTATTTATGGACTCGTATATTATAACCTTATAATGCGCCTTCATTTTCCATCAGATAGGTCTCCAGGTCGAGTTGTCATGAAAAACAGGAACCAGTATCGTACATTCTTTACTAAGCGACTTCTCCGATGGTGCAATGTGTCTATAGAGCGTCCGCCTCGGATGCGAGGGGTCGCGTATTCAAACCCCGGCCGAATCATACTAAAGACATAAAAATGGTACTAGCAGCTGCCTCTTTTGGTGCCGATCATTAAGAGGTTAGTGTTCGGATTAGTCGGCATGGTGTCAGGATAGTGTGACTGGGTGGGACAAGTTTGTCTTATGTCCGCTAAAATGCAAAAGCCTACTGAACCAAGTCGAACAGGTTACGTATTATACAACTTATTTTCGAGGTTTCAGCGCCCCCCCCCCCCCTCTTAAATGCGTACATATATTATCAGTATACCTCCATGCTCAAGCCTATGCATTTGGGTTACCCCCCCCCTCTATGCGTACATACTAAATGGACGGCCCCTAACCATTCATGAGATGGTATTGATTCAAATTTACGAGTGCGATTGTGATGTACGCATTTCCCTACACAAACACGGGATGGTATTATTCAACCGTACATGTCCACAAAACTATATATATTTATAGATATATGTATACAACCATGGTACATCAATTAGGTATCTAATTACATAATGACAGTGTAGTGGTTAGCAAATTTGAGAAATATACTTTTTTATTCAGACACCATGCCAAAAGGAAAGAACTAACTTACAGTTTACGCTGAACTAAATTAAATTTACTATTTTTGTTTCCAGCATGGTCGGAATATGTTTACATGTTTCATATTAGGAAACAATTTGCATTATGGCTAAGTATATCTAAGAAGGAAATAAGATGTTCTTACAAACTCTTATTTTGTTGGTGTATTGGTTACCTCTCAACATATGAACCATTCTTTGCCATCTCACGATTATAATCCGTATGTACTTAAGCGTTGTCTCATTTGTAGTGTTAATTTTTAAATGTATACTTTGCTTGTAAAATGATCCCACTTTATATAAATGTACAAACACCGCAATCGTGATGTGCTTACAGGAATACATTCTTCTGAGTTCTACTGAAGTCAGTTATTCAGTATAATTTGTAAAACGATATGGACTGATTGATAAAAGTGACTGTTTTCTTTACTTTGGTTTGTCGCAATATTTTTCTAACACAGTACTAATATACACTGGTCACACATGACGCCCCAAAGAAGCAGTTGTAGTTAATTCTTTTTTACCTGTAGTAATGGGATTTTTACAATATATGGCTGTGGCAGATGTACGTCGATTATCAGACAATGGTCGGCTTTTGCACTATTCGCTTATTTCCCTACTTCGAGTGCGGACTGATTGACCGTTAAGCAAAATCTCAATTAATCTCTGCGATTTATGTGCAACGTACGATATTGTCCCCAGTGTTTATTTAATTCCATCATCGTTTAACAAAACTTCTTTTCTTATCCTCTCTAAATCAACTTTTGTTGACCAAAGACAATACATTTTATAAGCAAGGCAGAACGCAAAATCACATTACCCATCCACGAGTGCAATGAAAATATGCAAACAAAAATAGTTAATAAAATTCCAAGGTATGTATAATATTGTAATATATTTTGGAGTATGCGCATTTGTTTACCGCTCTCCATTTTAAGGATTCCTTATATACTTGCTTGAATATGGGAAGTCGGTGCTGGGATTATAGTCTTTAGACCAAAATAATTAGCCAATTACTAGGGGCAAACGTTACGGAGTGAAGTGTAAGTGAGTTTCAAGATGACATGGTTTACTTTTGGTGAATTCAGGTAAGAGCCGCATGAGTATCCCTGTCACTCAGTAGTCCCTATTCAAATCTAATTGCGTGAATTGATCGTGTGACTCCAGGTGCAGTATTTATGACTGGAGATTGGTAAATTATACAATGGAATCAACAGAAAAGGACTGTTCCGCCGTCGGCGGGCGCCATTTATTGTTGCTGTGGTGGTAAATATGTTACAAAGTTACAGGCGAAATGAAGCTAAAAATCATGATTTAAAAGGCCTAAGGTGGCGTAGTAAAAACGGTTCCCTGTATTAGGTTGTTGAGTTGTATAGTTTCACGGCGTGAAATACTGGCGGTAAGTTACGGAAAGTTAACGAAGAGAAGCTTTGCAGTTGTGACATTGACATACAATTGGGAAGTTGGGATTTGTGGTCATGTATTAATTAGAGTAACATTACTGATAGATTGGACGCGTTGGACTTTCCAGTTTGCAGAAGTAGTTGTACAGGATTCCTTTGAATCGGGGAAACCTATGACTCGTAGCGGGATTCGCGCAAGGGCTTGACATCGCTCGGTCAAGAAACCCATTTGGTTGATACAATATTTCTTGCGTGAGCATAATGCAAATGTGTATATTGGCTTGCACTGTTTGCAGCTATGATGTACGATGTTAAGATCTCAGTCGGTCAGGATATTCTTTAACAACGGTATCTTTTATCCTAACACGTCTTTCAATACGGTACCATTTACCCCTTGCAATAAAGTATATCAGTTGGAGGTTGAGGATGAACTAATCGATATTGAATTTCTCTAAGTACTGTTTGGTCAATGTTCGGATCTCATTATCTTGTTATTGCAAAAAATATATATTGGTTATAATCAATTACACCTTTAGTTTTATGATTATTTAGACATTCTATATAAATCCAGCATGGTATCAGTTAATATTTCGACGATATTGTTATATGTGACCAGTACATTTGAACATGTATGATTATAAACAGTAAAATTAGGCATTTAAACTGTAGGAAAAAAAATTCTACTGAAAAATGTTTCATCAGTATAAAAAACTAAGGCTTGTCAAATCCGAGACTAGCAATATTTTATAGTACCTATATTTGCTCTTTTCAGGCCAAGTTCTCACGTAATGGCTTGTTTTAGTAAATTGCTTGTTTTTGTGTGGGTTTTTTTTTGGTGCTCCCACACAAAATGCGCATGCGCGGAATTTATTTTCCGTTGCCATGACGTATAAAAGTTACCGGCCATGCACCAACATTTTTCTTTATACATCAGATTTGCATAACATGATTAAAAGTAGTTATACTTGAACAAAAAGAACCAAAAAAAAACCTATAAAGTGTACAGAAAAAATAATTTAATTTCTCGAAATAAAAGTATACATCACTGTTACTTAGATACGATTTTCCACCTATAGAGGACGCCAGCAGGAAATGACGTACATTTATCCCCACAAGACGAAGTACTGGGGGGGGGGGGCCGGCACCAGACAGACCCCCCACCCCACTTTTCCAAAAAATTATAGTGTTTTATGTGTATTTATCCCCCCCCCCCGCATGTGTTGTATGTTTTATATTATGCAAAAGAATTTAGGTCAAAAAAATTTAATTCTCCTTTTTAACGGGGTATTTCTTTTAAAACCTAGTTTTATCTATAGGGTTGTTTTTCCGAATAGGTTTCCATCTTTCCATCACCTGACTTGAAATCCCTTCCCTATACTCTTGGTTGACCTTGGCTAGAGGTCGCCTATATCCCGTGTGTGCTATATATATATATGCTATAGTTTGTGTATGCTATATTTTGCTTCCATGTTGGGATAGCCTTTATTTTTTCCCAAATCTCCCCAGTAATCTTAGGACCTTATAATCGGATCAAGAAAAGGTTTATTTTTATTTATTTAATATATTTTTGAATTTTGGCTAAGTAACGGTGTATTATAATTTAATTAAGAAAAAAAAAACTTAATGTGTTCTGTGTGCAAATATATTGTGTCATTATTCACATATTGGATTTGTAAATTGAAATCCGCTGTACTCGAGTTGGAGTCCATACACTTTTTTATTTGCTTGTATTTCTCCCACCTAGAGTTAGGCCGTCTCAAATTATTTATTGGATTTCTGCCAAAATCTCTAAAAATGGTTGTTCTTCCCACACACACACACACACACACACACATACACACACACAGTGGGGATTTACCGTGCAGTGCGACAGCTGCACATTTTGAGCAAATAGAATTAGAAGAGAGACTTATTAGATCCTTTGTTTTCGTGTATGTATGTAAAGTTTCCTATATGAGGTGTTTTTCCCGACTCTTTCATAGCCCCATGACGTCATTATCTCGTTCTTTTCCCATATAGTTTCTCTGTCCCGATAATTAGGATTTGTGATAGTTTACGTAATATAATTAAAGTCTATTTAATTATTTAATTTTAATTGTAATGGATAATAAAAAGAAACTGAAGCTGTTTAGGAAAATTTATAAGAATCTAAAAGGGTGGCGGCTACAGCAGATTCCAATCCGGGGTGGGGGTATGAGGGCAAGGGTTCACTTTGTGATGGTCCCCTTTAAGGGGAGATTATCCATTGCCCCATCTCCCTCCCCTTCTTTTCACCCTTTGCAGCCCCGTCCCTCCCATTCACAAATCTTCCTAGAAGTTCTTTTTTCTAATTAATTTGAAAGGATTACAAAAAAATTTGCCTATTCATTTTTTTTATGTTTATGACTTGGTCACACGCCATCATGGTTTTAGTTATGTTATCTGTTATTTTTCCTATTAAAGTTTTGTTAAAGTTGCCGTCTTGATATAAAACTTGGTTTCTTCTGTATTTTTATTTCTTGGATATCTCCATAATTAATTGTATCCTGTCTTGTTTCCTAAACTCGCACTGTGCCATCGCATGATATTTTGTGAAGTTCGCACATTTGCACATGAGATAATTTACATGTATGCATATGTCGTGTAGATATTTGAATATCAAGCTTTGTATTTTTGGAGAGCCGATGTTGGTCCAGTACCTCTAAGGTCTGTCCCAATTAACCGAGATATTTCCTCCTCTACTTTATTTTTAATTTTAGAGGTTAAATTTTCCCTTATCCAATTATATGTTTCCTTAGTTTCAATTCCCCAAAGTTCCTCATTTTCCCTATATTTACATAAAAGTTCCTTTATACTTCTAAAGGTCCTTGTTGTTTCTAGTCTTTTTACCAGTTTATTATTTTTGTAGATGTCACTTATGTTTTTCATGCTAAAACCAAACCAGTAAATGTATAAAGCTTCCTAAGGGGTTTTGGGTTGGATATTTACTTCTTTTACATTATAAATTAAATACTAGAGAGGAGGCCTAACTCGAATCGGGAGAAACACAAATAAATAAAGAAAGAAAGTGCGGACCCTGACTCGAATACAACCTACCTCATTTTGAAAATAGACTTTAATGTGAGAAACACCACACCATAGTCAATCACATAAAACAAAAGGTTTTATTTTAATTTCAAATGGTAGTATACCGTTCATCTCGCCGGAATTCTAAATTGCAAATTAATTCAAAAGCAACTAAATTTATACCAGGACAAACAAATAAATTTGAAAAGTCCATAGAAAAATATATATTAAGACAACAGAGACAAATTTGACATAGTATTGCTGTCCCTACACACAGACTATATAGCATACACACACCATAGCATTGATACACATAGCATACACGGAACATAGAAAATTCTTGACAAAGATCACTAAAAATCAAGGATATAAAATCTGAAAATGGGAACAAGACCCATGTTTCAGACTACTACCCTTTAGAAAACACTAGGACTAATTATAAACTAAAAGTTTGATCAAAATTCCTTTTTTAAACTTTAAACAAGCACACACATCTTGGGGTATACAAGAGTACATGAAAACACTTTATTTTTTATGTGGTGGGGGTCATCTGTCTGGTGCCCCCCCCCCCCATGATACTTTCGTAACTCATACCTGCGAAAGATTATCATTTGCACTCACATTGTATGTTCTTTAAAATAATGATTTTTTTTTTATTTGCGAGATATCGTCGTATAGTTAACCTGGATACAATATAATCTTGGTCCGTTTGCACCTTGAAACTTATCATGCGTGAATGGCAGGCGCCTTCAAGCAATCTGGTGATATTTTCGTCTCTTTTGCGATATTTTTTTTTATCTGACATTAGCGATACACACACAGTAAGGATGCATACGCATGCCGGCATCCGCTACATTTACGGAGTTCGTTGATATATTTTGGTCTGTAAATTTCGCATGATGAAAAAAGAAGGAATACATTATAACAATGCAAGGTTAGTTAATTTTATTTTATTTTCAATCAAGTGTTTGTTTATTGTACCGTGCCGGGGCGGGGTGGGATGGGGGGGGGGGGCACAAATTCAACACAAAATTAGTTCCTTTCTTATCTGCATGGAATAATGGAGCAAATATGATTGACGATATTGACTGGTAATAACAAGCTTTCAATTTACGCGCACACACACGAAGACAACTTGAAAAATAGAAACAAACAATAAAATTAACTGGTAACTTCGCACTTGCTCAAGGCTTTGTAGTTACAATGGGGAGGGGTCTGTGCTATTATCTGGTTAGGCATGACTATTTCGCAGAAATACAAACAAATCTTTTGAGATGAGCATAAAATACAATTATTTCTTTTCCTCCATACATTTACGATGCTCTCAAAGGACCCACATATTTAGGTAAAAGTATGACCGTTACCAGGCGTTACCGAGTTGAAAATATGCCGAGTAAACTTACGAATTACGCCACGTACAATGTATAAACAACACTTGGCAACTTTTAATGATAAAAGATGGTGTTTTTATTTATTTACTTATTTATTTAGTTATCAGAACTCTTTCAGAATAACAATGTAACTGCCGATTATACAGCTCGCCTCTAAGAAGATTTTCGTAGTTTCCAACTGCCATGCATAAAATAAGTTTATGCCAAAGTGATCGTGACCTACAAAATGTTGGCCATTGTCACAGGGCATAAAATTCATAAAACAATAAAGAACATTCCTTTTTGTTCTACCAAAGCAGCGGAACCATAATGAGTTGATAAAACACAAGGATATTTGTTGTTATTTTGCAAACCATTGCTAATAAAATCAGCTTCAGAAACTATTATTATTGTCCGCCCTAGAGGAAAGATTTTACAAGGTGGAAATCACTGACTGTCAGTATCCCTGGAATGACAACCAGTATGACAACTATAACTAGTTTGTGCATCAGTAAATAATCTTGAGTAGCCACTGCACCTGAAATGCGTGCAGTCCATTCATCGAATACCTCCTATTCATTCATTGTATAATACACATTTTACTTACTAAGAATACCCTATCACAGTATAAATGTTTAGTCATAAATCGGGAAAGTTTACAACTGTATATGCATATTTATTTCTATGTTAACCGTACTGTCATAAAGGTACTTCTGTGGAGGCTAGTGTGTATATGTCATGATGAAAGCTTATGTCATTAATAGTTTTCTTTCTTTGCTCTTTACAAAAAATCAAAATAATAAGACTTTCGTTATCTTTTGTCAGATTTCATATTTTCTTGAGAATTTTTTTAAAAATGTATCTGGAAAGTAAACATAAAAAATACGATAATTTAAAAAATGAAATTTGGGTCTCCATCTAAAGAATTTATATATTCTTAGTTACTACTCAGTAATTTTTAATTATTCATAAATGATTGTAAGATAAATTAGTTTTACAGTGTAAAAGTGCGAGTTTGCTCCATTTACAGAAGGGTTTACTTGCTATTCTCTTTGTATAATTCTCCCAGCTTTAAACTACAGATACAGAACATTACATAAGACAGCGAATTTCAGTCTTAACCTAAAGCTCGAGGCTGGAGAAGAGGTCACTAAATTACCGTTTCCATAGTTACACACTGGTCAGATAGAGCAGTCTCCCGCAGGTATCATTCCCTATAGATGAATTAGAGGCCAAGTAAACTGCCTTCATTTCATGAGCTATACTAGTGTAGTATAGATGAAATAAGTTTTAAATTGCAAAAGTTGTCTCTTTTGTAACCAAAGTGCAAATCAATAAAGAAATATAATGACATGTAAAATTACATGAACAGCAATGAAGGATCTTTTCACGAGAGTCGCAAAAGATTGAAACTATTTAACGAATTTCATAAATTTCATTTTAAATAAACTTAAATGTAAGATTATGTTATGTGTATCACATGACAGAAATGATATTCAATAAAAAGCATAAAAATAGGTTACATAATTGACTTTAAATTGCATTCGTCATTACACCTTCAATTCATATGTCGTCATGCCGGCATTTGCTGAGTTACTGGGTGTTATTAAACGTATCATATAGTTACGTATGATACTGGAAAATATCATATGGGTATATTAATCTTAAGAGGAGCAACATTGGCTCATTGGTTAGCGTCTCAGACCTGCGACCGAAAGGATGCAGGTTCAACCCCTGCCATCGGATCAAATCCTCGACCTTATTGGAAAATAATGAGATAACAAGTACATTCTACAAAGACATGGAACCTATTACCTCCACTGAAACGTACGAAATGATCATCTAAATTTGCAACAAGTGATCAGGAGAAGTGCGACCTGTTGAACTCGGAAGTTTGATATGTTACACGTTTAAAAAATTATGATAAACAGTTACCGCATTTTGAAGTTAGAAATGAAACTTTTATTTCTGCCATCATTATATATAAACAAGAAATTATAGATGTAGTAACTAGTCTTGACCTAAACAAAACCGCTGGAACCAATCCAATAAGTAATAAACTTGTACAAGTATAGTTGAAGAAATGTATGTTCCATTGCAAATACATTTAAATAAATCACTCCCAGCCAGCGTGTTCCTAACACAGTGCAAGCTAGCGTATGACATACCGATGTATAAGAAAGGAGATAAAACACTACCGTCTAAATGCAGACTAATTGTTGACTTCAGCTAAATTATATACACTATTCATAAGTCCAACCTTAGAATATACTTCTGGAGTCTGGGATAATTGTTCTATTGAAGATTCGGAAAGATCAGAATAAAGGGGGGAAAATCAGATGGAAGATGCACGGATCGTTCCAGATCTATACCCATTAATTCTTCTAGATAGTCTCTTTATGCGGAAACTGCTTGGTTTGCACAACGAAGGAAAATGAAGAGATTATGCATTATGTATTCGATTATAAATACTCAAGTACCTAACTATTTAAACGAACTTCTTCCACAAAGGAGATATGAGGCATCTAATTATCGTCTACGTTACTCTCAAAGTATCACACCAATCTCAACCAAACTTTATATTTTCACACGACCTTTTACCATATACGATTCGTCTTTAGAACTCTCTGCCTGATGATATCCGAAATCCTCCAAATCTTTCTATTTTTAAGAAACGTTTCTCTAATTTAACTAACGGGTCATCACACAAGCAGAAAGACATCTTATTGTAGGTGAGTAGTCACGTCACTTTTCAATGATAAATCTAGACTTAACCAAGAAGTGTATTGAAAGGTAGAGCGAAAGAGCTGGGATCTTTGGCATTAGGTAAGGGGCAATAGACAAAGTGTTCAACTTCTTCATTATCATAAGCACATGCACACGTGAAAGAGTTAACTAAATTCACCATGTAAAGGTCGGATTTCAGGAGACTACCTGCTTGTCTAAGTTTAGTATGTAGGATATTAAGGTGACATTTGTCAGTAGCGTAATTTTAGCGTGATGACCCATTAGTTGAATTAGAAAAACGTTTCTTAAAAACAGAAAGATTTGGAGGATGAGAAACCTATAAACTAATATCAAATGTGTTAACATCGGTGGTTCTTTACAATTGGCATGACTTATTTGGTTATATACAAACCATCAAAAAACGGCAAGGGTAGAAGCGGGTAGCAAAGATATGAAGATCGGTAAGTCGCAAGCAATACCGAGACAAAAAAGGCAACTTTCAAGGTAGCATTTTCACACATTTATATTGACACGGGTCGTTTTAGACTAATGAGAAACCAATGACTGGATATCAAATAGGTCCAAATCTTTGATGCTTTTTTTACGATTAACATGACATATTTAGCCTTATAGAAAACGATCATGTTGCAAGGATATAGGCGCACGGACAGAGAAATGAAGATGTACTTAATAAGATACATACACATAATTTTTTACTGTTTTATTGCTTAAGTATATGCTTCATATCACTAGTATCAGCATCGAGGTATGTGATACCATCGCAAAACAGCAATACTAGAGGCACGTAACAAGGATATGAAGATTGGTAATGGTAAAGTCGCAAAGGATACTGGGTAAAATATATAAACTTTTCTAGGTTGCATTTTCACACATTTCTGTAGGCATAGATCAATTTAGACTGATGAGAAACCTACCAAATAATACCAGATTTGTCAAAATCTGTGTGTGCTTACGATTGGTATGACTTATTCGACTCTAAGATAAACGTTCGTGTTGTAAAGATCTAGGAGCACTAACATTCAAATGATTATCATCGAATTATATGGTACCATCTCAAAGCGGCAAGGGTAGAGGCACGTAGGTAGAATATAGAATATGATGATCCGTTGATGATCCGTAATATCGCAAGCGACACCAAGTAAAAAATATCAACTTTTTTACTTGCATTTTCACACATTTATATATTTCACAGATCAATTTAGACTGATGAGAAACCTATCAATTGATATCAAATTCGTCTAAATCGCGTTTTTAAAAAATTACTAATGTTATAACTTATTTGCCTATATGGAAAACGCTCATTGAGGAAGACATTGAGCGGACATACAGACACACAAAGATGTACTTTATAAGATGCATACACATATTATATATTGTTGTATAGCTTTCCTTATATGTTTGAGATCTATAATATTAAAATTGAAATATGTGGTACCGTGGCAAACTGCAATGGTAGAGGCACGTATAAGTCGCAACCGATATCGAGTCAAAAATACAAACTATTTTATTTTCATTTTCACACATTTCTGTTGGCACATATCGATTTAGACTGACGAGAAACCTAACAATTGATATCAAATTTTGCTAAATCGGTGTTTATTACTATTGTAATGACTTATTCACCTGTTTGTTAAACGATCGTATAGAAGACATTAGGAGAAAAGACAGACAAATGAAGACGTACTTAATAAGATACACACACATATGATTTACTGTTGTACAGCTTTAATTATATTCTTCAAATTTGTAGTATTAGTATCGAAATATGTGGTACAATCGCAAAACGGCAATGGTAGTTTCACGTACCAAGGATATGAAGATCGGTAATGTCGCACCCGATATTCAGTAAAAAGAACAATCTTTTTTATTTTGCATTTTCACACATGTCTATTGGCAGAGATCGACTTAGAATCATGAGAAACGTATCAATTGATATCAAACTTGTCAACATCGTTGGTTGTTTGCGATTGGTATGACTTATTCGCCTATATGGAAAATATTCGGTTAGGAAGGCACTAAACGCAAGGACGTACAAATGAAGACGTACTTCATAAGACGCATACACATTATTTACCGTTGAACAGCTTTTATTATATGTGTCAGGTTTATAGAATTAGCATCGAAAAAATGTGATACGATCGCAAAACGGGAATGGCAGATGGACGTAGCAAGGATACGATGATCGGTAACGTTGCAAGCGATACTGAGTGAAAAATACCAACTTTTCTATTTTGCATTTTCACCCATTTATATTGGCACAGATCTATTTAGACTGATAAAAATTTATCAACTGATATCAAACGTGTCAAAATCGTTCTTTGCGATTGGTATGACTTATTCGCCCATATGGAAAACTTTCGTATAGGTCAGATGTAGGCACACGGAAAGACAGATAAAGACGTGCTTAATAAGATACATACACATATTTTATAATTATGTACAGCTTTAATTCTATGCTTCAGATCTATAGTATTAGCATGGACGTATGTGCTACCATCGCAGAACGGGAACGGTATATGAACGTAGCAAGGATATGAAGATCAGTAAAGTCGAACCCAATATTCAGTAAAAAGTACACTTTTTTGTATTCTGCATGTTCACACATGTCTGTTGGCACAGATCGAGTTAGACAGATAAGAAACCTATATATTAATATGAAATTTGTCAAAATCGGTGTTTATTTACTATTGGTATGACTTATTCGTGTATATCGAAACCGTTCGTAGAGGAAGGCATTGGGCGCACGAACATACATTATGAAGACGTACTTAATAAGAAGATACATAAACATATTATTTACTGTTGTACAGCTTTAATTATATGCTTCAAATCTATAGTATTAGCATCCAAGTAGGTGCTACCATCCCTAAACGGGAAGGATGGAAGCATCAAGGATACGAAGATCGGTAAAGTCGCAAGCGACAATGAGTCACAAATAGCAACTTTTTTTATTATTCATTTTCACACATTTTTTTTAATTATTTTTTTTTTTTTTTTTTTTTTTTGCACAGATCGATTTAAACTGATGAGAAACCTATAAATTGATATCATATATGTCGAAATCGGTGGTTGTTTACGATTGGTACAACTTATTTACCTATATGGAACATGTTCGTGTAGGAAGGCATTTTGGCGCACGGAAAGACAAATGAAGACGTATTTAATAAGATATATAAACATGTTATGCTGTTGTTTAGTTTTAATTTTATGCTTCAAATCAGTAGTCAGCATCGAAGTATGTTGTAAACTCCCCCTCCCCTTAGTATGCAACTGCAAGCACACTTTGTCAAATGCTAAAAGGCACTAACTTTCTTGAAAA
Source organism: Sinohyriopsis cumingii (assembly GCA_028554795.2). Lineage (NCBI taxonomy): Eukaryota > Metazoa > Mollusca > Bivalvia > Unionida > Unionidae > Sinohyriopsis > Sinohyriopsis cumingii. Next base: position 49,551,543 of record CM068827.1, on the reverse strand, counting down.
TTATAATAATCAAAAAAAATTCCGGATTCGTATATTATAACGTTATAATGCGCTTTCATTTTCCGTCAGGTGGGTCTCCAGGTCGAGTTGTTACAGGAAACAGTATCGTACATTCTTTGCTAAGCGATCGCTCAGGTGGTGCAGTGTCTGTACAGAGCGTCCGCCTTGGATGCGAGAGGTCGCGGATTCAAACCCCTGCCGAATCACACTAAAGACATAAAAATGGTACTAGCAGCTGCCTCTTTTGGCGCCCATCATTAAGATATTGGTGTGAGGATAATGTGACTGGGTGGGACAAAATGCTGTATGTTTGTGGCATGATGCCACATTGCTAGACATCATTATAAACTGTCACAATGCAGACATGGTAGCGATATGATTGCATTTTTTTTTAAAGCTACGTTAAAAATTACACACACACACACACACACACACACACACACACACTTTGCTTAGTTATTTGCTATTTGAAGAGATGGAATATTGTTCATATTTCAACCGCTTTTTATTAATGATCATCGATGTGACCAACATATACGATAATAATACTCCCGATGATGATGATGATGGTTGTTGTTCTGATTTCTGTATTACTACTGCTCCATGGGTATATTATATATCGAACTTGAAAACAGAAGCACTACCAGCAATAAAGCAGCTTTGAAAACAAATCGCACTTAATCGATATCAATATATATTGACATCAAAATGAACGTCAAATGCTCTGTGCAACTGTATCGAAATGAACTATTACATGCTGGGTTTTTTTTCTTTTTTTTTTGGGACAGTTTTAGACCGAAAAAAGTAGTACTTCAAGGCTCTGTCTATGGTATAAATATGTTCATGTACACTTTTCCATTGTAACTTTAAGTGTATAGACTGCAAATACGATGAAGCACAAATCGAGGACGTCGAGTGTTAGCATTGGAACAATGTTACTACTTCGGTCGAGAAGGATAACGACCTATATGTATTCCTGCCCACTACCATGTAGGATGTATCAAACTGTATATTACTCAAGCGCTCTTTGTCGAGCGTGCTGGTGTGTGTGTACAAAAACAAATGGAATATAATAACTTTAACTGAAATATATACAATTAAATTCTATATAAAAGTGATGCGGCACCTGGGAGTAAAGCAAAAATGGAAGAAACAAATTTCCGGATCGCTACTATCAACAGCAATGGGATAGACAAAGCGAAAGCAGACAAAGTAGCCAAAGAAACAAACTTTGGTGTAATAATGATACAAGAAACACACTATAGAATTAAGCCAGAGTTCGAAATTTTAGTAGAAGACAAACTTAACGCAATAAAGATATGCAACAATTTTGCAAATAATGATATTACAGTTGGTTGCAACAATAATATTTTTAAAAAGCTGGGAAAGGTTTGAGGAGGGGGGAATTTTTTAAGGGACGGTTGCTACGTGTTAAAATGTTTAATTGGCATATTATAAATGTGTACATGCCAGCTAATAGAAATAAGAAACTAATTTTAAAGAAAACTTATACACCTACCTACAACAATATTCGATGGAAAATCTAATCATAGGGGGAGATTTCAACTGGGTAACTATAAATTAAACCAGTCTAGCAGGATTGATAAATTTTACGGAAATTTTTATGATCCATTAATATATATTAATACTGCAATAACCAACCAAAAGCTATCAGACCATTTCATGCTCACTATTGACCTAAAAATGAAAAAAATAGAAAAATGTGGGTCAGGACTATGGAAACTAAATAATAAGATTTTAAATGACAAAGAATATGTCGAAATAATAATTAAAAAAAGAAATTGAAACCGTCAAAAATGAAGAAAATATTAATATAATAATTGATTGGGATGTTTTAAAAAACAAAATAAAAGGAATAAATATTCAGTACTCAAATAGAGGGCGGAAAAACCCCAGAAAAAAAAGACAACCACGAACTCAAATTAGAACTAAGCAAAACAACAAACGACGATGGAGAAAGAAAAAAAAAACGATTGACAGACAAAATTAAAATCGTTGAAGAAGACGAAAATCAGGGGAGAATAATAAGGGCGGGAAAATTTACAGAGATCTACAACGAGGCAAAAAACGTATATAAGCGAGAAGAATTTAGAAAAGGGGGTGATACAATTTTAAACAATATCAAAATAAAAAATGTAACCCATACTGTAAAAGAAGATATCCTAAATAATATTTCCAAATATTATAAAGAACTATACACCACACACCACACAGAACATATACTTCAGCACAATCGACAGCTACTTAAAAAATGTCGACTGTGAGATGACATCAGCAGTACATAGAGACCAATGTGATGATGTCATCTCAGATGAAGAAATCACAAAAAGTATATCAACACTCACAAAAGTCACCAGGGAAAGATGGACTCATCGTGGAATTCTACCAAAAGTTCCACGGTGAACTGACGCCGATCTTAAACGCTTTGTATAATAATATAGTTTTAAGTAAAAATAAAATGACTAAATCTATGAGGGAGGGAGTTATCACAATTGTATACAAAGGGAAAGGGAATAGAGACGAGATTAAAAACTGGAGGCCTATATCACTTTTAAACACGGACTATAAGATTTTAAGTAGGATTTTAACAAATACAGTAAAGGGTAGGATAAACAAGATAATTAATGTAAATCAAACTTGTGGGGGAGGGATATACAAAACAATATTTTAAACATTAAAACTATAATTAACTACATAAATGAAACTGGTGTGATGAGTGCTATGGTACTCTTCGACCAGGAGAAAGCTTTCGACTGATTTGAACAAAACTGTATAAAGAATGTTTTTAAAAAATTTGGTTTCGGACCCAATTTCCAAAATGGACCAAAATCCTACACACTGGGATAATTAAACGGGAAATGCACGAAAGAATTTGAAATACAGCGATCAGTGATACAAGGATGTCCACTATCAATGCTAGAATACGTAATGGCAATATAAATCCTACGTCACACGATAAGAAACAACCCAGATGTGCAAGCAGGGGCGTATTAACCATTAAGCAGACTAAGCACGTGCATAGGACACCAGGGCCAAAGGGGGCACCACAAAGTTGAGAAAAGGGTGAAAAGAAAGAAAGAAAAAAGAATGAAGATTTGTAAAAAAAACTGATACAACTAGTGCAAATTGATCATGATGTTCTGTTTCTTGATCATGGTACACCCTAGGGTTATCTTCTCAGGTGTACGTGGAAAAGAGGGGCGCGCCAAGATTTGTCAGTGCTTAGGGCACCAGTGAGCCTTAATCCGCCCCTGATTATACAAGGCATACAAATACCAAACCTAAAAAAGAATTAAAAAATGCTCTAACATGCATATGATTGCAACATCTTTATAAGAGAGGGGAAATGCTATAAGCGTCGGGTTCCAAAATAAACCACAACAAGCACGAAATCTTAAAAATAGTTAACTGGAGGGGCAACCACCCTGGATTATCGCCCCCACACACACACACACACACTTACTGAGAGACACTGTAAAGGCTCTACGGGTTTACTTTGGTAATAAAAAAAAGAAGCTGTAGAAAATTATGAACATATTATCAATAAAATAAGAGAAAATGTGAAAATCTGGCCATGGCGCCATTACCTATCATGGAGCGGGCCCAAGTGGCCAAGACTTATTTATACTCAAATATTAACTACATAATTAAATCCATAGATATGGATAATACAATTTTAAACAAAACAGACAACGAAATAATAGATTATATATGGAATCATAAAATGCATCATGTAAAAAAAGAGACATTATATAGGGCCAAAAGTAGAGGGGGCTTGGGGTTGCCGAGCCCTCTACTACTATAATTAACTAACATAATCAATAGATTAAAAAAAAATGCACTCAGACCCGGCTACAGCGTGAGAAGCACCGTACATCTACTGGTTCGGCTTCACCTTGAGAAACCGACCAGAGATATACAAAAATAACAAATTAATATAAAAAAATCGAAGTGCCACGCAAACATATGAGAACTAATTTTAAAATATAGAGACAAAACAGATTTATGCAAAATTTAATAAGTAAAAGTCACGCTTGGATTAGGGAGGAGGTAACCAAAAATATAAAATGTAGAGTAGAGCAGGACAACTGAGGGGGTAAATTGGACAAAAAATTGGAAAAATTGGGGAAAATAAGATCTGTCAAAACACAAAGTATAATTTTTAAATACCTGCACAACACCTGGCTAACAGGCGAAGAAACAATCAAACATCGTATGCTGAGGATAATGCCGAAATGCCCTTTATGTAAAACAGCGAACTTCACCAAACTACATACGATTGTCCAATGTGATAAATCTAAACATAATAGGATAAAGTTAATAATGAAAATTTGCAAAAAATATAAGTATAACAAAAATAACATTTTATTCATAGATTTAGACTACGAAAACAAAATCGTTCTAAAATGTATAGACTATATAGTAACTACGATGATATCCTGTGGACAGGTGATAAAGATTTTTAAATAAGATACGTGGTAAAAATAAGAATATTAACCACAACAAGAACTCAATACGTCTTACGACGAATAGATACTTACCATCAGGTTGATATAACGCAATTGATGTTGGAATTGGGGGAGAGAGGGGGAGGGAGGAATAGGTATTACAGACCGAAGGGTCGCGTAGCGCAATTGCGAGCTGATGCCATACCCATACCCCCTCCTCGCACCCCACAACAGCCATATTTCAAAGAAAATTTCAAATTCTATTTCAAATATTTCAAAGAAACCCATATAACTTTTTTTTTTTAAAAGAGAAAAGGGAAGAAAGGAAGAAAGAAAAAAATAAAAGAATTTTGTAATTTAATTTTTTTTCTTCTTTCTCTGAAAGAAAATTCTAAAGACATATATAGGAAGGGATACAGGGAAAATATAAGGGGGAAGTAAATGGCGATGACATCATGGGGCTAAGTCACAGGGCTCAGTGAAGTGTATAGGCCCATCATGAGTCTTTGAAAACACCCAATGTAGAACATAAACAGACAAAATAAAGACACAAATACATACTGTATAACACTTAGTTTAAAACCCTACTAACTTCTCCCGCACTGCATGGTTGACCACTATAGAATAATGTGGTCTCATAAATACGTTTGGATCTTTTAATAAAGCATAATCAGATAAACTAAATAAAGGAGGCCTAACGCGACCCAGGAAAAACACATAGAGAATAAAGAAGCGTGAACCTTGGATCGAGCGTAACCTACCTATCAACAGCTTTAAAGACTATTATGAGGAACGACACATATTATCACTCGAATAATAAAATAGGAAATTATTTTTTTTAAACAAAGTCTAAATAGTACACCATTCCATCGTCAAAATTAGAAAACCATAAAACAAATTAAAAGATACAATATAACATCATAAAGGAAGAAATACAACTGGGAAAGATATTTGATCTATACTTGCTGTCTCAAACATAAAGAAAATATAGCATACACACAATATAACACCATTACATATAGCAAACACTGAGACCTAGGCGACATATAGCAAAGGTTACAAAACATTTCAAGGGAATGAACTTCGAGCAAGGTGAGGGAAACCAGACTCGGACGAACAACCCTTTAGATAACACTATGGAAACATAAATACCCCATCAAAAATTCTAAAAACTAAATTTTTTATATAAAATTTTGTTTTAATAAAACGTAGAACACATCTGAGGGGGAAATACACAAATATAAAATACTTCTTATTTTTTTTGGGAAATGGGGGCATCTGTCCGTTGCCCCCCCCCCCCCACTCCCAAAAAAGTGTGTGTGTGTGTGTGTGTGTGTTATTATACCCATTACATTACTTGCAAAATATATATGGTGCTGACATTTTCGGCAAGAGGGAGACCTACCGATATTCTGCATATAATTATTTTAATGTTTTTCAGAGCGAGAGTATTGGGGCCTGATCTGTTCAATATATTTCTCAACTGATACAGCAGGTATAATCAGAGGCGTAGGGGGGGGGGGGGGAAGGGGAGTACATATGTCCCCGGGCGCCAAGGTACAGGGGCGCCAAAATGAGGCTTACAACGTTACATTATAATAAGTAAACAAGGGTAATATTCAAAAATGTGATTAAACGGGGAGGGGGCTGGGGCGCCAATTTTATAGTTCGTCCCCGGGCGCAAAATATCATAGCTACGCCTCTGGGTATAATAGAGACCCCCCCCCCCGAGTTTGCCACAGAGCGCTCGTGTAATATACGGTTTAATACAAAATACATGATTGTGGGCAGGAATATACAAAATTTGGTCGATATACATGATCGTTGGTATCTATTCAAACGAGGGCCATGAAATACATTAGCAAATTCCTACAGTATTTTAAGGCAGGCGATTACGAATTATTTAAACCACGTTTTTCATCTGTCACAGATTTTATAATCATTTTGAAGTGGCTGCTTTATCTCGAGGAAAACGAGCGGTAAGTGTTATACAAAACAAAATCTTAATAGCAATTTGATCACTTTTGCGTCATTTGACAGTAAGAATAGTAATAAATAGAGGATAATTTCTTTTCCTACGTTAGGCCTAATACCTGGTATGTTTTTTAGTGTGGTACACACACAAAAAACAACCCCAAAACAACACTAACAACATTTTAAAAAACCCACAAAAACGAGTGCCGTGCCGAAGCCACGGGCTAAAATGCTTTATTATCATTTTTTTTTTATTTATAGCATCAATCACAAATTGAAATATATACAGTATTAGCGTTGGAAAAGAAAGTTTTCTTTTTGTTATATTTTTTTTTCTCACCCTAGCGAAACACTTTCTGCAAATGACCTTAATAAAGAAAAATAATAAATTAACCTAAACCACTTTGAATGTCGACCGTATCTTTATTTACACGGCATCATGCGCGGAAGAAAATACCAACTGAACCGGGATTTCAGACAGCAGATGAATTGAAGTTGATTCATTGAACATCATTAGCAATTGTACAATCAAACAGATGCAACAATGAAAAGTGGAACTATGAAAAATCGAGAATGTTAGATTTGCGAAGGATTTATTCCGAATCATTGTCTGCTAATAGAGAATTCATGTCAGTTGCTGTGTCGGCGATGCCCACACAGCGCGCCGTCCAAATGTGAAGTTGCGTTTTGCTGACAGACATAACACTGTGCCATAATTTATCTGATGGCATGTAAAGAAGCTGCTTAAATTATAGTATTTAAAAGTTTCTTCATTTTGTAAGAGCTCAAGAAATTAATTCTGGTTTGAAAGACAAGATGACGGTAAAACTCAGAAGACGTAGCTGTACAGTACCGTTGGTGTTGGAGACGTCATAATAAAGGTAACTGCGTTAACTTCGCTTTTTGTTTGGTAATTTGTTGGATATTATCTTTTGCTGATCTTCTTTGAGCTTGGAGTAAATTTTACATTCTGAACATTTTTATTTGCACTTATCTGCTTAATATGTATTGCTGGGATATCATATAGAATATGAAGTCAGTATAATGGTACTATATTACATATTTGAATGATAAAAGACTGGTAAATGATATAATGATAAACTACAAAATAAATAATTTGCCCAATATCCCAAATATGTTAATTAAAACAAACATTGAATGTAAATTCAGATATAATGAGCAGTTGTAAGAAGTAAGAAATAACATTTTATCCATTGAACCTGTTATGTGTTATCATCATCAGTTTTAAAATAAACACATGGAGACAAGTTTGCTTAAATTCTAAAATTAACACACACACACACACACACACACACACACACACATGGTATTTTAATCTAATACAGAAATGGTGACATTGATATATGCAGACCAATAGTTTTTTTCTTCTACAGATATAAATTAAAAAGCCTAATTCTGAGAGTTTCACCTACAACATTCATGATGGGAAAGGGCCACTAATTAAGAGCTGACATATGTGGAAGAAAAATACCATCCATGTTGAAAAGGGCTAGAGGTAATGTGAGAAAACATAATTTATCAATCTTATTTAACATTATTGTTGATATTTTATCTCAACTGGTCAAAAGGCTAAGTGGGTTTATGTAATGGTCCAGAGTGTGTTATTTATTTCACATCCCCTTCTGTCTTTCAACAGTAAGAAATTAGCTACTTTGGAGTCCATAGTTCTGATCAATTTGTTTATATAAAACTTGGTTTTGGGCTTAAATCAACATCTTGGATAAATCTAATAATGAGCAAAATCCAAGTATATACATGTGATCATGTATAAGATTAGTTGAGTTTTTTAACCAGCCTAAAAGCCATACTTCCACAATATAGGCTAAAATCATTAAGTTGTCCTTGAAGTTTGATGAGTGTTAACCATTAATAATAATAAGGTGATCTTTCATCTGAGTATGTTACCACCGCATGCAATATTTATACATGTAGTGCAGTTTTTACTAAACGTAGAATACATGCTTATATAAATGAGATCTAGATTGAAGAAGTGAAGATGCATACAAATACATGAGGTTATAACCACTACTGCTGATTCAAGTTTGATCATGCTTGGCCATTGGGCTTATAGAGTCAAGTTTCACAATGATGCTTATTATGAGTGTGATAAAGGTATGGTAGTGAAGTGACCTTGCATCTGATTGGCAGAGTTTCTTATGATTTGCACAACAGTGTTTATGATCCAATTTAGATCTGACTTGTTTAATTATTTGCTTGTATGTCTGAGGCTATAAGCAAAATCTATGCATATAATGTGGTGGTTCTACATCTCACTAGCCATTCTTGCTACTGCTCTTAAAACTATTTCTCATTAATTTCATCAGACTTGGTGAATAGATTTATCTCATCAAGATATAGCAAAAGAGCAATTTTGTAAAAAAAATATTCATTCATATTAAACTCAAATTCTGCATCTGATTGGTTGACCTTGCAAATACTATAAGGGCTCTATTTCTGACAAAAAGATTATTTTGATCTAATGTAGCAGAAATGCTTATATGATCAAAACATTGAACATATTTGATGACAAATAAGAAATAGTTTTTCATGCAAATTTGATAAACATTGATAAATCGGTTCATATCATTAAAAGCTTGGAAGAGTTTGATTACATGTGAGACCATCACATATTAATCATTCTTTATTTAGAGAATTATTTTTGTCAGGATTTAGTAAAATATGTAAAATCAATATGGACTGGTTTTGTTATGTACAGCAACACTAGTTGTTTACTGAGTACTGAGGGAATTGGAGTAAGGCAAGGGTACATTGCAGTAGGTAACCTGGTTGACTTGATAACAGGATTTTAACACAAACATTTTTATCAGGAGTCTAGCATACTAACCATTGATTCACTGCAGATCCTGCCCCCATTAGTTACCTTTTAATACATAAAGCATTTGGGTTTTTTACGTCACAAATCCCATAGGGATTAAAATTAACATCATAGGTCTCACTGGATAGTTTCGTATTTTGACATCCCTCTAATTTTTAAGGTAGAAGGCATGAACCTAATTATCACAAGCCTAGCATTTATAAATTTACACATAAGCTAAATCTATAATGTGGTTCAGATTTACTTTGAGTTAGGCATGGAAATAGGTTGGCTTGTTGGTGACTGCCTGTCACAGTTAGATGAGCATTGGAGATCATATGCGTAACTTAGTCTGCAAATGAGCTGCCGACTTTTATTTGTGTCTGCTACAGAGGTAAATATAAAAAAATCTTGATGGTAGAGGGGTGATGAAAAGTATGCTAATTTGTTATAGTACTAGTGAACTTTATTCATGCATAAGGCACATACTGATTCTTTTAGTTGCCTTGTCACAGAAAAATATTGAAAATAGCTATTTCTAGTAAAAAATGAATGTAAAATGTACCTGCATCCTTTGACCCTACCAGAACCAAACTAAAAGCTCAAATTTGTGCAGCTGCTTTTGCTCATCACAAACATAATTGGGAGTATAACTGCTAACCCTACCCTCTAGCACACATTTCATTCATTCATTGGATTAAAGTCACGTGCACCTTTCGGTATGTGCGACTGTTTAGTTTGTACACGTTTGTGTACTTTTTGAATTTAGCGATTAACTTATACAATGCCCCCAAGCAAGCAAGCCGAAGCCCAGGTGCCCCAAAAGGTCCCGCCCAGGCTCTCATCGCTGCAACCTTCTCCATCGTTGTACTCCGTTGGTGGTCTGTTTCTGCAACCTGCATCTCCTTCCTCTCTCATTTCAGGCAGTAACCGAAGCACACCAGCAGCAGTATTATGAAATTTTCGTTGCAATCAATGCCCAGTTCCCTATATTTATTGGGCTATTCCTGTACTATCTTGCCAAACATGTGATTGTCACATACGCTTCAGATATTCCTGAGTTGTGAATTTTCCTATCTTTTGTAAGGTCTATTAAATTTTGTGTACTTTGCGTACTTGATTTTTCCGAAAATTTTTTCACATCTAGTAGGCTTTTAGTAGCCCTTTATTTTGTTTTGGAGATCTCAATTTGGTTAAGTATTTCGTACGTGTGGCTTTAAACCAATCAGTGTGTTTCAGGGCCAGTAAGTTGTTGGTCAAAAGAGGGCTTTCGTGGGTCAGAATGAAAGCCCTATGTGGTAAAATTTGTTTGTAAAAAAGAAAAAAAAAAAGAAAAGAAAAGAAAAAAAAGGTGGGTAGGGAGTGTGTATGCTATATTTGTGTGATGGCTATAGACATTTTTGTTCGTTTTTCTGCTTTTCCCCACATATCCCGACAACACACATTCACGCTCACTTTCTCATTCACACTTATAAGTAGATGTGGGGGGGGGGTGGCCTTATTTCTTTTGTTTGATTTTGGGAAGGCAATTCTTTTCATACTGGGGGGTGGGGGTGGTTTGATTATTTGAGGCATACTCTTTTCATTGTTTCTGCCTTCATTCCCCAAGGTCTGCAAGTGTCCTGTTCTTTCTTCTTTTACTGCCTTAGGACGTTTAACTTCATCCTGTGCCTTTTCCTGCTCTTCTTTATTTCAGCTCTTTCTGCCTTATCCCGTGTCCGTTTCTATTTTGATCTTCTCGTCCTTTTGATACTGCCATGTTCGCCGTGAGATGTTTTCTTCGAGGGAGGTGGTTTGATTGCCTTTGTTTCCCTTCGCTTTGACCACTTGGCTATTTACCTGTTATTTTTGTTTAGCTTAGCTATTTGTGATTTATTTTAATGTATATTTTTTTTATTTTTATTTTTTTATATTTTTTTTATTTTTTTTTGATCCTACGGGACCTAGCATGCCGTTATAATTCCGAAACAGTGATTTTGTAATATTTTGTCCTTATCTGGTTTTTATTGTTCGGGTTATGATCGGCTGTGCCAGTCTGTGAACCCACGATACCGAGCCGGCCGTCACAATTCCCAAACAGTGATTTGTAATATTTTGACTGGTCTTTGATTTACTTTTTAATATTTTTGTTTTGTTTTTTTTTTTTTTTTTTTTTTTTTTCCTTTTTTTCTTTTTTTTTTTTTTTTTTTTGAACCTACGGGGCCTAGCATGCCATTATAATTCCAAAACAGTGATTTTGTAATATTCGTCCTTATCTGGTTTTTATTGTTCGGGTTATGAGCAGCGGTGTCAGTCTGTGAACCCACTAGCCCGAGCTGGCCGTCACAATTCCCAAACAGTGATTTTTAATATTTTGATTGGTTTTTTTCTTTTTTGGTTCGATCTTTTAGGTTTATTGGTTTTAATTTCTTTACATGGTCTCTCTTTATACCCAACCCTTCATTCGGTTTAGATTTGTCCCCTTTTGCCTATTTTGTTAATGAATGTCATGATGTTATTATAGGTCATTCCTATGTTATTGTTTTTTGCCACAAGTAACTCCGGGTATGTCCACCGTTCTCCTATTTGTTCCTGTTGAGATTTTAGTTCGGCCCTTTCCTGGTTGTATTTGGGGCATATATTTATTAAGTGTGCGATTGTTTCTGGAGTTGGGCAGTAGGGGCAGTTTTCGGTTGGTCCCCTTTTTATGTGTTTCCCTGCGCATCCTGCCAATAGTGTTTTACCTGTTCTTATTCTATTTATTATTGTTATATCGTATGGATTTTTGAAGGTCGGACTTTCGACTTTTCTACTTACTTTTTTCATCATCGTGTTTATTAGACTGTTTGCATCCGATTTTTCCCATAGCTCTTGCCACATGTCATTGATCTTGTCCCATGTTATTGATTTCAGTGACGCTGTATGCTATATTTTGGGCTTTTGGTTCGTTTGTGGCGTTTTTTGCTTCTGCATCTGCTTTGTCATTGCCTGGGATTATGGATGTGAGAGGGTATCCATACGAATTCAACGTGTTTGTTGTTTTTTTCAATCTCTTTAAGTATCGATCTTGCATGATTAATCATATTAGGTCTGCTCTTGGATTGGTCTGTTGCTAACGATTGTAGTACACTGTAAGAGTCGCTTAGAATGACTGCCTTAGTTGTGGGGTATGTTTTGACGTATGTTAATGCCATTAGTATTGCCATGAATTCTACCGTGTATATAGCGCATTGGTCTGGGAGTCTTTTTCCAACGGCGACATCTAATTTTGGGATCACTATCCCTGCTGCAGTTTTATTTGGATTTTTGGTTTTTGATCCATCTGCGAAGATTTGCGTGTATGTCTCGTATTTGTTGTCAATGTACGTTAGTATTGATGCTCTTAGTCCTATCGGGTCATTTTGTTTTTGTCCTAGTTTACGTAAGCTAAGATCTATTTGTGGTGTGGGACAGGTCCACGGGGGGTCTGGGTAATACCTTATTTTTTCTGGGTTGATATTTGCGATTTGAAATTTCCTTTTTAATTCTATAATTATTTTCCCACTAGGTATTTTTTTATTTTTTCCTTTTGTATCGAATGGTTTGTCGCATGCTAAGAGGGCTTGTAGCGTGAGGTGGTTGGGTTGGTGTATTGATATTCGAGTCGAGTATCGCAGCATCAATTCCTTCCGCCTTAGGTCTAGCGGGGGTTCTCCTACTATTATTAGGATATCTTGTGTGGGGGTACCATTTAGGACGCCGGTGCATACCCTTAGCGCTTTTGATTGGACTGTGTCTAGTTTCTTTAGTAACGTGGCGCTCGCCGCTCCATATACCTGGCAACCGTAGTCCAATTTTGCTCTTATAAGTGCTCTATATAGGGTAACGAGTGTTTTTTGATCAACCCCCCAATTCACCCCTCTGAGGTTTCTGTGGAGGTTGATGTCTCGTTTGCACTTCGTTACGAGTTCTTGGATATGAGCTGCCCACGTGAGTTCGTGGTCGAATACCATACCTAGGAGTGTCGCTTGTTTTTCGAATTTGATGGGTACCCCCTTTAGGGTTAAGTTTGGAGTGGGTGGGGGGTGGCCACCTCCCGGATTGAAAACTATGCCTACTGTTTTTAGAGGTGACAATTTAAATCCCCATTTATCTGTCCAATTTCCTATATCGTTTAGTCCTTTTTGTAAGTGCTTGGTCGTTTCTCTGCTGGCTGGGTTGCCAGTTTTCCATACGGCGCTGTCATCGGCGAATTGGGATAAGTCAAGGTGGTTGGGTTTTACCGCTGTTTCCAGGTCGTTTATCATTATATTAAATAAAGTTGGGCTGATTACGCTTCATTGTGGCGTGCCATTTTCCAGTTTGTATCGTTCGGAGTAGTCTTGTCCTAGTCTGACTTGTATCTTTCTATCGGTTAGGAAGTTAGCAATAAATTTGTATATATTGCCAGTTATTCCGTATGGTTTAAGTTTACTTATCAGTCCCTTAGTCCACATTAGATCATATGCTTTTTCCATGTCTAAGAAGATGGCTGTAACATATCTGGATTTTTAAAATTTTTCTCTAGATGCTAATTTGACAGCGGTTTCTAGTCTCATGAGTTGGTCTATTGTGCTTCGGTAGTTGCGAAACCCGCTCTGTGTATTAGCTAGTAGTCCTTTGCTTTCTAAATGGTATTTCAGCCTGTTGTTTACCATAGTTTCCATTATTTTACATATATTGTCTGTTAGTGATATGGGCCTGTATGATTTTATATCGCTTGAGGGTTTTCCAGGCTTAAGAATCGGGACCACTACTGCCTTTTTCCATCTTATAGGTATGGTACCGGTTTCCCATATTTTATTAATGAGGTTAAGTGCAATTGTGACAAGTTTTTTGGGTAGGTTCTTGTACATTTCATACCCCAAAGTATCCTCCCCGGGGGATGTGGTCTTTTTGCCGGCGAGGGCCTTTCTCCATTCGGCTTCTGTAAACGGAAGGTTTAGTGGGCCGTCATTATTTCCTGCTTCCTTTATGTTGTCAGAGTTGCTTTCCTCAAATTGCCTTTTATGATTTTTAAACTTATCCTCTAAGTTGGTATTGCTACACATGTTGGCGAAATAGTTTGCGAATAATTCTGCCTTATGTTTGTTGTTTTGTCCAGGTATGTTGGGGGTTATTGATTTAGTTTTGCCTCTCATTTTTTTAATTCTTTGCCACACCTCCTTCGATTTTGTGTTAATATCTAGTTTTGAGCAGAATTCTCTCCATGAGTTTTGTTTAGCTATCATAATAGTTTGTTTGGCAGTTTTTTCCTTTTCCTTGTAGTAGTTAAAGTCCCTATTATTTTTAGTTCTTTTGAATTTGTTTAGAGCTCTTTTTTTCTCTTTAATTGCTATTTTACATTCATTATTCCACCAGGGCACCGTGGGTTTGGGTGCTACTCCTTTAGTTTTAGGAATTGTTTCTTGGGCCATTGTGTTAATGGTTTCTATTAATTTGTCATTAAAGGTGTCAATGTCCCGGTGATATATGGTTTCTGGGTCAATTGAGTCACCTATCTGTTTGAACCTAATCCAGTTGGCCTGTTCGTATTTCCATCTTGGTGTGAAGGACGCTTTATTTTGAGGTATTCTAATTTGTATTTCTATATTTATAAGGTAATGGTCACTTCCCATAGGGTCGCTTTCATCAACTTGCCAATCAGAAATGCCTGTTAATCTTGGTGTGCATAGAGATAGGTCTATTGCTGATGTGTGGCCTGTTCTGTCATCTATCCGGGTGTGCATTCCGTTGTTTAGAAAAACTAAGTTGCATTTTTGTGCCCATTTTTCTACAATTTTTCCTTTAATGTCCGTCTTTTGACTCCCCCATAGTTCATTGTGCGCATTGAAGTCCCTGCATATTACCACCCATTCTCCACAGTCTTTAATCATTTTGATTGTTTCGTCTGCACTTAAATTGCGCTGCTCATTTGTTTCATAGAGGTTAACGATTAGTACCTGCTTAGTTTGAGCGGTTATTTTGACTATCTGTATTTCGAAGTCATTGGGCGGTCTACTATCTGTTAATTTATGCATTTCTGATGTAATTCCATCTCTAACAAAGGTTGCTAACCCCCCTCCTCTTGCTGTGGGGGATCGATGCTTTAGGTATTTGGTGTTGTAGCCTATGATGTTTGGGATACGTGAGGTATCATTTAGGTGGGTTTCCTGTATGCATATAACATCTGGTTTTCTTTCCTGTTCAAGTATTTTGTTATTTAGTTGGTCAGCGTGGGCCCTAAGGCCGCGTGCATTCCATTGCCATATTTTGATTTCTGCTCTGGAATCCATCTCTAGTGCAAAAAGTCTTAATAGTTTGTTTAATTTACTGTTGTTTTCGTTTTATGCGTGTTTCCTACCAGTGAGGGTGCTACCTATTTATTTTGTTTTTGGTATCCTGATTTTTGTTTTGGCCTGCTTATAGTTTACCCCATGGGAGATCATATATTCGACTATTAGGGCTTCTCTAAGAGCCCTGGGGCATTCTGCGTGGTTTGGTTTGTGGTTACCACTACAGTTAGCGCAGTGCTGATTGGTGGCGCTACATGTTTTCCGGTCTGGGTGGTGAAGACCACATTGATTGCACCGGAATAGGTTTCCGCAACTCTTAGAGTAATGCCCCCAATTTTTGCAGTTGCCACAGAACCGTGGTTTGTTTTTGAAAGCAAAAATTTTTTTAGCCTCGAGTTTTTCGGCTATTTTGATAGTTTCTGGGGTGGCGCCCTTAAAAAAGAGTACCACTGCAGTGCTATCCTTTCCCCTTCTTGTTTTTAGGCGGATTGCTTTCTCTACTTCCTCTCCTTTACTCCTTATGTAGTCTACTATTTCATTGGTTTTATTTTGAGTTGATACGTATATGACTCCTTTGTTGTGTGTTTTTGGGGGGTTTGGGTCTATGTGTTGTTTTGTTCTGTTGTGTCTAGTGACCTGAACATTTATTTGGTCTATTCTTTCAATTTCCATATATTTGGCAATCTGTTGTTCAGTGGTGCATTTGATTATCAGCAAGTCGTCTCTAGTGCTTTTAAGCGTGAATTCTCCTTGGTGATGTTTGTTCAATTGCCATGCTATGGTTTTAAAGGCTAACTTCGTTATTTTGGAATTTACTTCTTGACGAAGAGAGTCAGTTCAGCGGGGTGTTTCTTGTTTTGGATATTTTGCAGACTGGTCTTTTTTCCCCTGGTGTTTGTCTCTTTAGCTGACTTTGTTTCGTTGTCCATAACCGGCTTGCTGGGTCTTGTATTCTGACAGTTAGTGTGTTCCTTATTCTTTCTAACTGGTATTTGGGATTTGGTTTTCCTATTATTCTTACCTTTTGTTGAGTCGTGTGTGACTGCTTTATTTGTGGTAGGGTGAGGGCGTTCTGTTTCATCTAGTAGGTTCTCAGTTTGAGTCCCCTGGCTGCTAGTGTTTTTAACCAGCGTGGTCTGGGTTGTTTTTGTGCTTGTTGAGTATTGTTCCTCAGTTTGGGTACTCATGTCGGATGTAGTTTTGCGGTTACTCGGTAGATTGTCCACATTCTCGTTTACGCTTGGTGACAGGTAGAGTCTACTCATCGAGTCAGTTGGGGTCGAGTTGAAAATTGGCGTTAAGAACTGTATCTGTCGTTTTTCTCTTAGGGGGGATGAGACTGCTTCGGAGTAAGTTTGCCTTAGTTTATCTGCCTTTAGGTTGACCAGGCAGCTGAGATAACTATTTGATGATGTGACATTAATTTTGTTGTTATCCATCTTGAGTTTCTTTATTTGATGTAAGGTATATATGACGGGATATTTCTTTAGTTTTAATCCTGGGTTTGTTTTGATTTCTTGCAATTTATTTGAGTTTAATTCTAGCTTAAAGTTATCTGTCTTAACTATACTTTATTCTACTTAGTACTATGAAAAAGCAACAGCTGTAAGGGGATATGCAAATAGCTTTTATTCTGATTTGTGTAATTAATTATTATATTACTATTATCCAATTTAAACTTATTGAAAATTATTTTCTAGCCAAATGGTCAAAGTAAAAGGTTTTACTTACCCCGATCCAATTTTCTTTTTAAGATCTTTAGAGTTTTTAAATACAGCCTTCTAATTATACAAGTTTCATTACATTGGTCAATAATTAGTCACATGTGATGACACTTGTAACTAATCAAACCACAGCAACTGAGAGCAGACTAAGCACTGATATTTATATGGTACAGTGGCAATATACAGTCTGTCTGCCGCAACACATGAAACAAACTGGACAAATCTGAAAGCCTTGAATTTGACTTTATTTATCTGTATGGTAGAACAGAACCTGAGTTGAAAAGCTTTTAAAGAAAGACCTTGATATCAAACCTAATAATAACTGCAGGAGTTATATTATGGATAATTAACCATTCTCTCAGTTTCAAACTGGGCATTCCATCCCATGGGGTTCTAAATGTAAACCAAGTGTAACTGATATCCTAATGAACTGTAAAGACCATAGCAGCACAACAGCAGGGGACCAGGTATGTCCAGATCCAGAAATCACAGACCAGTTTCAAACTGATGATGAACCACATAAAAATTACACATCTGCTAGAACTTATGTTATGAAGATAACTTAAATTGCATTATTATTAATCCTCCTCCTCACATTCATCATAATTGAGATGCATCATATATGTTTTATTGTAAAATAGTTTATGCAGCATAATTCAGTGAAGACCTTTGCTGCCAATTTACCAGTGAACCATTTGTTTCAATGAACATATTTTATGTTGTAACAAGGAGCATCATTTAAACATTATGATACACTTATCATACCTGTATATGAAATCTTAATACTAACACTTATACTTGCAATACTACTACTAATAAAAACACCTGCACTGATAATTTGATTATGTTCAATTGGACTTGTATCTAAATGATCACCAGCTGTATGAAAAGACATATTTTAATATATAGATATTGGATGGAATACTAGTTACCACAATTGAATAGTCATATGATAAATGATATATTATTTTAAACAATTTATATTTGCAGTGAAACATACTTTTACATTATTTTCACTTAAATTTCATTTATAGAGCAGTATACTCTGCATTCATTAAATTACTGAAATGGTTATAATACAACAACAAATACTGCAACTTCCAGAATCACAAAAATCAAAAGATATAAACAAAAACTTCCCTACATGTATCAACAGTTGTCACTTAATAGACAGAACTCTGAAGATTTAGAATAGGATGTTAACAAATTAGGTATTCAAGTTAAAAAGAAAAAAATACCAAGTAAGCTTACTACCAAAAAATCAAACAATAACAGTGAATTTTAGTACATTCCCAGGAAACAGAATATATGATTTTTCTTAACTTGATCTGATACATCTTAAATCTATAGAAAATGATTCATATTGTATGACTAAAATATTATGTAAACAAAAATTCCATCACTTTTTTCAGATGCAACATGCATACCCCAACCCATCCTTCTTGATCATAAAGTATACCAGCATTCCACTATAAGATGGGGAGCTGTAGTGGCTCAGTGGTTAGCTTTCTGGACCTGTGAAATAAGGTAGGTTCAAATTCTACCATCAGACCAACCTGGGTTAGCTACCATGGTGTGTCCTTGGGCAAGGCACTATACTTAAAGTGCCTTGGCACTAAATAACTTACTTGTGTTGGTTTACCATAAAAGGCCAAACCAAACACAAAAAAACAACAACTTTAAAATATGAGTTTTGTCAATACTAAGTAATTGAAAATCATACTGAAGAAATGTTTTTGTTAATACAGATTAATGGATCTAAAAAATCTCTTTCTTCTGCAGGAGTTTAAAATGTTAAATTAAAAAGGTCATGGTACACATTGCTTTGTTCGTACACATCAGGCTCCGTAACCCATATCCAACTAAAAATTTTAGTAGAGTCTGAATAAAACATATTTTAATCTGGATGATAATATTCTTTCTCCATTCATATATTACACCACCAAGATTGATCCAAATAAGATTACATTTTACTATAACACTGAGGATGAGTATGCCTCTTAACAACTTACAAATGTGGAGAGAATGGAGTTAAACTGAACTTTGATTTCTTTTCAACCATAGCACAAGATGATCATTTATTATGAAAAAACCTGAATAAAGTTGGAGTTCATAACCATGACAGTCTTGATACAATATAAATTCAATATATTATTGTTGTCTTGAGGTATAGTTCTGTATATTACAATCTCACACAAGATCAGGGTATATTTTAGTACCATACAGTTAATTCGGGATTGTATTAATACCTATTCTGGTGAATGAACATTAAATAAGATTTACTATTTTGGAACCAGTTGCAATAAAGTTTACTAAACAAGAGAAAATATGACTTTACTATAATATCTAAAATGTAAAATCTGCAAACAGAATACTTGCTTGACTTTACACTTCAACTATATCATAATATTTATTTGAAATGAATTTATACAAATGGCATTAAATTTGGTTTCAGGCTGGTAATGACAATGGTAGTAGTGAATAGGGACGGTCTAGGGACTAGGGAACTTCCATGTTAAAAAGGGTATATCCACTCTGGGGACTATGTAATTTAACATGGGAGAAAAAAAAAAAATATCCATTCTAGGGACAAGGGGAATTTAACATGGGAGAAAGAAAAAAAACTATTCACTCTAGGGACAAGGGAAATTGAACATGGGGAATAAATCGTGGGACTGTCTTGGGACTAGGGGAAATGGAACAGGGTCGGGACCCTATTTTAATAAGGTCCCGACCTGATGGGTCTATGAAAATGGAACAGGCGAAAATTGAAACAGGGAGGGGTCTCTATTTTTTTATTATTTTTTTAAACAAAAAAATAAAAAAAGGGGTAGGCAATTGAAAGTCAAGATCTTTTCGAGAGATAGGAATGGCCCTGAAAAGGGCCTTTGGTTTTATGTTAATATACCCTTAACATAAAGGGCATCTGTGACATCTTCTTCTTGACCTTAGGCTGTGCCTGACTGCAGGACCATAGATTAAGACTCTTTTGAGGCATCCTTGATGCTCCACATAAGATTCTTCGCATCCACAGGCTGGTGTCTGTCCTGTGGATAACTGTCCAGTTGGATCGGACATACATTGATATGTCCGTCCGGAACATCATCGAAGACACAAGCGTTGAAGATTGTACATCGGTCCACATGTTGGGGTGCTGAGTAACAGGTGAAGGAATGCAGTGAACTGTACTTATTTATAGGGGGAGGAAGGATTGAAACGGATTGAGTTTGTTGACCAATCCAAACACGCGTTACAAAATTCAGTCAGCCCACGTCCAATCCGAAGAGAGCAGTCTGTGACGTCACATAGTCTATATAGATTCGCTAGCGCCTGTGCGTAGTCAATCTAAGCGACAGTTTTTCAACATGACGGAAACTCAGAAAACGATCAGTTTGGGTGCACTGATGGTGGAGACTACCCAAGGGAACCCAGACTTACTTTCAGAAGAGGTGAATTGGGATTTTGTGGATTTTTTTACCTTGCAAGAATTTGTTCCTGAACCTTCGTCACCTTCTCCTTCATTACCGCACATGGAAAATTTTAGACAGAGACAGAAAGAAGAATTGGAGAAATTTATACAACAGCAAAAGGAAGCGGAACAAGCTTTTCTCCTACAGCAACAGCAGCAAGAAGAAGAGGTAAGAAAAAAACAAGAAGAAGAAGACGCAGCAGCAAAGAAACAAGGGTGTCAAAATCAAACGGTCACGGTACTGTTAGACATTTTAGTTAAGAAGTCTGAAACAGATGTATCAGACTTCTTTATTACGGCCGAAGAGAATACGACCTTCCCAAGCTAAACACTCCAACCCTGTGACTACGCCTACTGCACCATCCTTAGTGATTTCAACGAAATCATCATCAACAGTACGCAGTCCAGAAGTAGGCCTTGGCCATGGCAAAGGCTTAAGACAGTTAAAGTTGATTGTTTAAACTCACCCCTTGCACCAAAAAAGGCCCTTTTCAGGGCCATCCACGTCTCTCGAAAAGAGATAGGCTTTCAATTGCCAATAACTAAAAAAAAACATTTTACCCAATAGTACCTGTCTGTGTATGAGTGTGCGTGAGTGTAGGTTCTTATTTTAAAATCAAAACCCAAAGACACTTACCTTTTATAATTAATTTATTCTTTTATAAATATTTACAATTCACAATTCACAACAGAGCACTTTAAAAAGTTCATAGACTTATTCTGTCTCATTGTTCACTCTCTGTTTTTTTAATTTCTTCACCGTCATAGTCTTTTCCTCCTCTTCCTCCTCACTTTCTTCCCTTCTTTTCTTCTCCTGTTTCTTTTTCTTCACCTGTCTGTTTTCTTCCTCTTCTTCTTCCTCTTCCTCTGAAGAATCCCTCTCTTCTTCTGACTCCTCTTGTTTCTTTTTTGGGCAGTCTGGTGACCAATGTCCTTTTTCTTGACAATAATAACAGGTATCTTGACTTTTGTCTCTTCTAACCCCTTTTTTTTCTTTTTTGACGGTCTGGACACTCTGAAGACCAATGCCCTTTCTTCTGACAGATATAGCAAGTATCTTGACTTTTATCTTGAAAGGAAGGAGAGTAGTCCCTCGGCTGGTCTGAAGAGAATTTTCTAATGACCCCTCGCAAAGCTCTGATGAAACGTTCAATCTTGGTAGTCTCTTCCATTGTTGTGCTCAGTTTGAGAGTGAAATGAATAGTGAAAGGACAAGACACATACCCTTTATATACGCTGGTCTGCTATGACTATAAATTAATCCATGGTGTTTAAACTTTAGTCATTTGACTTTTTGCTATCGAGATGAAATGATCCAATTCATTTGAGAAGAAAGAAGAAGAAAGTAAGAGGCAGAAACGTGATCTATCGCCTCGTACTAGGGCTGAAGTCTTGGCACAAATTCATGCCAGTGATTTTGAAGAGGACATGAGTGAACCAGAATCCAAACCCTCTAAACAAAGTTTACCACCCTTAGTCAACCCTGAAAAGTACTATGACATTCGAGAGACGGAAAAGCGTCCCTCTAGAAAATTTAGAACTACGGCTTACAAATACACAGTGAAGTTTAAAGATTTCAAGTCTGAAGTACTGTTAGAGAAAGCAAAAGGGTTCATCACCGACATGTGGGATTCTTTGCTCACCACACTCAAGCGACAATGTCAACCCAAAGAAGATGATCGCTTGAGACTTTCCATACAACATGACGGCTTGAAATCCCGTTTGGATCGAGTTTAGCAGCCCTGCAGAATTGACCACTTCCAAAGTCATGGACAAGATTCAACACGTGCAACAATCTAATGACCAGTTTGACATCACCGATGGAAAAGCCACACTGGACATGACCCACGTCTCTCCTCCTCAAGGGACCGGACAATGCAGAAAGACCTTATTGGTCAACAACCTTCGCATTACCAAAACAAGTCTTGTCCAAATTAACAATTTTCAAGACCACATGTGTTTAGCCCGAGCCATCGTGGTGGGATGAACCTATGCCGACAAGAACGACACGGTAGAATGGAAAAGAGCCTGGGAGAACATTCGAAAATCGAACCGAGCCAAACAACGAAATGAAGCAGAACTTCTGTTACAACAAGCATGCCTGTCCAAAGACACATCCTGTGGCATTCCTGAGATGCAAAAATTGCAAGATGCCCTAGCTCCACGATACACCTTGAAAGTGCACCCTCAAGAAGTGCGCGGGTCTCTGTTGTTTCGAGGGAAAGACTTTAAGGATGGAAAATACATTCACCTCTATCATCACGATGACCATTTCGATACCATTACCACTATCACTGGATTCCTGGGATACAAATATTACTGTGAGAAATGTGACTTATGATGGTTATAATAATCGAGAGCAACACAAACATTGTGGATCGAAATGCTCAGGATGTTTGGCCTCTCAACCCTGTCTGAGCGAAGGGCAAGAACCAGTGCATTGTCCTGCTTGTCTGCGCACATTTGTCAGCCCTGCCTGTTACCAACAACATCTGAAGATGCAAGGTTCACAGAAGAAATGTGCTTGTCAACTCCTGAGATTGTGCCCAATGTGTGGACAAGGTCTATGTATCAACAGTACCAAGGCACACGTATGTTCAGGAAAGAAAAAATGTCACATTTGTCACTGCATTGTGGACTTGGAACACCAATGCTACATACAAAAATACCAATCCCAACCAGAGAAAGAGGATGGTCACAAGAAGAAGAAAGGCAATTTCATCTTTTTCGATTTCGAATGCATGCAAGAGATCAGTATTCACATTCCTAATTTCTGCGTGGCTCATCGAGCGTGCGAGAAGTGATTCAAGAACCTATCTTGAGTTATTGCCCTCACTGCAGTAAGATTCCTGGAGGGCGTGAAAAAATCTTTCAAGGACCGAACACACTAGCCGATTTCACACAATGGGTCTTAGACCCCATCGACAAGACGTGGAGCCAAGAGGACATCGAACATTATTATGGAGATTGTCATTGTCATGCCACGGTGATGGCTCACAATTTCTCCGGATATGATGGATAGTTTCTTTTGAGATGTTATACGGAACGTGGCATCGAGCGTCCTAAAATCACTTTGAACGGAGCCAAAATCATTTTCATGCAAGTGGGACAAGTGCAGTTTAAAGATTCGATGAGCTACTTAGCCATGCCTTTGAGTCGAATGCCTAAAATGTTTGGAATGACAGAAATGGCTAAAGGGTACTTTCCACACTTTTTCAATACAGAAGCCAATCAACACGCCGTTCTACCCCATTTGCCTCAGGCTCACTATTACGACCCTGACAACATGCGTACCGAACGAGAAACTTTCTACGCTTGGTACCAGGCTCACGCCTCCGACCCTTTCGACTTTCAGGAAGAAATGCTAAAGTATCGTCGTTCCGACATGGACATTTTACGGCGATGCTGTGGAAAATTTCGAGAACTGTTCATGGAACACGGAGGGGTTGATCATTTAAAAGAGGCTTGCACCATTGCCAAAGCGTGTTCCTTAGTCTACCGACAACGATTCATGCTTGAAAACACTGTGGCTGTCATCAGTCCTCAAACGACCAACTATGTCAAACGTCAATACTCGGTCAAAGCCCCATGCTGGTTGCATTACTTGTGCGACAAGGAAGACAAATGGATTCAGCATGCCCGCAACGGACAGGGCGAAAGATCATCGGAATGCATTCGGTCAATGGCTGGGACTTAGAAAACCCCAAGATCATGTACGAGTTTAACGGTTGCTTATTTCACGGATGTCCCGTCTGTTACCCTGACCGCGGCACTAAAAATCAGTTCTTAAAACGAACCATGGAAGACTTGTACCAGGCCATTTGTCAGCCACGCCTAAAGTTAGAACAGGAAGGATACCAAGTGGTGGAAATGTGGGAACACAAATACAATCACCGTTTGAACACCGATCCCGAGTTTAAACGCCTCATGGAAAGTTACCAGTTCATGGACCCCCTGAACCCAAGTAATAGTTTGTACGGAGGAAGGACCAATGCCACCTGTTTGCTGTACCAAGCTGACGAAGAGAAAGGAGAAGAAATCATATACTTGGACGTGTGTTCACTGTATCCCTACGTGTGCAAATATTGTTGCTTTCCTGCAGGGCACCCACAATTGTTCACCGAACACATCGACCTAAAAAACATTCGACAATACGAAGGCTTGATCAAGTGCAAAGTTTTGCCTCCCACGAACCTATACCATCCCGTCTTACCTCGCCATTGCCAAAGCAAACTTATGTTTCCTTTGTGCCGTACTTGTGCTGAAACGTGCAACCAAGATCAACCTTGTCATCACACCCAGGAAGAACGGGCCTTGACGGGGACATGGGTCAGCGTAGAATTGTTCAAAGCTCTGAACATGGGATACCAACTGTTAGAAGTGTACGAAATTTGCCACTTTCCCAAGACACAATAATTCCACAAGGGTGACCCCACGCAGAAAGGCATTTTCGCAGACTACGTGGATGCCTTTTTGAAACTGAGCAAGAAGCCAGTGGCTATCTGTCCTGGTGTCACACTCCCGAAGACCAAAAGACATTCAGAGAGAAATTCTGGGCACAAGAAGGCATTACTTCAGATCACATTGAGAAAAACGAAGGCAGGCGATCGTTTGCCAAAGTGATGTTAAATTGCTTGTGGGGTAAAATGGCACAATGACCGTGTTTACCCAAGACGGAGTATTTGACCGAACCTTCCCGCTACTTTCAGATGATTCACGACAAAGCCAAATTCATGAAACACGTGGACGTCGTTCGTGAGGATTTGATCTTGGTGAATTATGAAGAAGATCTGAACTTTGTAGAAGATGACCCCTTTGGAAATGTCATCATTGCAGCTTACATGACAGCTCATGCTCGCTTAAAATTGTACGAAGCTTTAGAACTGTTAGGGGAACGTGTCTTGTACTTTGACATGGACAGTTGCATTTATATCGATCACCCGAGTCAACAGCACCCTGACATCGAAGGAGACCGTTTAGGAGCCTGGACAGACAAGCACCCCGATGACAAGATTCTAAGTTTCGTTAGTGGTGGTCCCAAAAATTACGGCTGCGAATACTGGGCCAAACAAGGAGAAGTGCACACGAAGTGTAAAGTGAAAGGACTTACTCTGAATTATCGTACCAGTCGAGTGGTCAACTTTGGCATATTGAAAGAAGCCTTGCAGTCTAGAGATAGTGACCACCTATCAACCCAACAAGATTGTACGTTTACCCACACACCACATCGTCAGTCGACCCTTGGAAAAAGTCTATCAAATCGTGTAGCAGAAGCGAGTGCGGCTTCCCACCCACTTTACTTTGCCGTATGGACATGTCGGTATAAAACATTGGTTGTAAGAGGATAGCCACCCACCAGAAGGATGACTTCGCCACAGCAAGAATCGAGTGAGAAATCCAGTGAGAACTCCAAGTTCAAACCCTACCATTTTCCAGTCTTCTTACCTGACTATTGTGATTGTGCCCGTCGATTGGACATGTTTCAAAAATGGCCTACGGATAGGGAAGGATTACCTTCTTCGTATGTTTTAGCTAGAACAAGATTTGTCTACTTCGGACCCGAGTCAGGATTGGGATACGAAGTACAGTGTTTCGCTTGCGGACTGAAGTTATGAATGGATCTATGTATCTACAAAGATTCAGCTATTCTGGAACATACTCGATGGTCTCCGCACTGCCCTTACCTTTCAATGGCCTTTCCACCCATTAAACTACGGTACAATTATGACGGTACCTTAGAGACGGTACCTTCCAAAACTAGACGTAAACACATTGCATCCTATTTCATTGTTGTTTCTTTTCCACATAATAGCTTATTTTTTATAAAATGTTAAACTTTACTAATCTTTTTTCAAGATCACTTTAGTTTGCAAAAATACATCTTGTCATTTATTGGCATTCTACATTGAATTTTGTAAACTAGCTATAAACCTGACCTAATTACTCAACTTAACTGCTGACAGAAACAGTCTACAGTAAATGTATTTCATTTCTATAGCTCGATGGATAAACATTACATCTTTTAAAGCTGTGCACAGAATAGGCCGACATATCACGAGTCAGGAAAACATGGGGGTGGTATCCCCTGTGTCCAAAATTAATATCATTTTGAATAGAATATTCTAGTGACAATTGCCTCTTTTCAAATGGTAAGCATTGCTTTTTTTTATTTTCATCAATCTGTCAAATTCTGTATGCATTTTGCTTTAATATTTGAGATGGAAACCTTAGGTGCATAGAAATGTCAGACAGCATTGTACATCATGGATGGTGTCCAACATACTTTTATGATCATAAAACAAAATCCCATTTTTTAGTTATGGCCACTGATTTAAAAAATATTCATCCAAGCTAAATATAATAATAATAATAATGAGGACTTTGTATAGCGCCTAATCTTTAGAAGCTCTAAGCGCTTTGCAACATTAGACAACATAAAAACATACACAATGATATGATTACAAAAACAAACACCATGAAATTAGAAAACATAAAAAACATGCTGAGAATATTTAAGGTAGTTAACATTATTAAGTCATTAAGTTTGTTTTTGTAGTCAGAATAAGTAGTTTTGAGAGCACTCTTGAATGGGATCACTGCGTCTTTGTGTCTAAGTTCAGTGGGCAATTCATTCCATGTTGCTGGGCCCTGGTATGCAAAAGAATGCTGTCCATGTGACTTTGTTTTCATAGTGAGAATAATGAGTATATGATTGTCGGAAGAGGAGTGTAAGTATCTTGCTTGTGTGTACACATAGGTGAGGTCGGATAGGTATGTTGGACTAGAGTCTGTCAGTGAAACGTAGCACAGAGAACTAATGTTGTGTTTGATTCTGGATCGAATGGATAGCCAGTGTTGGGTACAGAGCAGCGGGGAGGTGTGCTCTGATTGTGGTACTCTAAGTATGATCCAAGCAGCTATGTTTTGAACTTTTTGAAGTCTCTGCAGTAGATATTAAGATGAACCAGACAGAATTGAGTTACCATAGTCCAGTCTTGAAAGCAGTAATGAACACACAAGTGTTTTAGTGGCATCAACTGAAAGATATCTGAGAATGGAGCTGATGCGTCTCAGCTCAAGATACGCAGCCTTGCATATGTTCATGACATGTTGGTGCAATGTGAGAGTACTGTCCAGAGTAACACCTAGGTTTTGTACTGATTGTGTGAATTTAATGTTGGTGTTGCTGATATTTATTGTGTGAGGTAAAGGATGTGAATGAGAAAGTCTTTGATAAGTAAGTATGGCTTGATTTAAATTGTGTTTTTCATGTGACTTGCCAGAGATTTTTAAATGAATTGGTAAAGTAACTTGAGACACATTTCAAAGTACATGTTTTAAAAATATTCCATTGATTATTGCTGGCATTTAGAAAAATGCAATGCATCCTTTGTTGTGAAACTTATTTTAAAACATTGTATTACTCATGCAGAAGCCTGCTTGAAAACTAATGGCAAAGCAAAGGCAAATGGAATGGAAGAGACCATATCAGAGACCCTCAAATATGCACCCAACCAACGCAGAATGATAAAAAACAAGGTAATCCAAATGACTCTTATTTCATCAATATTGGATTCAGTTTCGTCTTTTAAAGCATAGTATTTGCAAAGCGGATGCATTTCTAAACTGATAACAAAATCAGCTTATCCTATTGCCCAGGACTATCAGAGCTAGAGTCCAGCTAACTACAATATGCATATATCTTGTCTGATCGGACAAGTGCCTCCATTTGGAATTTTTATTCACATGAAATATTTGGATGAAATAAATTCATCTTTGTGCAAATTGATTGCACCATCCACTTGCCAGAAATGACAAGTAAGTGCAAAGTTATCTTGTATCATGGCTTAACGATAGTAAGGGAAGCACAAGTGCAGTGAAGAAAATTTCATACATTTTTATAATGCTGATTAACATGACTTCTGCATATGTAACTAGTGCTGAGATGATATGACTTTATTTAAGCATTACAATTTTGTTTTAATTTGCAGGTGCCTGAGCAGAAGAAGTAATAGATAAACTTTACAGTGGAGTTGGAGACTGATTCTGATTCATAATCTTAATTAAATCTAGAAAATAAACATTAAAGTCATATTAAAATATCTGTTGTATTGTTTCCTTCTTTCATTTTTCTCTTAAAAACAAATGTCTGAACCTTTAGCCTGTAAATTCAGTGGATTCCTTATCAGCCCATCTACTTTTACTTTACACCATGCTACTTTAAAAAAAAAATGAATTATCCCCATTGGGGTAGGTCCCCCCAACCCCCCACCCTACTTTGTCAACTTACCTGCCACATTTAAATCTAATGGAAGGCCCTGCTGTAAAGCCTGTTAGTAAAACTACCCAACAAGAGGATTTCATACATTTGCAACTCCTAGATGGATGGTAATGTTTTCATTTTTGTAATGTAGATTTGGACATTCTTGCCACCAGTATGGAATATGTGTTTCAGAAACACAAGCAGCTTTCATCAGATTTGCATATAGGTTTTATATGTTGTGAGTATGTTGTAGGAAGTTTTTTTAAATAACATCATATGAGATGATGCCAGTGGAAATGGCAGAAAAGTGTCTGTATTGTTCACCAACTACACCTTGTTCTTACAAAATGTGGCTGTTACACATTCCCATGATGATGTCACTGACAGCCATCAGTGAGGAATGCCCCAACAAGCATAAACAAATTGCTTCCGTTGTAATTGTTACAATTCCATTCTGACCACTCCGGTGTCCTAGTGGTTAGAGCGTCCGCCTCAGAAGCGGGAGGTCATGGGTTCAAACCCCAGCCAAGTCATACCAAAGACTTACAAAAATGGTATTAACAGCTACCTCGCTAGATGCTCAGCATTAAGAGGTTAGTGTTAGGACTGATCGGCCTGGTGTCAGGATAATGTGACTGGGTGCAACATCATACTACATGTTTGCAGCATGATGCCCCAGTGCTATACATCACTATAAACTGCCACACTGCAGACATCGTAGCAATATGACTGAAAAATTATTCAAGCTACGTTAAAAATCCAATCACACACACACAATTCCATTCTACGATCCAGAACCAACACTAATTCCGTACTACAGTTCTTGCATTTCAATCCAATTTTGCTTTTGAAATGTAGTGCCACTCAATTCATAATGAACCCATTCATTTCAAACACTCGCAAATACTTATTATTCCTGTCTACAACTGAAAAATATCTATATAAAAAAATGTGTAACTGTGTTTTATGCAAGGGCATGGAGATGCACAAAAACTTGCACCTGAAGCTTGAATAAAACCCCGACTGTGGATAAGACTTTACCCATCGATTACCCCAGCTTGGGGATAAATTCCGACCGTGGCGATTTATTATATATCCTATGACTGCTCCAGCTTGAGGGCAAAATCCAAGCACATCCCTAAAAGGATAACAAGTATAGCGGCTCTTTACCTTCTGTAAATGCCACTTGAGCTTCCTGATGCTGTTGTATCTGCCATTTGACAGAATCACGAATGTGGATATATTTCTTAATTGCCTCTAGTTGTTGAGCTAGTTTAGCTGTATGAAATTCCTTTGTGCAGACTCACTCATTATTAATATTACAACAGTGATTTAATTACACATCACCTGTCAGCACACCGATGATAAGTCAGTTATTTTATAACACACCAACAAGCTTGCCCCTTGTACCCCCCCCTTTTTTTTTTATTTGGGCACCTGTGGACATGAATCTGCAAGGCTCAAATTGTCATTTTTAATATAAGATCTCAACATTTTTAAGGCCTTAATTTTAAAGACATCCTTAAAACCCCCAAAAGGTTATCAACTGGATCACCAGCCTTCGTTTAGAGTAACAGCAAGTATATATATATATTTAGGTCTAAGGAAACACAATAAAAATGTTTGATTTAACAATGACATATTTGCCTCAGGTCTGTGATCCTGAAGTGAATATTAACTGTCCATTTATTTTCTTGGCTTTTCTTTACTAGGAAATTGATTATAGAGATTTCTGCAATGGTGAAGGCAATGTAAAAATTGGTTACTATAACATACTTTTTACGCCATGTTTGAAAAAATAAATCCAATGGAAAGGTTATAGTCTGAAAATCTTCATTAAATTAAGTTAATATAGGGGAAAAAACTTTAAGAGTTCATAAATATTTTTCAGTGCTGAATAAAGATATAACATAACACTTTCTGCTGTGATTTTAATAGTTTCTGAGAGCATGAAAAATTTCTAGAACTATAATGTATAAATGTTTTCTAAAGATTATATTAATATGAGGGAAAAATCTGTTATGAAATAAACTGACAAGATCTTGTATGAATTCATGTTATCTTTAAATATGATATTTGTGTGAAAATATCTGGAAGAAAAAACAAGATGGTGCCACTCACACATACAATGTGGTTGCCACAGTAGCCATATTAAGAAACTTTTTATCGCTACTTCTGAATGGATAATTGTGTCAGCGTGGCAACATGTGTACAAAATACTTATGTTGATGTCTAGCAGGTCCTGAATGAGAATTATGGTGCTGTACAGACATCCTATAAGGCCACCAATGTGGCCATCCTGAAAATCTTGGTATAACTACTTCTCCTGAATGAATCGTCATATCAGTGAAAGACTTCTTATGTCTAGTTGGACGTAAATGAAAATAGTGCCAATCTAACCTCCAATATGGCTGTTTTAATGGGCATCTGGAAAACCCCTTCCTTGCTACTTCTCCTAGATGGCTGGTCATTTTGACATTGTGCTTTCACTAGATGACCTATTTGATGTCTGGTTGGCCGTAAATGGAACTATGCATATGGTTTTGATGTCTAGTTGGTCCTAAATGTGGTTTTTGCTGCTCATAAACTTCTAATGGTATTATAGTTGGTTCCTTAATGAAACTGCTGTACAAAATTAAAAGGCCTTCTCACTTTCTGTCAAGTTGGATACAATTATCTTTACCAGCTAGGATTTCTTGATCCTCTTTTTTATACATCAACCCTTCGCATATGTAGTTAGCTAAAACAGTATTTTGAACAATTAATTGCCCTCTTGCAAATACAATCCCAATTGCATGCTTTTACCAGTGTGAGAGCTCCTTATATAAGTAGCTAAGTATTCAGTAACTGAATTTCCACATCCACATGCATCAACTCAGAATTAAAAGTTGCAAAACATATACAAATTTGAAAATCTTGAGACATGTGTCACTTTGCATGGTGGGTGTTATGATTTAAATGCAACAAGGAAATTGAATTAGGGTTAATTTCTTTAAGCTGTATTCAATCATGGGGCCCTGGATTATAGAATGGTCTAGGCATACACATCACTAATCAACTCTCTCTAGTCCAACCAATGTGTGTATATGAGAAAGCTTGCCAGTAGCGTTATGTGTGTTGATTTCTTCCAATAAATATGTTGGCTGCCATGTAAAGTCTATGATGTCCTGAAAAATGGTGTTAAGCTCCATACAAGCAAGCTAAACAATCAGTGATATAATGGAACAGTAGACACCATTTTAGCTAAATATGCCAAGAATTGATTTAGAGACTTGGTTAGTGATGATGACTTAAAATTGGCAAGGGATTAAAAAGATAAAAGAAATGACCTTTCATGGCACTGTAATATAACAAATGAGGAAAAACAAAAGTTTATTGCATTTGAACCTTTTGTTTTTTCACAGTTTCAATTTAAGTCATAAGGCCCCTTATTTTGCCTTACCAAACATATAGCAAGTTATTACCTCAAGCCCTAGCACTAATAATGCCTCACAAGTAAGCAGTCTTTTATGAAGTCTCAGGTCTGAGTATATGTCTAGCAATACTTATGTCCAGTTTGTTTATAAAATTCTTTCTCACATGGTACAGTTTTCAGAGAGACACGATAAATTCAACAAGTGTGGTAATGAAGGGACAGGCATTCTTTATTTATGCACACATCCCAAAGGGACATTGCTATGTTTGAATCAACACTGAACTGAAGAATGGAGCATCAGCTGCATCAATTAAAATATTGTGGCCCACACAAAATACTGCAAGGACTATAATCAATTTATGAGTGCAATGGGCATGAATTACTGTAGCAGACTGGAGGAAGTAATCCGAATTTATTAATATCTTGAAGCTAAATATAGTAAAGTTTTCATCTATAATCTGTGGAATCATTTTTGCACACAGTTTGCAGGATTTGTCTTTGGGTCATCGTTTTTCATTTTCTTCATCTTTCTAGCTTATGGTATCTTGATAAGTCTTATGGTGCCGTGCAACTGCACTTGATGATTACCACAGCCAGTGACATTGTATCAAATCTTCTGGGATCAGATGATTCAATGCAAATTCCACATAACCTATCACCATCCTCATGTTTGCCATCTGACTTACTAAGTTATTTTGCCTAAATAATAATAAAAACAATCTGGTCTGATGTATTGATAGCGTTCTGAATGACCATAATATATTCTCTGTATCTATCCTAGAAAATCCTGAGTGGATTGCTGTTTGGTTTTAATAAACCAAAGTAATCCAATGAAAGGCATTTTACAGACACAAGTGTCTGTTTCCTGTATGCAGTGATTAAATGATAGTATTATGTCTTTATTTTTTTAAAACTGATGATACATATGATCACCTTCAATGTGCAATATTAGTTATGTTAATTAACGAGTGGGCAATATTTGAATTTCAAAGATAAAAGTGTATGCCATGATCACTTTAGTAGGATGATTTGTCAAGTGAGGTTATCTTTTCTGTTTGAATAAATATTGTTAACTAAACTATTTTCGCAAGTTATGACATAAGAATGATTCAAAGAAAGAAAATTCATTAAATTGAACATATAAAATGTAATACTGCAACAGAGTCTAGATGAACTATTTCTTCAGAGACACAATCCAGACTCTGTGGCAGCAAAATTATCAAATAGGACACAACTAAGAGACAATCACATTTTCAGTCACAATGGTTTGACAATTATCAATGGCTTGAATTCATTGACTGTGAAGGCAAAGTGATTTGCAGTTACTGCAAAAAAAAGTTCCCAAACTGTCACAGATTTTAAATTCTACCAGTGGACTTGTAAGTGTAACTGACAAATTCAGGATTTAATCAAGCAAGTCTCATGATAGTATTATACCTAATAAAGCAAAATGTAGCACAGTATATTCATGACACTTAGGCCAGCATGTACAAAATATTCCTCAAGTTACAGTTGCTAGCACTCCACTAAGAAATGTCATTTTATAATAAATAAAAATGTAATGGAAAAAAAAATCGATAAAGTGATTGCACTCTTTAACATAGCCTACTACCTAACTCAATAATGAAAATGATTTGGTTCATTATATCTTTGTGTTTTATGGAATAAATGCATACATCTGATTGAATTTTAGGCAAGAGACTGAACTTTTGGGTTAAGTTAAAATGTATGTGGAACAAATGCATTTTCTAAAACTACTTGTATCAGTGTGCATTGTGACTTTTCTTTAAGATAACTCTAAATGGTACTGGGTATATATCATTTTCTTCAACTGCACACTGTTGTCTTCCATTTGATTTGATGACTTACAGCTATACTGTCTACACAGTAGGCCTCAACGTCAGGAAAAATTCTGTATACTTCAGTTACAGCTGAAATAAGTTTTGCATTAGTACCTGAATCAGACAAAAAAGGTTGTGTTCTGGTGTGTGAATAGAAATGGCTAAAAGTAATATAGACAAAAGCCATAAGAGTACACAAGTTACATATGAAAACCACCAATTCACTTGCATGTGTGGCATACAAGTTCAAAGATTTGCTTCATGTTTATTTCTGTACACACATTGTTCAACTCATAAGATATTTTAAGAGCTATTTCTCTATTGTATGCATAATTCATTTACAAATGTGATTAGTGGGCCACACCGAAGGCCATACTATTAGTTCACTTGGCAATATGGTAACGTCAGCTGAAAAGCATAATCATCCATTAAAAGAGCATTATGATATGAACATTAGGTATTTAGGACATATAGATTTTTCTTTTCCAAATGGAGTCCAAGTAATTATTGCCCAATCCAGGTATAATTTTGTACACAAGTAAAGAACAAAATAAGATAAATCTTCATTTATTTGCAATTGACAATACACTTCTTAATGAATATACACTTTTGCATCTATTTTGTATCACTTGAATAAACAATATTTCTTTCAGTTCATTTTAAACTTTTATTTTATATCACTTGAGTAAACAATATCTCTTTCGTTTCATTTAACACTTAGAAACAGGTTCTTCCAGTTACAATAATCAACTCTGGAAACAATAAACAAACTGGAACTTTTGACCTAATTATATTACATTTACTAGGGTTAAAACAATAAATTCCTTAACATAATAAATTAACAGTTCCAGTTAATCAAACACAAAATCACCTTTTATACAGGGTGTGAACTGTTAATATTTACAGGATAAAGCTTATAGTTTCCAAATTGATTGAAGCTTACATGTTGCAGTTGCTGGCACATATCTATTTCCAGCATGGTTTGCATACATTCCACCTTTAATAATTTTGTTACTTCCCTACCCCACCCCATTCAGTAACAAGTATCAAAAATCAGGCTCATTCTAAGGCAAAGTCTGTAACTTGTGTACCACAGTCATCAGAGAGACAAAGATGCAAAACTTTATGATGCCTGTCAAAGGAAGAAAACAGTTTGTTGTTTACCCAAGTTTTGAACCAGTTAACTTGAATTCTCAGACCATCAATTGCTACAGCCCCACTAATTACAATTGTTAGGGAATAATGAGAACTCACCTTCAGTTATCTGTGTATATATATAATTTTAATAACCAAGAATACCGGATGTCTGGGAACATTATAGCATTCAATGGTAACGTCAGAACTGAGATGAGAGAATTAAACAAGCATAGTACATGACATAATATATCCATAAACTATTGACTGGGAAAAATACTACAGAACACCATTTCTGCTGGCAGTAAGATGTTGAACCTATATGTCATAAATATCAGGTTGGACATCTAGGACCAGTAATATTCATAATGGGCAGTACCCCCCCCCCACCCCCACCCCCAAGTGAGAAGGGCCTGATTTGTAATCTAAGCCACCCAACCTATCACAGCCTTTATAGTACTTGAAACAAATATTGAGTAATAGTAAAACAAACTCTGAAAGTTATTAAAACCAATTTGTTATATTTCCATAACTCTGCATAGTTAACTGTGCAAGCAGACTTAAACATATCAGTGTATGACAGTTAAATTGAGCTATAGCATCGATTAACAGAAGCTACGAATTCATCAACAAGCAGTGAACAATCATCTTCACAATAAATGTCAAACATTAGCATCCATAAGCTGTCAAGACAAGTTGTTACACTGGATATATAATCATCCATTTATTTCAAACAAGCTGTGAAAAACGAACCTCACGTCCGCTATATGTACGCTGGCCATTGCAAAGGATGCTTTAATAGATTAATGTTTATCGTCGTGTCTTGACAACCATTTTGCGCGCGCACACCGGAAAGTCATGCTATATATTTGTTACTTGTGAACGTATTCGTGGGCAGTACGCTATATATTGTTCCCGTGACCGTATTCACGGGCAGAATGCTATATGTTTGTTCTTCGTGAACGTATTTTTGGGCAGTTACTTTGTCATCTTCAACCTAAAGGTCAAAACTGCCCATGAAATATATATATCTGCCCACGAACCGAAAACATGAATAGGACTATAACATAAGTGTATATACTTATTTTCAACATATACATAATTACTATGTAAGAAATACAACCTATGTATATGTATTTTGATTTGAAATGTAAACTATATCATGTCCTTCCCGTAAACCCACTTTCGGGATGACTGCCCACAACGCACCTAAAACGTGTATATATATGTATATATATATGTATATATATATATATGTATATATATATGTATATATATGTATATATATGCATATATATATATGTATATATATATATATATATATATATATATATATATATATATATATATATATATATGTATATATATATATGTATATATATATATATATATATCTATGTATATATATATATATCTATGTATATATCTATATCTATATATATATCTATATCTATATCTATATATATATCTATATCTATATATATATCTATATCTATATCTATATATATATATATATATATATATATATATATATATATATATATATATATATATATATATATATATATATATGTATATATATATATATATATATATATATATATATATATATATATATATATATATATATATGTATATATATATGTATATATATATGTATATATGTATATATATATGTATATATATATATATATGTATACACCCCAACAAACATGTATACAAACTTTAAGCAATTGTTAATATTAAGCTTTAAACTTTAATTGCTTAAAAATTACGCAATGATTCTTTCATAACTATGGAAATTCGCGTCTTTTTCGGCAATTTACATTTTCTTCTTAATTGGTTCTTCAGTTCTTGTAAAATTTGCTATTGCATTACGTTTCGTCAGTGACAAAAGTCACATTACTACATTACATAAATGATAGTAAATTATCAAAGTAATGAATTATAAATACAATGTCTATGACAAACTCTGGTATACACAATATAATTTAACGGAAATTTGGTGTTTACACTGTGTTACGGTGTTTCTATGCACCCTGGTTAATACATACTGAAAATCACATTTAATGTTTATCTTTCACCAAATGGTAACACGAGGATTCGGATGGATTTGAATCTAGAGAAGACACTTAACACAATCAAATGAATGAGATATTTATTTATAAAGCAAATTAATGATTGAATCTCTCAGAACATAGTTCACACCCTTTCTTTCACTCATGGCCGTGGCAAGTTTGCTTAGGACGCAACGGCGCCCCTATTGGCAAAAATCACCGCAAACTCCGTGCAATGTGGCCCTCCTTCCCGTCGCTTCAGGTCCTGTCTCACCCGCCCCTAACGCCATCCTTGCTTCCATCTCTAATAAACTAAACCATAACAACGGAACACAATCCACAGTTCAACAACGGAAAACTCTACCTTTCTCCTGAGTACAAAGTTCAACAACGCAAAACTCTAAATTCCAGTGTTTGATCTGGGCTGAAATTATTTAATTTAAATTCTTCTTCTCTGGAAATAACAACGTAGGAAAACCAAGTCAGAAGACATCTAAGGCGAATCTGCAACTCATCCCTGAATTTGATCAATCATTTAATAAAATAATAGTAGACTGTGTCGGTCCCTTGTCTAAGACCAAGCCATG
The DNA here is from genome assembly GCA_028554795.2 of Sinohyriopsis cumingii. Lineage (NCBI taxonomy): Eukaryota > Metazoa > Mollusca > Bivalvia > Unionida > Unionidae > Sinohyriopsis > Sinohyriopsis cumingii. The sequence goes on along the minus strand of CM068827.1, from coordinate 49,513,502 downwards.
CAACCAATACTTGTTGACCTTAATCAAAGTAAAGGCATTGATAAAGTTTTTCTTTACTCAGTTTGTCCTGCAGAAACTTGTCAAGTCTGATGAAGGGTTAAATTTTATGTCTGGAATTTTCCAGCAAGTTCTGTACGACTTAGGCATTCAGCAATTTAAGTCTTCTGCCTATCACCCTGAAAGCCAGGGGGATTTAGAGAGATTTCATCAAACATTGAAAAATATGATTCAGCCATATTGTTTTGATATTGGGACGAAGGTATTCATTTACTTTTGTTTGCAGTTAGGGAATCAGTACAAGAATCTTTTAGATTTAGTTCCCTAAACTAGGTTTTGGACACACTGTCCGTGAACGTTTGAAAGTTGTTAAAAGAGAAACATCTTTCAAATATAAATGCAGAAATTAATCTTCGCGATTATCTTCCTAATTTTGAATACAAGTTGTCAACGGCTTGTGAAGTTACAAGCACTAATCTGCTCTCCACTGAGTCAAAAACGAAACTATGATAAAAAAAAAAAAGGAAAAGAGTTTTCACCCTGGCGATAGAATTCTCGCTCTCTAGTCTTTACCTCAAAAACTCTTTAGGCTAGGTACTATGGACCTTGTACAGTTGAAAAGAAAGTACTTGATTTGAATTATATCATTAATAATATATGGAAAATAATTTCATAGAACCGAGTAAAATTGACCCCCCCCCCAAAAAAAAAAAAAGAGAATGAACTAAACATATATGACTTGAATATGAGCACTACTTCCTAGATGCTTCAATAGGAACAAATACAATCTACCATGACAACGAAATTCCACACACACACACACAGAATGAACCCTCTCAAGCAAGACTGTTGGAAAAGAAAAAGCCAGTAATTTCTGGAGAATGATTTTATAAAACCTAGCAAAACTGATTGGAGTTCACCATGTATTCTTGTACCGAACCCAGATAAAACTTTCCGCGTGTGCACTTACTACAGAAACGTTAATTTTGTGACCAAAACACAATCATTTTCATGCCAAGAATCGACGAGTACATTGATAAAATCGAAAATGCCAAACATGTCATTAAGTTTGCTTCTTGAAAGGATTCTAGCAAATACTTTTGACGGATAATTTAAGTAAATTTTGGCATTCGTAACTCCAGATGGACTTTATCAAAATAATGTAATGCCGTTTTGGATGAATGGTTCGCGTGCATTGCTACAATTAATGAATATGACTATATCTGATCAAGATTATTGTGATATTCATATCGATGACGTCATCATCTACAATAATACTTGAAAAGATCACATAGAGACGATTCGGAAGTTTTTTTGATTGACTCAGTTATGCAAATTTGACAATTTATTTATCCAAAAGTGATATTTTCCGTGCTTGTGTTACAATTATAGGATATATCGTGGGACATGGACACGTTAAACCTATATATGCTAATGTCAAGGCTATCTTTTGATTCCTTATGCCTATCAGAAAAAAGCAACTGGTGAGATTAGGTATGGCTGGATATTATCCGACATTTGCTCCAATATTTCATTAATTTTTTAACCCCTCGCAAATTTTTTGAGTAAGAAAACCAAGTTTTATTGGTCTGAAAATTGTCATTAGACTTTTGACAAGTTAAAGGCCATACTTATGAGCGCACCAGATCTTTCAGCTCAACATTTCAGCCAATCATTTCAAATGTCTGTTGAGGCAAGTGATTTTGGGGTTGGTACAGTATTAATTCAACAAGTCATAAATAGTGTAGATCATCCAGTGTGCTTTTTATCAAAGAAATTAAATAATTACCAGAGAAATTGTTCTACAGTCAAGAAGGAATGTTTGCCTCTGATGTTGGCTTTGCAACACTTTAACACTTTAAAGTGTATACAGTTCCTTCTGTGCTTAGTATCAGCAAGATGAATAACAAAAAGCAGAGATTATTAAGATTGAGTTTGGTGTTGCAGAAATACAATATTGTCATCAGGCAAAATAAACGGAAAATACAATTTAATAGCAGATGCACTTTCACCGCTAGGTACTAGTTGTTTTTAGAAAATGTTAATTGTGACCTAGGTAGATTGCGTTATAATCTCGTTTATGGGGAAAATTATTTATTCGAGCTATAAGATCTTTAGTGTTTGATTTGAGCTGAAATTGTTTAATTCAAATTATTCTTCGCTGGAAATAAAAAATTCTCTATAATATTCTTGGGAAGTGACATTGACTCTGAATTAAAGTAAATTCAAACAAGGAAACCTTGGATTATATTACTGTGATTCACCAAAAGACAGTTGGCACATCTTATAGTTGGTACATTAGCAAATTAGACACGCTTATCAACATCGTCAATGTTGGAAGTTATTTGGAATAAGGCTAAGATTATTCAGAATTGTATTCAGTAGGACTAGTGTTTGCAATTCTAGGAATATTGGAGGTCGAGTTCACAATATCGTAAATCCTTTTTACATTTTCATTTTGCATTCTATGGAAATAAATTATTTGTTGAATTTTACAAAGCATGTTGCTTTTCGCTCTATTCTATTACTTATTTTAAGACCATAGAGTCGTAATAGCTATATGAAGAATACGAGTCACATGGCCAATGCCAATGCAATGGATTGAACAAGGGACTGCTTGTGTCGGAAAATGACTACGATAATTGTAAACAAATTGTCTATCATCAGTGCAAAATTAACTTTGTTAACTAGACTTAGAATCTTTGTCGATGTCAATCTTACGAAACTGATGCTAACAAGATGAACAATAAACACTAAAGAAAATGTTGACGTTACAAACCCTTACATGAGAATTAACCTGATTTAAGAAGATTTACTTCGAAATTGTGGATATCATTTCTAATTGGTTTGAACTCCATCGATGAAATGGCAATATATAGTTTGCCGCCCGTCAACTATGATTCGTACATCAACCCCTTGATTAAATTTCAGTCTAGCTGATGATTATTTAATCCCGTCATGTTCCGTCAGCGCAAACGTTTGTAATTTGTAAACCCAGAGTTTATTTTTTCGCTATCATGTCTCTATCGTAAACACCCTTCATCAACTTTTCAGACAACTGTTCTGGGCTTATTGTCGAATATTTTTATCGTCGAAGAAAATACAACGTATTCTCAGTGCCTGGCAGTAGGTGATGTTCCAAATGCAATGCTTTGGATGATGGTTGAATGGGAGAAGAGACTGATGTTTATCTTCAAAAGTAGTACTATTTGAGAGCTGAAAGCGAATACACACACACACACATGTGTGTGTGTGTGTGTGCGTGTGTGCGTGTTTGTGTGTGACGTTTTCTCGTTCCATCTAGGAAATACAAACACAAATATTACCGAATCAGCGACCATACTGAATGACCGAGGCTTGATCTTGTGTCACCCTTTCATTATCACTGCCTAAACAATATCGTCTAACCAACTTCGTGTATACATACATACATACATACATACATACATACATACATACATACGTACGTACGTACGTACATACCTACATACATGCATTCATACATACATATATATGGAACACGTGGAATACGATCTCCTGTGCGTGCTCAAAACTATTTGCGTGATTATACAATGTAAAACTTCTTTTTATACAAGCAGACGTTTTGTTTTGCACAAGACAATTAGCATAGAACAAATAGTTTTCTTTGCATGAAACAGAAAATATGCATCTTTACTTTATGTTAATAGTTCATATACTGATCAACCGTAACACAGTCTATGCATAATCTATTCACAGCTTGATATCTTCATTATGCGGGAACCAGACAGCAGTGAAAGCTATTAATAGAATGAGATTAATGGTAATCATGCGAACTTCCTTTCTATTTCTTTATTGCGTCATCTTGCTTTCCTTAAGCGTGATAGGTTAGAAAAAACTTCCCTTTTCACCAAACGTTTATTGAGCTGAGTTCAAGATTCCATATAGAGATTCAGGATATATGAAATGCATGGGTTTAAGGACACTGTGACATACATATGCCATGTATGAGTTTGAGGACACAGTGACAGACATATGGCTCTATATTATACCCATAAAAAGTTAGTTGCTAACAATGTATATAAAAAAATTGCAACAAGAAAACAAATAGAAAGATAAACAATTCATAATAAATGTAAGTATGGAGTACTACCAGATTAAAGATGAATAGTAAAGAAGTTAAAATTGATAAAACCTAAAATGAACTATAAATTAAAATTGATGAAACCTAAAATAAACTATAAATTAAAACATATAAGACCAGTAAGTACAGATTCAGAATCGAGCACAAGTTGTTGGCTAAAATTCACTAAAAAGTGATATATGCAATAATGGAAGATTACGGAAATATTGGTGGGTTTACTTCAATGTCAGCCTTACGATAGTTTCAGCCATGTATGTAGACTGTAAGGGTTGTAAAGTCTATAGACCAAGCTACATAGGTTGGTGTCTATCAAAATATCTCTTGGTGTTTCTCCACTTTTGACCAGACTGAAAACAACGTGGATTTACAACATTCTGAATATTGTGTGTTCTTTCATTGATAATGCTTTTGTTCTGCATATAGTTTCTATTCTGTGTTTATGCAAATCGCAAGCACATACCTTGCAATCTCACACACGATTTCAGCTTTAGTCATTAAATTCTTGTCAAATTAAGAAAACCAGCATTTTCTTTAACGACTTCTCAATGGAGATTAAAAAGCGCCCCCCCCCCCGGGTCCGTAGTAAGAGATTGCTTTGAACTTGTATTAGGTTTGCTTCTTTTTTAGTCTTTCTTTGCTGCAACCGTAATTATAGTTAGTTAACAAGTGCTTGGTTCTATCTTTTTATACTTCTTTTTTTTTCTTTTGTTTCAAGGTGATATTTTGTGAATTGAATTGATTGATGGCAGGAGGGAGGTGATAAAGAGATGCTATCGTGGAACACATGACAGAAGGCGAGATGAGGAAAACACTTGATATGTTAGTGTGTTAATTATCTGTCAAGAAGGGCTTTGCAGCAACGCTTCCACCTTCATTTTCTGGTTGCCATTTCCTCTTTTACGCCGCTCGCTGACAAGTTAAATGATGAAGTGTAATAAAAAAAGGTTAGATCCGTTACTTTATTGTTTCAACTTGCTACTACAAAACAGACCTATTTAATGACTTTGTAGTTACTCACTGAAGCGACATAAGATTTATCCGCTTATATTTCTATGTTGTTTGTAGACTGAATATACTGGGCAGTCATGAATCAATGATGGTAATATAGGCTTCGCAGAAGACGGTACCTAGTGTTATTGTTTCCTCCATTCTTTAATACTCATATTGGAAAACTCATGGATGTGCCATTTCCGTGCCCTTCCATGTATTTATTGGTGATTTCACCTATTTAATTTGCAAAAAAGGAAACAAAAATTGTACATGTTTACGTCTATACCTTGCTAAACGTTGAATGCAGTAGTTATGTACAACGTGTCGTTAGCCTTTTCCTGACAAGATAGAAAGGTCCTGTTTGAATTTTTCGTTATAAAACCAGAAGAAGACAAAAGAATCAGATATTTGGAGGCCCCAAACTATAGCTCCAGATAACTGTGATTCAGATTTAGTATAAGTTTAACTATTTCCAAATATCAGGGCCCCGAGTGGCCGAGTGATCTAAAGCGCTCACCGTTCCGAATCACTGCCATCTCAACTCTGTCTGCGTGGGTTCGAGTCGAGGATTCAGCCAATGTGGGTATGTGCGAAAGCTTGCCAGTAGCTTCTCGTGGGTCGGTGGTTCTTCCCGGGGTTTTCCAGGGTTCTTCCTCCACCATTAATACTGGCCGCCATGCATAGCCTATCATGTGCTGAAAAAGGGCGTTAAACCCCCTTAACAACAATATATATATATATATATATATATATATATATATATATATATATATATATATATATATATATATATATACATACACATATATCAGTCATCAATGTTTGTAATATAACGAATGAATAACGGGAATGTTATCCCTTCTGCCATCTTTTCCCATATGAGATGAAATATATCCGTCATTCGCGCGTAGCTAGACAATTTCCTTTTTATTTTATGCTAAAATGTATTGGCTAGCAAGTTGTACTGTATAACAGATTGAAATAGCAAATTTATTGTTCAATCCCCTGTTTGCCGTTTATTTTCGGTTGTGTTTGCCGTTTATTTTTAGTTGTGTTTCGTGATTATTGACACAGAAAGTTTAAACAGTTACATAATTCTCCTTCCCAATTCAATGTAAAATAGCACATTAAGATATAAAATAAGTTGCGCCTTATTTGATTTGAACTCGAGTCTTGTTTAGCAGAAGGCAACCATTTTACCTCTCGGATGGATACGTATGCATTTCTAAATATAACTTCGAACTTCACGATTATCCTTTTATCCACTCGACCGTGATATTATTTATCGTAATTCACTCAGGTGAATTATCACAGTAATTGTTCTTGGAAAACCACGACCTAACATAAAATGAAAAGAAATATATATTCCATTGCGTAAATAGGTTTAAAACAGGTGGTTAATTTCCATGTTAATAATTGTTTATAATTACAGTAAAGAAAGAGTAATTATACTGTTTGAGTTATATGCGATCTAGAAACACATACCGTGTTTGGTACTAAGAACTGTAATTGTATTTCAGATGGGAACAAATCACAAAATGTGTGCATAACTATTACAACATTTCAAGAACACCAAATTCTTGTCATTGCAGACAAATACACCAGATTAGTCCGTGAAACTGTCAGACTGACCAGTAACTGCTTTTAATTAGAAATGACCAGTGTAGAAATTTATAAAATCCTGTTAGTTTTCAAATGATATGTCAAAATGCGTGGTCGCCTGAAATTGATGGACTGGAAAATGGAAAGTTAAAATATACCACAATGTTGGTGTTTGGTGTTTTACAGCATAGCAACACAGTTTGACAATTCTGTTCCGAGGCAATTTAGTAAAGAGCATTGCCCAAGGACACACCACGGTAGACGATTCGGGCCTATCCGATTGTAGGATTCAAACCCGCGTCCTTTCAGTCATGAGTCCGACCCGCTAACCACTGAGCTACCGCGTGGCTAGAAGATCACAATATGGTGAAACAACGTGCTGATGATTAATTTAAGAGTTGTTTTGTTCTTTTGACTAATTTGTAACTTGCATGAGACCAGGTCTGTCAAAGCGCCAAACTGCGGCGGATTTCAAGATTTGTCATTGAAATATATACGAAACTTGAGTTGAACTGTGTTGATAGATTAAGGGATTTTTTTTATCTGGATGGAAGTGTCGACGGTATTTCTTTTCTAATTGGAACTAAAGAGAAGGTCTACCTGCCCATAAGGATACAAAGACGGTTTAGTAGTAAAAGCAACCGCATCGACAATACCATCAGGCACAACACTAATACTACTGTGGCTTTTAAATTGCGAGAATAAACATTACAGTTTCTAATATGAAACTTTGCAAGCTTTTATGACAGAACCCATATTTTATATTAAGTTCTGTGCACAATGTAACACATCTTCTACCTGTATTAAATTAACACAGGAAATAATTCAGATTAAAGATAGATAGATAGGTTGATAAATACATTTATACTTTTTTGAAATCTTACTAAATCATTACTGTGTCTTCAACAAGAAAAGGAAACAGAAAACAGAATTTGTAAATTTCTTTACAAACTTTCTTCCAATGAAACTATATCCCGTTATTCATGCATGAACATACACAAGGACATATTACCGGTGCATTGTACCCGTTATTCATGCATGGACATACACAAGGACATATTACCGGTGCATTGTACCCGTTATTCATGCATGGACATACACAAGGACATATTACCGGTGCATTGTACCCGTTATTCATGCATGAACATACACAAGGACATATTACCGGTGCATTGTACCCGTTATTCATGCATGGACATACACAAGGACATATTACCGGTGCATTGTAATTTACACAAGGACATATTACCGGTGCATTGTAATTTATTCCACTTCTTTATTTCATTACTTACAATATCTCATCTGCTATTTTTGTAAGCCCAGTGCACGACGCCTAGCATTTATTTTGTTAGCAGACATTTACCCGACATTGTATCTCTGAGTTAACTTTTTGCTTTTCTGCTTCTTCTTCTGTTTGGTTTCTCAGCTTTTGACCATTATGAAAGTTATAATTCTTTTGTGTTGTTTTATTCCGGTTTTTGTGACATCTTCTGCACATCTTTCATATGTTTAGCACCACAGAAAACAGCATGATCATGGAATTAATGTTTTCATTCTACACAGTATTCCATAGTTTTACCGCACAAATAGTTATTGCAGCACATACAGGAGTCAATATTGTCGCGATCAGCGTGACACGTTACACTTTACTTTGACGTATGAGCTACACCGGGGATGAATCGCTAGCCTGCGATGGATTTGATGCTCTTGTTTGGGGGCATGAAGGATTTTTAATTAGAATCCGTTGGGATAACTATCTCACAGATATATTAACTCGGGGTTAACTGGAGGAGAAACGAAAACGTGGATACAACCCATAGACGATTTGTGCCATTTGGAAATAAGTGTCTTAAAATAGGCTTTTCCAGAAATGATTATTCATAAATGCGGAACGTGGATAAAGTTAATCCTGAATGGCTGAGCTAAACGAGGGGTGTGCGTTTCGCAGACGAAATTCAATGCTTTAAGTATTTTCCCTCGCGACAGTAGGCAGTCTGAGTTTCTACAGGGAGGCAAGAAGTTCTTAGTGTCGGGAAATAAAAAGTATTTCTCGTTATAAATTGTCCAAGGGACGGATGTCTGGAAGTTGAGGGACACTGAAATTTGAGGAAAGAGAAATTCGGCCTCATACAAAGAGAGGCTGGAGAGAGAGAGAGAGAGAGAGAGAGAGAGAGAGAGAGAGAGAGAGAGAGAGAGAGAGAGAGAGAGAGAGAGAAGAGGAAGAGGAATCATCATTGGCGACTCGGTCTCTAAAGACCATGCGAATAGCGCCCTTGGGGTGTTGTCTGTCTCTGTTGGCATCGTCTGCTGTGGCTGTGCAGGCCTATACGTGAGTGACAGTCCCTATTGCAGTTGGTGCAGACATACTGGGAAGTCTGCGTTACTGTGGTTGCTGCTGCGTTCTTCTTTCTCTTACGTTTCTCTGCCGCCAACTGGCCCCTCCTCGCATCAGCGACTGATATGCCTTTGTTTACCATCAGTCTCCAGGTGCCTCGGTCCTCGGCCAGATCTTCCCAGCAATCGGGTGAAATGTTTAATGCCTTCATGTCCCTCTTGCACACATCTTTGAAACGGAGTGAGGGGCGTCCGACTCTTCTCATGCCAGTGGCCAGCTGTCCATATAAGATGTCCTTTGACAGCCTTCCATCCTCCATGCGTCGGACGTGACCCAGCCATCGAAGGCGGCGTTTAATTAGCAGGGAGTACATGCTGGGGGTACTTGCACGCTGCAGGATCTCGTTGTGTGGAACACGGTCTTGCCAGCTGATTTTCAGGATGCGTTTTAGGCACCGTATATGGAAGGAGTTGAGCCGGCGTTCTTGCCTCATGTAGGTACTCCAGGTCTCACTTCCATATAGAAGGGTGCTGAGAACGCAGGCCTGGTAGACTCGGACCTTGGTGTGCTCTGTCAGCGCGTTGTTTTCCCACACCCTCTTCGTTAATCGAGCCATGATGGTATTTGCCTTTCCAAGCCTTCTGTCCAGCTCCATATCAATCGAGAGAGTGTTGCTGATGGTTGACCCTAGGTAGGTAAAGTTGTTGACTGCTTCCAGGGTGACACCGTTGATTTTGATTGAAGGGGCAATGGTGGTATCTTGCACGCTGACATTTGTTTTTTCCAAGCTGATGGTGAGACCAAACTGCGTGCAGGCAACAGCAAAACGGTCTCCCAGTCTCTGGAGGGCTTCCTCAGTGTGGGCCACAAGAGCTGCGTCATCTGCAAAAAGCATCTCCCTGATGAGAACAGCTCTCACTTTGGTCTTTGAGCGCAGTCGTGCCAGGTTGAACAGCCTCCCGTCGGACCTGGTGTGTAGATATATGCCATCCGTGGACGTGTCGAAGGCGTAGGACAGGAGCATCGAGAAGAAGATCCCAAAAAGTGTTGGTGCCAGCACGCAGCCCTGCTTCACACCACTGTTAATTGGGAAGGAGGTTGAGGAGGATCCATCATACAGGACTGTTCCCTTCATATCTGCATGGAAAGAGATTATCATGCTGAGGAGTTTTGGGGAGCAACCGATCTTACTCAGAAGTTCAAAAAGGCCCTTCCTGCTGACCAAGTCAAAGGCCTTGGTGAGGTCGATGAACATCATGTAGAGTGGTTGACCTTGCTCTCTGCTCTTCTCTTGGAGTTGTCGTAGGGAGAAGATCATGTCTGTCGTCGACCTGCCTGCTCTGAAGCCGCACTGTGATTCTGGGTACACACGGTCTGCCAGCAACTGCAGCCTGTTGAGTATGATGCGGGCGTACACTTTACCAACAATACTCAAGAGCGAGATCCCTCTGTAATTATTACAGTCACTGCGGTCGCCCTTGTTTTTGTAAAGGGTCACAATTGTGGCATCACGCATGTCTTGGGGGACTACTCCTTCCTCCCAGCAGTGGCAAAGTAGCTCGTGCAGTGGTTTAATCAATGCTGGTTTTCCACATTTGATAGCTTCGGGTGGGATGCTGTCACTACCTGGTGCTTTGTCGTTTGGAAGGCAGTCGATTGCTTTGCTGAGCTCCTCTAAGGTTGGCACTTTGTCGAGCTCTTCCATGGTGGGCAGATTCTTTATGCTGCTGAGGGCTGCATCAGTGACTGACGTTTCTCGGGAGTATAGTTCTGAGTAGTGCTCCACCCATCTGGCCATCTGTTGCCCACGGTCTGTGATCTTCTCTCCCGTCAGGGATTTCAAGGGAGCGACCCCTTTCACTGTAGGGCCTAGAGCCTTCTTGATGCCACTGTACATACCTTGGATGTGTCCGGACTCGGCACTGCGCTGGATCCCTTCACACAGTTGTTGCCAGTACTCGTTCGCACACTGTCTAGCAGTGCGTTGGGTGTTACTTCGGGCACTTCTGAGAGCAGCAAGCGTCAGTTCATTAGGGCATTTTTTTGTAAGCTATGAAGGCTTTTCGTTTCTCCTCGATTTGTGGTTCCATCCTTGATAGGTGTGCATTGAACCAGTCCTGGCTGGGTCGTTCCTTCTTGCCAAACGTTGACATAGCTGTACTGTAGATGGCACCCTTCATGGCGTTCCACTTGACTGTAGCGTCGTACTCAGGCAGGTCCTGGAGAGCCTTGTTCAGGCAGACACACACTCCTCCACCTTGGCAGGGACTGACATCTGCGCAGTGTTTATGCGAGGACGTCCTTTTGGTTTTGAGCGGTGTAGCGTGTGTGGCTGTAGTCGCACTCTGCTGCTCACAAGGGCATGGTCGGAGTCACAGTCTGCACTGCGGTAGGTTCTGGTGGAGAGGACGCTGTTAAGGGCAGAGCGCCTGGTGATGACTAAGTCGAGTTGGTGCCAGTAATGAGATCTGGGGTGTTTCCATGACACTTTGTGTTGTGGCTTACACTTGAAGAAGGTGTTTGTGATGCACAGGCCATGGTAGGTGCATAGCTCCGGCAGTCTCTGGCCGTTTTCGTTGGTCTTTCCAGTGCCATGATATCCGAGGCAGGTAGGCCATGACTCGTGGTCCGCACCTACTCTGGCATTAAAGTCGCCGAGGAGGAGTAGTGGTTCATTTTTGGGGCATCCTTTGATCTGTTCATCCAGCTGCCCATAGAACTGATCCTTCACGTCTTCTGATGACGTGAGGGTTGGGGCGTAGACACTGATGATGTTGACAGGACCTGAAGCAGTGGTGAGGCGGATGGACAAGAGACGCTCAGTGCCCCCTGTGGGAGGTTCAACTGAGGGCAGGAGATTGTTTTTGATGGCAAAGCCCACTCCGTGCTGACGGGGCTCCTGAGGTTCTCGACCCTTCCAGAAGAAGGTGTAGTTTTCCTCTCTGAGGGAGCCACTAGAGGCGAGCCTGGTTTCCTGGAGGGCAGCTATGCTGATATTTAGTCTGGTGAGTTCTCTATCGATGATGGCCGTCTTTCTGGTGTCGTCCACTTCTCTGAGGTCGTCGGAGAAGCCTGTACACATGGTGCGCACATTCCAGCTTGCAAATCGAAGAGCTGGGGTCTTCTTTATTGGTTTCTTGTTTCTTTTGTCTGGTGTGGAATTACCGTCTGCTTGTCATGCTGAACAACACACTGAGCTCCAGACACCCACTGGAACAGGCAGACGATGGCGGGTCAACACCTTATTGACCGGGGGCTGCCCGGCTTGAGGCGGGCGATAGTTGGCCAGTGGGACACGATGATCCCTCCCACCGTCAAAGCTGACCCGTGGCGCCCCTTCCCTATGCCAATCGGGTGGGACTTATAACCCATAAACTGTCAGCTTCCGTGTTGTTTCCTCACTCAGTAGCGAGACTGGAGTGTCCTCTCCAGGAAGAGGAATACGGAAATGATAATCGGTCACCAACACCGATTTTCAGGAGCAACCAGGTTATGCAGGAATGCCGAGCAAATGAGTTCGATCATTCACTCCATTCTATGATGAAATTTGTTTATTCGTTGTAGCAGGGCATCTAATCGCATTTCTTATAAATTCGGCAATTATATTTCTGTCAGAAAGTGTATCATCAAATGTCATGTTCAATTGTCTTTTCTTCATGTAATTGATAAAATTGTTATATTTTACAATCGGTTATATTCTACATTTCTGTTCAGATATATGTTATTCCATCCATTAATTTCATATTTTATGTCATTACATAACGATAATCAGACCACCGCCACATAACAAGTTGGGACATAACGGAAAACATAATAACATTAATTGTTTCTTTAAGGCTGAGCTAATATTTTGTGCACAGTTAACTGTCAGAGACTAGCGGATCTCGAAAAAAAAGGAATGTATTATGTAAAGAAAAAAAATTAAATATTTTTTTCAAGATACGCATTTCGTTGAAAAATTAGAAATTATTGTGAGGACTAAAAGGGAATGTGAACGTTTCTAAAGTCATATGTTACTGACTCTTGTGTAGCTATATTATCGAAAACTGATTTCCAATTAAACTTATATGAATTGAACAAAGACAAAATGGGAAAAACTTATTCTGGATATATTTCGGAACGTTTTACTTTTTGGACCAGTGATAGAACATGTAGGATTATTTGGGATTTAATTCACAATACTGTATGTGTTTCTTAAAATGATAATTTGTAACTTAGAAAAATAAGTAACTTGTTGATCTTACTTAAATTGTTCTTTACACTTTCTCTTTGCTATTTATTTTAAGGAACGCTCTAGTGGCCTAAGGGGCTAGAAAGTCCGCCTCGGATTCGGGAGGTCGCGGGTTCAAACCCAGGCCGAGTCATACCACAGATTTATAAAATGCTACTAGCAGCGTTCTCACCAGGCGCTAAGCATTAACAGCTTAGTTTCGGACTGGTCTGCCTGTTGTCAGGACTGGTCTGCCTGGTGTCAGGACTGGTCTGCCTGGTGTCAGGATAATGTGACATGTAGGACATGATTCTACATGTCTGCAGCATGCTGTCCCATTGCTAATCATCACTATAAACTGCCACATACATACAAATACATGTTGTGTGTGCTTATCATGTCATGTTCGTAGTACGTATATGTGTGTGTGGCCCCACATCTCACAGAGACACCGACTAATTGTCCATTTATTGACATATTTAAAAGTCACTGAACTACTACTGTTCCAATATTTAATGTGTTACGTGTGTATGCCACGTGTCTTTATGTCAATAAAACTTTTTCTCAGCAAAGATGTTGACTACTTGAAAACGTCCAGAAATAAAAACGTGTAATTGGGATCAGTTATTACTGTCCCATAGCACTCAGTTTTACTCTTCGTAACTTAATTTTCTTGCGAGGCACATTGTTTAGATCCAGGTTGATTGCAGGTTGTATAAACAAAATTGAAATAAAAAATGTACATACTTATTTTTGGAGTTCAGAGTGATGTTTTACATAGTACCTTTATTGTTGGTACTAGTTGTATTGAAGATAAAATATGACTTGATGTTTGTTCCTATAATGGAAGGTCGGATGAGAACAGGAGCACAATACAATATTTATTCATTATGCCGGATTAAATTCGTTCAATCAACTATGACATGTTATATTAAATTCGGGGAAAAGGAAGAAACGTTTCTTGGTTGAATGCAGGATCACCAACGGAGAGTATAGTTTAAATTATGAAAATAAGAACATGAAAGGTCAGGTTTAGTGTTACTAATACAACACTTGTCAAAATGTAAACGAAGAAATGTATATAGCATATTATTGGCAGGTACCCAATATTTAAATTATCTGACAGAAGAAAAAACAATAAATACAGCTAAACAATTTTTTTCTTATTAATACGAATTTTATTTTGAAAGGATGCGGCAAAGTGGTTGTCGATAACATTTAATTGTCCTGAAAACTGACATTGTATATGACTGAAAGGAGGAGGATGGTATCAGACCGCGCAGATAAAGATTATCACGAAATACAATATCCTTAGGGTTGTTTTTAATCTAAGGTGTTGGGATTGAAGCTAATCGATTCATTTATTGTATCTGGACCAGCGATCATGTGCCACATTTGAGATGTGCAGTCAGTGTACTGGAGATGTAATTCTGATTTGGTAAGAATATTTGTTTGAACGTGTCCATTCTGTTTTGAAACAGCTTTTCATGATGAAATCCGATGGTATGTACGACGCACATGGTGATGATATAATTATATTCTGTTATCTCTTGTAAGGAAAACTCTGGGGACAGTTTGGAAACCTGATGTTGAATCGTTTCTTTCGCAAGACAATATATATTCTATATATATAAATATTCAGTTGTACAGTTTGAGTGTCCTATACAAGCATTTAAATTGCCAAAGACAATACGAAATTTTAACATAGATGCTACTGAAAAAAGTAAGTTTTATACGAAGATTGTGAGGACTTTATGCACATCTGATATGATTAACGTCCAATGTCACATTTTTCATGGCCGGCTTTCTCTGAAATTATGATAATCAGTAAATACTGCTCGTGATTCTTTGCAACGTACTTTTTAAATATTACAAGAATTGTCCATGCCGAATATATTTACTACGGGTATACACAGTCTAGACTTTTACAACGATATTATAAAATAGCGATTTATTTGACCTGCAATCGATACGCCAGTACAGTTACCGTATATATATATCACTGACCATCCCAATGCATATTGGATCTCGTCTAATTTAAACCATGCCTTCGAAAGAACTTGCCGAAAATAATTGATACAGTAAAACATAGAATGCTTATGCTAGCACATATATCGCTATCTTCGTAAATTGACAGCATTTGTAGAGAAAAAATAACAATCATCAATAAAGTGACGCTTACAAACGGGTTGTGCTGGCAGTGATGTTATTTATGACATAATCTAAGCAGCAATTTGCCTTATGTCTGGTAAACGTTAAAGACCTTGTTGGAGCAAAGTTTGAAGTGGAATGTATTTCTACCTTTTGCTTATGAGTCTATGTCTTTTATTAATTGACTGTAAACAAACAATGAGGTTATCAAGAAGGTGGTTGTTTACAATATGTTCGGTTTTTATACAAAGAGTAACAATCTTAATAGCTCCCATATAAACATAATAAGGTGTGGTTTTTTTTTTAGTTTTTTCAATTTGACACGAGTGATTCTTGTATCAATTTTTTTAATTATGTGGCATGTTTTAGGCTTTTGGCACGCTAAATATTAAACCAATTTCGAAGAGAAAAAAATATAATAGTGAGATATATGTGTCCTTTTCGCTAGCATTAATGTACATTATCGCCTTTTTTGCATATCAAATCGGGTCAAGAAAGTAGAGGTCAGCCTGAATGTTCCGTCGCTTTGAGGTTACAGTAGAGTATTGAAAAGAGGTTTGATCCACCGGATAAATGTTTTGCAGTGCATTATGGGGGGCATATTGGAACAGAATAATATCACCCATGAATAGTGTGTGTGTGTGTGTGTGTGTGTGTGTGTGATTTGGATTTTTAACGTAGCTTTAACAATGTTTCAGTCATATCGCTACGATGTCTGTAGTGTGACAGTTTATAGTGATGTCTGTCACTGGGGCATCATGCCGCAGAGATGTAGCATGATGTCCTACCCAGTTATATTATCCTGACACCAGACCGACCAGTCCTAACACTAACCTCTTAATGCTGAGCACCTAGCGTTGCAGCTGTTAGTATCTTTTTTATATAAGTCTTTGGTACAACTCGGTCGGGTTTAGAACCTGCGACCTCCCGTTACGGAGACTGTCGCTCTAGAACAGTTTATGAATACTGTTATACCTAATTATGTGTTGGACACAGCCCTAATGATTACTGCGATAAAACGCGAAATGAAGTCATACAAATGTGGCAGAATCCTTTTTATAAATTTCAGAACGTTTTTGCTTTAAGATTTGCAAATAATTTATTTTAATTAGTTTATATCTCCCTCTTTATTTAAAGAGAAACTTTCTTCGAAAAGAGACGAAATTTTATATTTTTTAATCTACCGTATAGCACAAATAAAACAGCTTTTTGTTAAACCAACATTTGCAGTTAAAGCTTGTTTATATTGAAGATATGATCCATTCATCATTGATTTCAAAATGA
This sequence comes from Sinohyriopsis cumingii, assembly GCA_028554795.2. Classification (NCBI taxonomy): domain Eukaryota; kingdom Metazoa; phylum Mollusca; class Bivalvia; order Unionida; family Unionidae; genus Sinohyriopsis; species Sinohyriopsis cumingii. Next base: position 49,496,810 of record CM068827.1, on the reverse strand, counting down.
GGTCACATTTACCATCATGAGGTCTTCATTTACTGCGTCACAACATTTTCAAGAACAGTGATGGCACATAATCAAAGACGAAATTAACGATTGACTACTGGTTCTCCTAGGGACGGCTGGTTCTCTTTCACGGGTTGATGCTAATGCAATTTTGTTTTGAGTCAGCATGCCAAAATAAACGAAATCACGCCAGGGCCACGAATGGTTTAGAATAACTACGCCGTAACAAGTTTATCGAATTTCAGCAAGCCAGCAAAAAGTGGAAACATTAATTCGTCTAGTTTATATTAATCTATAAACTTAAGATGTGTAAACACTACATTGACATGTTTTCTTTTTCCTTTTCCAAGTGAGGAAACACACAGTAAGGCCTCGGAGAAATATGGTATAATTTTCCTTTTGACATTTGTAATGAAAGAGAAGAATAAGTGTGCAGAAAATAGTTTGTGCAGAAGTTTACACTTTCCCTACTACAGATGTTTGATGCAAAATATCTCATTTATCGTTGGAAACGTCCAGCGGACAGTTTTTGGCTTTCAATGCTGCTCCAAACCGCAATAAAATTGAGTATGCTGGCTTTCTTCGTTGGATCTTGACTCCACAACGTTCGATAGAAACAAAGAAAAAATTTGGATGGATATCAAGCGCAAAAGACTAGACTCATACGACTTGCATGAAAACCTATTCTGTGCAGTTTTCTTGACTGTTTAGTTTGAGAGTAACGAATGGGCATGAAGAATGAGCACGAAAAGAGTATAACGAATGAAACAAATATCTTTCGAGCCGATCCCTAAATTGACCAACCTCTTAAAACTTGATTGTAAGAGTTTCTCCTGAAGAACTTCACATGATCTGCAATTTGTCTGGAACTTTCTTTATAATTTCCGACTAATGTTCTTTAGTAAAGTTTGAACAGCATTTAAACATATTCATTTTATTAGGTCATCACATGAAAAGTTCTAATAAACACATTCATATTATTAGACCATCACATGAAAGGTTATCATAAATGTATTCACATTTGTAGGTCATCACACAAAAGGTTATAATAAATGTATTCACATTTGTATGTCATCACATGAAAGGTTATAATAAATATATTCACATTATTAGATCATCACAAGAAAGGTTATAATAAATGTATTCACATTATTAGGTCATCACACAAAAGGTTATAATAAATGTATTCACATTATTAGATCATCACAAGAAAGGTTATAATAAATGTATTCACATTATTAGGTCATCACAAGAAAGGTTATAATAAATGTATTCACATTATTAGGTCATCACACAAAAGGTTATAATAAATGTATTCACATTATTAGATCATCACACAAAAGCTTATAATAAATGTATTCACATTATTAGGTCATCACATGAAAGGTTATAATAAATGTATTCACATTATTAGATCATCACACGAAAGGTTTTAATAAATATATTTATATTATTGGGGTAGCTTCTCGTTGGTCGGTATTTCTTTCCGGGTTTTCCCTGGTTCTGCTTCCACCATTTATACCGGCCGCCATTGATAGCCTATCATGTGCTGAAAAATGGCGTTAAACTCTACAAAAACAATAACAACAACATATTGTTAGGTAATCACACGAAAGGTGATAATAAATATCTTCATTTTATTAAGTCATCAGACGAAAGGTTATATTAAATATGTTCAAATTATTCGCTCAGCACGTGAAAGATTAACATTGGAGGAAGCTCTAATTACAGAATTTTGCATGTTGCTAATCTTCCAGTAAATTGGGGCATGTTTTGGGCAGAGAATTTATATCTTTCTTTGAAACATACAGTTTAAAGAATCATTAGGAATCTGTCCAACTTTTTTTTTTCATTATGATTGCATGTGGACAGATTAATAATGCCAAAAAAAATCATATTTTCGAGATTAAAACATCATTTCATGGATTAAAACTATACCATTAAATAAGGTTTGAGTATAACATTCTTCTTTTAACTGTTTCTGACACAAATAGACATGACGATTTAAGACATTATGTCTAATTATTGAATATAAACATATTCTAAGATGGAAAAGTGTGTTTGTGGATTTTTAACGTAGCGTAAAAGAGAGAAAGCGTTTACATGCTGATACTAGATGGTTTTTCCAAAAGTTTCAGAAGTACTGATTTGGAGCACTTGTGAATGTTTCACAAGTCTAATGTTGATTTGAAATATAGAATATTACTGTTTTACAATCTGAAATAAATTATGTATGCAATATTTTGTTGTCTTTCATAATTGCTTTAATATGAAGAATATTCAGTTGCTCAATTTAAATGTATTTACCAAACACAGATATTAATAAATCTCTCCCTCACTCTCTATTATATATATATTTTATCCTTTTTTTGTTCTCAGTCATATTAACTATTATATGTGTTGAAATCTACCTTCTTCATACAATTCGTGTATGTTGCAGGTATTCATTTTATTCGTGATTTGCCTGTCTCAGCTACGAGAATGCAAGTCAAATGTGATGTTATTCCAAATGAAGTATATATTCGAGGTTCACGAATTTCATTAAGTATTAACGTAGCTCTTTCGAAATTTGTTCTTAAAGTGTATGTTGTTCTTGTAGGAGGAGGGGTGGGTGGGGTAGAGAAGCATTAATCAAAGTAAAAGCAATATTATAAAAAGTGATAATAGCATACCAGCAGCGGTACCTGTTTTAGTTTTTGTTGATGTAGCAGCAGGTGCTGTATGAATAGCGGTAACAGCTGAAACTGTATTAGTTTTTTGTTGCTGCAAGAGTTGGAGCTGTATGAATAGCGGCAACAGAGGTACCTGTATTAGTTGTGGGTTTTTTTGCTGTAGGAGTAGGAGCTGTATGAATAGCGGAAAGAGCTGAAACTGTATTAGTTTTTTGTTGCTGCAGGAGTAGGAGCTGTATGAATAGCGGTAAGAGCTGTACCTGTATTAGGATTTTTTGCTGTAGTAGCAGGAGCTGTATAAATAGCTGTAACAACTATACCTGTATTAGTTTTTGTTGCTGCAGGAGCAGGAACTGTATGAATAGCGGTAAGAGCTGTACCTGTATTAGGTTTTTTGCTGTAGTAGCAGGAGCTGTGTGAATAGCGATAACAGCTGTACCTGTATTAGTTTTTTGTTGCTGCAGGAGCAGGAGCTGTATGAATAGCGGTAAGAGCTGTACCTGTATTATTTTTTTTTTTGATGTAGCATCAGGAGCTTATGAATAGCAGTAACAGCTGTTCCTGATTTAGTTTTTTGTTGCTGTAGGAGTAGGAGCTGTATGAATAGCGACAACAGCTGTACTTGTTTTAGGTTTTTTGCTGTAGGAGTAGGAGCTATATGAATAGCGGTAACAGTTGTACCTGTATTAGTATTTTTTTGCTGTCGTAGCAGGAGCTGCATGAAGAGCGGTAACAGCAGTAGGGTAAAATGGTGAAGGAAACCGTTTTGTTTGATGCATACAAAATTTATGTCTAAATCCCCAGTCGATCTTGCAATAAAGCGGACACGAAATTAGAATTCTTTTGATTATAATGACTGGAGCAGACAATTTAATAATAAGGGAAATACATGTATAATTTGTGAAATGTCTTCATAATATCGGACTGTAATGATAATGATTAATATGAGGTTCGTATGCAAGACGTACTATGTTTGCCATTCCAGGTGCCAATGCTATATGCAAAGGTCGTGCTTATATAAGCTATAATAATGCCAGATCGTTTCAATTATGTCATGATTAAAGGCATATTTTTATTTCTGTTAACTGTAAATATATCACAAATCTACATTTTATACACAAAAGAATGCTTCATCATCAAGCTTAGGAAAATGGTATATTTGCATGAAACTCTGTATTCCCTCGAGATTCAACGCTACTTCTACTTACTAACGAAATTAGAGAGAAATGACATTTGTTCATCTGATGGAACGTTGTGCTGTCTCTGGTATAATGCAATAATAATATTGCAACCAGAAAATATTCTTTCCGCGATCGTCATTTTCGTTTTATCCAGCCCCATTAGATTTGCCAATGCCTTACATGGGTTTCTAGTTCCAATATGTAACTAGCCAGGGAAGATTGGAGATTAAATTGTCATTTAAAGACATATCAAATTAAGCAAACATAGAACCCTCATAACTAAAGCTCTAAATTTATTCCAAAATACACTAGACTGGTTAGACAAAAGAAGAAAAGACTCCCAGAAAAACCTGGATAATAAAACAGAATTTAAATTATACAATAATTACAGTTTATTTCATTAATACTATATGAACAAACCGCAATACTGCTTCTGGTGTTCATGATATATCAAATTTCTTTGTTGCTGTTCAACCGTAACACCAACAGTTCTCGTCGCAGTTGACATGTTAGCGTCATTATGACAGAAATGGTCAACAATCTAGGCAAAGACTTTATTATGATGGGGATTTTGGCCTAGAAATTCTTCACTGACTCAAGGGTCTAGAAAGCAACTATTTTGATGTGATTCTGAGTTTTGTGAAACCAATCATTCTCGCGGCTAGAATGTAACGCAAGATCCAGAACCATGGATTAATCCATATAATAGAATGGAAAACAAAACGTGGACTAGCGCATTGTTTGTCGCTCCTCTTTAACATGTTTCTTCTTCAATATGGCGCATGACATTCCCTGTCGTCTCTAATTAAGTAATTGGGTTAATTATGCAAAGTACAAATCACAACTGAAGCAGAAGAGGAAGGCCTGACTGGCAATATATTGTTTGACACATACCTTGCATTACCATGTCTCCGACAAGTAGACAATATACTTGAAAAGCTGTCCATGCCAAATTCCAGAAGCCAGCACAAGTGAGGTCTCTATCTGAGAAAATGTCATCTCTTTCTCTCTTATGGATAGATATATACACTACTTTGGGAAATATATGAGTATGCATGCGTTGCGACCAAACAGCTACTACAAATAAAAATAATCGAGGTGTTGTTTCAAATTTTATTTTAACATTTGTTCAAGGCCTTCTGTTATAACAATCTTAAATTCAGAATAAATGTAACCAGAAAATCCTCAACTATTTGATAAATATCAAACTATTTGATAATAAATATAATTTCATTAAAAAAACTTCAAGATTTAATTAATTCATTTTTACTGGAAACTACATATTATTGAGAAAAATTAATCTGAATTCAACTTAGGAATCAATAAAAGTGTCGATTCATACTTGGCAGTTAGCGTGCAAATATTAGGGGAGCTTATATACATAAAATAATTGTCGCAGTTTATCGTAACAAGTGTTCTCTAAACTACTGCAACACTCTCAGATAAAATGGAAATAGTACGCGTGAACGTGCCTGGGCAGATTTTAGAAACTTCACTCTATAATGAAGCAGTTTTAGGAGTAATGCGGTTAAATAATATTTACCACTGTACAATGTGAAAGTTTCAGAAATGCGCTATCAAACTGAATACTTATTATATTACTGATAAAAATGTAATTGAACAATTAAAGCAAAGTTCATTGTCAAAATACTGCATATATATATACATATGTAGAAATCTGGAAATATATATATTCCTTGCAATCGAAACTATGTCTCTCACTCCCTTTCCATATATATATCTATCGTCTTTCAACAATGTTTTTTTTTTCAAATGGGACAGATTTGTATTATTCTGGGCAAAATTCTTTTTTGTAAAAACATACATTTTTTTAAATTAAAATCTTCCACTTGTGGTTGATTGAAGAAGACTTTTTGTTATGGTAGAAAATATAACTTGAATTCGTTTCTAAAATGTTAAAATAATATTTTACTTTTTGCTTTAAGAAATGCGTTGCTTGAAACCAGACTTGAAATTTGATGTTCACGATGCACAGCCCAGCCAAGACGTTTGGCTTACGGATTATTAATATCACATTTTGGAAACGATTTAATAACCAGTCTACACACACATACCGCCCAGAATCTTACAGAGACATTAAATGCAATTATCATCATCTCAGTCAGATTCATTTTTCTCATATACATTATACAAAAAAAGTTAAATGTGGTTAAAAGAATGTTATAAAATGCTTCTAGTACTGGCGTCATGCTTGCCCTGGTCTGTTTTTGGTTATCACATAATTCCAATTAATTATACATTTCATTTGAAACTTCTGTATATGAATTCAGCATAAATATATTCCCATGGGGAAAAGGTTTTTTTTTTTTTTTCCCAAACTCATGACGGTATGCATAATGGACGTTATGTCAATTGGACATATTTAATATATGTAGGCTTATCCCAGAACAAGTTAGAAAGACACTCCTTGATATCTTTCCTTCTTGCATTATTTCATCTTTTCTTCCCTTTTATCAGATTACTAATTATCTTTCGTCTACAATAAAGGTGCATATGTGAGTGTGTGCATCTGTGTGTGCGAGGATTAGTAGAGATGTGACTGTCGATGATGTTTATTGCAGTGTAAGATTTTCAGCATTTTGGAACGAAAAGACAAGTCATTCACCATAGGAAAAGGTCGTAGCTAACAGGAAAACGGTGATGAAACCGGTTTTCGACAAGTTCTACTGCAAGCTTTAATCAATATACATTCTTTTTGGTGTGAAATATATATTTGTCGATAATAAATTTTGATTCCACATCCACAATAATCTCTTTATGAAGTTGGAATTTAAGATACTGTTTTCAAACAATTGATTTGAAACGATTGTTACAGATGTATTTACTCTTCACGAATATGGTGCTCTATAAGGTCATTTACACACAACATTATTTTTAAAGATGGCTGATCTTATGAGTGCCAAGCGAGTTTCCTAATCGAATATAAATGTACAGTTACTCTTTACGAGCCAAGTCAGAATGATGTTTATTTTATACAAGTTTACGGAGCAAATATTACAGGTAGATTATTGTTTTACTTCAAGCTGGTCAGGAATGAGTAGCTATTTTACGTTGAAAATGTTCGTGTGTGTGTGTGTGTGTCTATTCAAACATTCGGCCTTACAATAATACAAACACCATTATTATTATTATGATTATATTATTATTATTATGATTATTATTATCATGATGATTATGCTTATTATTATTATTCTTATTATTATTATTATTATCATTATTATTATTGTTCTTTTATTATTATTATTATTATTATTATTATTATTATTATTATTATTATCATTATCATTATTATTATTATTATTATTATTATTATTATTATTATTATTATTATTATTATTATTATTATTAAAACTCGGTCCAGGAATAATGTTTCTTTAAAAATACAAAGTGAGTAACATGAAATAAAACCTACAGAACTACTAGACTATTTGCTGATACGTTTGTCATACAGAAAATATTCGCTTACGTAACGTTGTGTGGTCACTATTTGCAATAATTACTGGGATTCTCTGTTAAACAGAGATATTATTTAATGATGTATACATTAGGAAACTTGTAATTTGAGGCGAGTTTCTACAACGGTGTTTAGAAATAAATTCAAACTGAATACCATGGACGTTTTCACCTGTTACATTTTCGGAGCAAGACAAGAGTAATACAGGGTCGATTCACGTCAAGTGTGTGTGTGTGTGTGTGTGTGTGTGTGTGTGTGTGTGTGTGTGTGTTTCCAAAAGGTCAAAGGGGCCCTGACTTTCCTCGAAAGGTCGCCAAAGCAAAAGTCTATTTTCTCAAAGTGCGCATAATAACCAATACAATTCCGCAAGAATAATACGATGATAAAATTTCAAGTTTATTATTATTATTATTATTATTATTGTATTATTATTATTATTATTATTATTATTATTGTATTTGTATTATTATTGTATTATTGTATTATTATTATTATTGTATTTGTATTATTATTCTATTATTGTATTATTATTATTATTATTATTATTATTATTATTATTATTATTATTATTATTATTATTATCAGTAGTAGTAGGAGTAGTAGTAGTAGTAGTATAACAAAAACAAACTATACACAGCCACCTTCCCAACTTTACCTAGGAAATATTTAAAGAGAGGTAGGTTATTTTAGGCGATCCAGTTGTTTGCAAACTGATGATCTGAAAAAAGGATATGGAGGGAGTGTTTTATAGAGCATCTCATAACATACAGAAAATTAAAATAACTCTTAAATCCCAAATGATTGAACAGTTGAACAGTACAAAATATGCACTCTTCAATATGAAAAGATGTGACAAATTTTGAAACAGTTGGAACCAGCTGAAAACGTCTTTAGAATAGTGCATATATACCACTAGTAGTGAGCGTGAAAACTCGGGGTGATGTAATAATACAATGCAGCCAAGACACAAGGTGTGCCAGTGTTATATTCTATTGTACAACCGTGTCCATCCCCAAAGGCCAAAATGGTAGTAAATTTGAAAGGCAAAGAAGGCACGAGATCAGAAAAATATTTGATTAAAGAACGAACACTGTAGATAGTTGGAAAGAAACAATGCAATAGTTCAAGGTTTGAACTGAATAGAGATTAATATGATAACGGTTTCAGATGGTAAACGCTAATGGCAAAATCAATGTTAAAGTGCGCAGACATTTTTGAGCGAAATGAATATGATGGTGTAATCCAGCACATTCTGAGACAGCTCTGAGCACGTGTTTCAGTTTAAAACCCGTATGCATCATAATCGTGACGTCTCTTTAGTGATTGACACATTTTACTTTGTTTTTAAAGTAACAAACAGTTTGCCGCTGTACCCTTTCAGCAAGTGATACATCATTATTATAAAGAATTAATTGATCTGATGTTATTTCAGAAAAGTTTTTGTTTGGAAATTTGAATTTCCCATGGTTACGATTTTTTTTAAATCCCAAGTATTATTTTACATTTTAGAAATCTTAGTGAAATCAGCAAACTTTTTTGAACAATGTAATCAAAATTGGATGTCTTTCTTTCAAATCCTACCCAGGAACAGTTAGACCTTTTGAAAAAAGACGAATTCCTTCAACTTGCCAGAAAATAAGATCTTTTTGATGACTTCTTTCTTTAACGAAGCAAGAAATAAAATATTTTGTGGTCCAGTATTTGGAGGAAAATAATGTTTTGGATTAAAAAAGTGATTTGGTTTCGATCAGTAAGTCTGTATCAGACTCTGAAATAAAAGTAAAAGAATCAAAATTAAAAGACAAGATGGAATTAGAGTTAAGAAAGCTGGAACTTCAGAAAGATAAAGAAGAAAAACAAATGCAGTTGCAGTTACAGAAAGAAGAAAAACAATGTCATTACAGAAAGAGGAAAAACAAATCCAAATGCAGTTAGATAATGAAGAAAGAGAGAGAGAAAGACAAATGCATTTACAAAAAGAATAAATGCAGTTACAGAAAGAAGAGAAACAAATGCAGTTACAGAAAGAGGAGAAACAGTTGCAGTTACCATCGGAGAAAAAGGAGACAGAGACAGATGCAAATGCAAAGAGAGAAGGAAGAGAAGGAATATCAATTTAGAATAAAAGAAATAGAGCTGGCAAGTGAAAGGCACATTCCCACTTCACATACAAATTCAAGTCTTGATGTTACTAAGAATATTAGGTTAGTGCCCCCTTTTAGAGAAAAAGAAGTAGACAAATATTTTCCTCAATGTGAAAAAATTAAAGAGAATTTGAAATGGCCCAGGGAGCACTGGACTTCGATTATTGCAATGTGTATTTACTGGCAAAGCTAGTGATATTTACAATTCGCTGTCACTACTTTGTAGCAGCCATCGAATTTGGAAATATCATCATTGCAGCCACGTCACAGCCCATGCTTGCTTAAAATTGTACGAAGTTTTAGAACTGTTAGTAGATATTGTATTGTATTTTGACACGGATAGTTGCATCTACATCGATCGCCTCTGTCACTATTACCCTAAAATCGAAGGAGACCGTTTAGGAGCCTGGATGGACGAAAAGAACTAAGACGACAAGATTCTAAGTTTTGCTAGCGGCGGTCGTAACTATTACGGCTACGAATACCAGGACAGACAAGGAAAAGTGCACACCGAGTGCAAAGTGAAAGTATCGACTCTCAATTATTGCACCAGTCAAGTCGTGAACTTTGGGGTATTGAAAGAAGCCTTGCAATGTGGAGAGGATCAATATTTTAAAGTAACCACCTACCAACCTCACAAGAATTGTACGTTTAGCCACATACCAAACCGTCAGTCGGCCTGTGGAAAAAGTGTATCAAATTGTGTACCACAAGCAAGTGCGGCTTCCCAATCACTTCGCTTTACCTTACGGGCATGCCGGTATATAAAAAAATGGTTCCAAGAGGATAGCCACCAACAAGAAGGATGACTTCGACACAGCAAGAATCGTGTGAGTGACCCACTCCAAGTTCAAACCATACCATTTTCCTGTCTTCTTGCCGGACTATTGTGATTGTGCCAGGCAATTAGAAATGTTTCAAAAATGGCCCACCGATAGGGAAGGTTTCCCTACTGTAAATGTTTTAGCTAAAACAGGATTTGTCTGCTGGGGACCTGAGACTGGATTGGGATACGAAATACAGTATTCCAGTTGTGGTCTGAATTTGTATATGGATCTGTGTATCTATAAAGATTCAGCTATTCCGGAATATAATGGTATCCGGACTGTCTTTATAGTGCCGTCATATTAATGCTTAATATCCACCCACCCACCCCCAATTTATTGTATAAATATTGATTAGCATTAAGACAAGAGACATGGGTGTATATGGTAGTTTTAGTTTAAAGGATTTTAAGCGGTAACATATGGTAATGTTAGAAACAAAAACTACCTAGATCACAATTGATACTGATAAAGATTCTGACCCATTGGAGTTGGAATCTGCATTTTTCATCACTGCTGTTTTGATAAACTATTGCCCTGGTGTAAAACTACCAAACTGTTCTCTGTAAAGTGCAATCGTCTTGAGCCATAGCTTGGGTGAACATTAAAAATTGGCTGGGAATATACTTTGTGTTGGAATTTATTGTTTGCAACTTTTGTACCCCGTAACACCTTACCTTTCTATGGCCTTTCCACCAGTCACACTACGGTACAATTATGACGGTATCTTCGAGAAGGTAAACCCGTTGTCCAGGAAGAAAAAAAGGAAGACTTCCAAAACTAGGCATAGAAAAGTAACGATGTACAAGCTCGAGACTTCATTACGACTAGAATAAAAAGGGACAACGTCCAAGACAGATAAATCATCGTAACTACCAAAACCTAGCGAGAAAGATGAATCCTTTTAAACAGCAAGTATGAAGCTAGAGAAAACTCGAATGCGATGCTGTGCCTTGCAATAGCAGGGATGCCGTACTCTGTGACCTCAGTGATTCAGTACCACATCATGGGAACTTGCTATGACTACTTCAGCAGGACATCATGGGAACTTTGCTATGACCACTACTACCATACATATAATGGAAAGTGATGCTGTGCATGTCAAACCTGACTGATGCGAAAGTGATGCCACTCGATATTGTGGACTCTTTACTGGTTTTCATGGTGGATTTTAACCTCCACGTTAAATCTTGCAGCTACCACTCTAAGTATGCCATTCAACCATGAGCAAACTCCTGCTGATTTCACCCTATCTTCATCGAAATGAGCATGTGAAAGACGAATATTCGTTCCCTGTGCGTCTGCCTGAATACTGAAACTTTTTAAAGTCGATTCCAAACGTTCTAAAGAAAATGGCCTAAATATATATGATGACCTACCCCCGAATAATTAGCCAGGGCCGGATTTTTCTACATGGGCGAGGAGGATAAAGTCAAATGCTTCAGTTGCGGTGTGTCACTTCACGAGTGGGAGCAAAACGATTCGGCTTATCTGGAACATCCTCGATGGTCTCCGCATTATCACTACGTATCTTTAGTGGGACGACCTCAGCAATCTCTGTATGGATACTTTACAAGAAAACATCCGTGGTTTTCCTGTTGAGTTGAGACAACGCATTTGTAGAGAGACGTATTAAAACGGATTACCATGCCACGACCTTTATCACTCGTGAAAAAAAATATTGCCTTGGATGGAAATCAATGACAGTATTCAGACAGTGAAGGAGGATCTTCAACACTTATTCGAGCTTTGTATGCCATGAATTTGGGTCGTCGTGTAGTATGTGTCTTAGCGACTTGGTTCCTGAGATTTCGTTAACACGCCGATTCCATGTGGGCTCCATAGGATCTGTACATGAATGTGGTACCTTTAAATGTCCACTACAGACGCATTCTGTTTAAAGCCTTGCGCTTTCATCTGATACTTCTTGAACTTTACGGGATAAAAGATTCGTCAACATTTATTTACTGAAGATGTGTACGACGATGTGTGTATAGCTTGTGACTTACACAGTCACTGGACAGATGTACATGACTGGAAAAGTTGGGGTTTCTTGGCTTGGAACAAAGAAGTGGCCAATTATGCAAAAGAGCTGTGATCCTGACTTGAAACGTCCAGTGAAAAAAGCAACTTTTAAACCTGTGTTAGTGACAGTGTCAGAAGATGAACCCGTCACCGACGAAAACCACTCCCTTCAGGATCATTCTCAAAGGACCATTCCGGGAGGAACCTGTCTGACTGTACCCAATGTAGAGACTGTAAGAACATTACACACTGTACTTGCGTACACCTTTGTTACTAAAAACATGTTTTGCAGAGACTTTTTTATGCTCCACTTTTATCGCTTTTTATGTGATTTGTATTGCTGTACAAACCATTTGGCTTTTATGTATTTGGTCTTTTGTGTGGTTCCATTAAATAAATCAATAAACATGTCCTGAAAAAAGTATAAAAACTCTTGTCTTGTCTGTTTTTCTTGTCAAAAGTGACGTTCCCTACACTATGGCTAGCTATGCTGCCTCTGCTCCCTCTTATATCCACTTTCAAAGTCATCGACGAGAACTTAGATGGTGGGAGGACTTGTATCCTCGCCATCGCTTAAACAGACAAGACAAGAGTTCATCTTCTGACACTGTCACTAACACAGGTTTAATAGTTACTTTTTTCACTGGACGTTTCAAGTCAGGATCACAGCTCTTTTGCATAATTGGCCACTTCTTTGTTCCAAGCCAAGAAACCCCAACTTTTCCAGTCATGTACATCTGTCCAGTGACTGTGTAAGTCACAAGCTATACAGAAAAAAGCTATACAGAAAAAACGCTTAGCCAAGCAGCGACGTCACGCCCAGAAAAGACAGTCGTCTAAAGAAAAAGAGGCGCAACCAAAGGGGACGATTCTTTGGCAGTTTCGGAAAACACCTCGTCACCTTTTTGACGAAGCGATAGTCAAAAAAATATGAAAGGGTTTATGGTCATCGACGGCGGTGTATTTATGGTGTGTGCCCCGGAACCAACAAACAAAGATGTCAACCCCCATTAAACACCCTTCTTCACCCATCAATGGACAGAAAAGGAAAGGACTTACTTCTCGTTTAGTCAAACATGGAGACATACTGTCCGTCCTGTCCAAAGCTTCTCCATTCATGCGGAAAGAAACTCATTCAAACAGGCTCCAAAGGCGTATGTGATACCGTGTGCGAATGCTGTCTGAATGTCTTGAAAGGCACCATACCTTTGTCTTCACATCAGAAAAAATGCTTAACCAGACATCGACACGTTCTTCGCAAAATGGTCCAAAAGAACACCCTTGTCCGTCAAAAGAAAAAGATGTTGGTCCATCGTGGAGGATTTTTACTCCTGTTAGCATCTCTTTCCAAAGCAATATTAAGGTCTACGTTGGGACTCCTTGGAGGTATTTTACCCATGCTTCCAATATTAAAAGGGCCAAGAAGACAAAATGGACCTCTAGAGTTAAAATATCTCAGACGTGACCATTGAAATCCGATGAAAGAACGCAAACTGACTTTAGTGCTTTACAAAGGATGGATGGAATACCATCGTTGGCAGGAACAATGGACCCCGTATTTACTTCCCAATCCTCATTTGACCGAGATATCCAATTTAAAACACGAATTGCAATCGGTGATGGATCGTAGCGATTTGTCAGAAACAGAAAAATCGCAAAGGTATAGTCAACTGTTCCAACCACTGCAACTCTTTCACCAGAAAGTTTTAGACAAAACAGCTCTGCCAACTCTGACAGATTAAGACCCTGATGAAAAGTCCATCACCACCACCCGCCAGCGGTCAAGACAGACGCAGCCCCACAGATGCCAGAGGCAAAATAGGCACGAGAAGTCTTTCAAACACCGCCAGAAGCTCCCATCCCTAATAATATTACAGCGTCCTTGTTGACACCTTCTCCAGCCCTTCAACGAGAAGAACTCAAAACTTGGGTTAAAAAGATGATGTACTCTTCTCCTTCCAAAGAAGTTAAAGAGAAAGAATAGAAACTAGACGTGAAAAGAGAATAGAAGACGAAAGCCATCTCACTGCCACCACACCGCCACCTCTATCCTCGACTTCTACTCCCGTGGCATACCGGTCACGTAAAGCGGTTTCCAAACCACCATTTCGCCCCAACCAAAGTAACATCAACGAAGAGTGGGTGGCTTATTGAAAAAATGGAGAATATGTTAGCCAGCATTTACTACGATCTAGCCCAACCTGCAGGTTACGGAGGAGTTCAGAAATTGTATCATAATGCCAAAACCCGTCCGAAAAGACTATGTTTACCTCAGGTGCAACGATGGTTACAGGAACAAGCCACGTTCACCTTACACAATCCGATTCAACGAAAATTGTCCAGACGTCGCACCCGAGTGGAACGGCATCGATCATCAATGGCAAGCCGATTTAGCCGATGTCTCTCATTTTGGCCACCTACAATCATGGCTATAAATATTTGTTTTGTGATATCGACGTTTTTTCTAAATTTCCCTTGGTCGTGCCATTGACTTTCAAACCAGTAGTTAGTTAGTGCGAGCCCTCAAGCTGGTGTTGAAAGAAAGGGGTCGCTACCCTCTTCGATGACAAACCGAGAACAACGCCCATAATTTCTGGACCAAGCTTTCCAAAAAGAACTGAATGAATGTGACATTCATTTTTTTCACCACCGAGAATCCGGAAACCAAAGCCAGCATCGTGGAACGTTTTCAGCGCACCTTGAAAGAACGCATGTGGAAATATTTTACGCATCAACACATTCTCAAGTACATCGACATCTTACCGCCCCTGGTCCAAGCGTACAACCAATCGTACCATCGGAGTATCAGATGTGCCTCCTATAAGTGACTCCCGACAGCAATGTTTTTGAGCGCCTGATTGGTGCGACGGTGGCTGTCCCCAAGAAAGGTGGAGAGTTTTCAGCAGGAGACTGGGTGCTCACTGGCAAAACTAAACGAACGTTCGAAAAAGTTTACTTACCCAACTGGACCACTGACTTATTTGATGTCACTGGACGAGAGCGCGGCCCTCAGCCTGCCGTCAATAAATCGTAAGACATGAACGGGGATGTGTTAAAATGAACGTTGCACTTACCCGAGTTACAATGCGTAACTAAAAGTGAAAACGAAGTGTGCGACATGGAACGCATTCTCGAAAGAAGAACAATGAAAAGTGGGGAAAACGCTTTGTCAAATAAGTCAAAGTACGTCGGAAAGGATATCCTCCCAGTTTTGATTCTTGGATCGAAGCTTCGCAAGTATTCGACTATAAAAGGAAGTAATCATCATGCCCTTCAACACAGCCTCAGCTGTCAATACAACCGTGTCCACTCCTTCACCCAGTTCTTCTCAGCAAGATATACAAAAGCAACCCATGTGTTTGTGGTGTTGAGAACGTGTGCCTGAACTCAAACTGTGTATTGTGTCATTGGTGCTGTCATTGCCAATTTGAGTTTGCAACAAGGAGACAAACAATTGTGGATTTTACTGAGCAGTTGCATCGGTTACCTTCTTTCCAATCCTTCCCTGAAATACTCTTCAAACGGTAACAACAGTAGTCTTGCACCTAACGTCATTCTCCCTCCCAACAGTTACTACTCCAACAATAACAATCCTCTTTGAGACACTCCTCTCACTTTGAGTTAGCGGAACTCTGGAATTATGAACAACAATAACCAATTTCACTTAACGTTACCCAGTGACAGTTCCATGGAGGTGTTTCCCCAAACACACGTTATGCTGCTACAAGGCTAAAAAACCTCAGGCCCATTGGGAAGTGGTTTTGGTGGAATTGATTCACCCTACAGAAATCTTAAGCATCACTGGACATCAAAGCAAATTTCAGATCGAAGTTTATGATGAACCAATGCAAAATTATTTGAACAATCACCTATCTTTTGTGACATCAGTTGACTCAAAGACAGATTCACCGAACTACAAAATTTAAATGGTACACATATGGGTTGTATATTCGTACAGGCTATTATTTTAGCGGTCAACATCTGGTGTCCAAGGCTCTGCCAAACAGAACATTGAACATGGTAGCAATCGTACACGATGTACTAGAATTATTTTGAATAGCTAGGATGTAGGAACATTTTAATACTCGATCGATTTGACAGAATTGCACAGGTGGCTTACACATTATTGGGTTTATTTACTGTCCATTAGTATAACTGGACTTGATTTGAACTGGCGTTTTGGGGATGCTAGTGTAATAAGTTTGGTGTTTTGGTTAAATTTGAAAGTTGCAAGATCTCCGAGTTAACTAGTAAACCTAAAGCTGATTGGCAGTTGAAATTTTCGATTGGATTTCTAACTTGGTTGTGTCAGGTATGTAAAATCAAATTTGATTGGAAGTTGAATCCTTTGGCTAGTTATCTGACTTCGGTTAACTTGCACATATCGGCTATGAAAGGCTGCTTCTGATTGGAGGCTGTATTCATTGGCTGGTCTTCTAACTTGGTAGCATTAGTTATGTAAACTCAAATTTGATTGGTAGCTGATTATTTTGGTTGATTTCTAACTTGCAATGGTCAGATATGATAGTTAAAATCTGATTGGATGTTGAATGCTGTGCAGTGTCGAATGTTGAATTGCAACGAACTTAAAAGTAGATTGCATTGAGAATTACAATTTTATCGCATTTAAGCCAGAAAAGTCTTTGTGAAGAGTCACTTCGACCTTTCTTCGTTCATCTCTCCCCATGTCAGTGTAAACTTCAAAAGGAGCACCATTCCAACTCAGTGAAATTGACTGGAGTATCTTAACACGGTCCTTAGAAAGTAAGCATTTGAGCTACCAACCATAACCGCTTGCTAGGAACCTATGTCCACTTATCATTTTTTCTAAGGGAAATTGTTACGCACTGTCGTTCACAGATTCTGAGCTGTTTAAATCTGATGAAAGGAATTATTTCTTTGAGGAAAATTCGGGACCGCTGCAAACGATTGGGAAGAATAAATTAATGAGTACACTTTAGAAGCAATCGGACTTTGAGTGACGACCGTAGTTGAAAGTCTTTTGTCTGAACATCTCCTGAAAGAGGAAGAGAGTCTTCACACCGTGTGAAGGCTAAAGAGGATAGTGATTTCCCCGTTAAACACAAAAGAGAACAGGTGGTCGTCTTGTAAAAAGAAAGAGAGGTTTTAGTGCTAGAACGCACGAGTTCGAAAAGAGAACAGCAATAAGCTTTCTGGGAGAGAGACGGGACAGTCTGAAGACAGAAGTCCGAGGAAAAGAAGGACGAGGTCAGAATAGAAGGACCAGGAAGTCCGCGAAGGGGCAAAGTATAGAGCTTAGGTAAGACGAACTAGGAGTTGTTGATATACGGTGAAAGGAAAGGAAGGTGATGCACATCAATCTTGGACATTGTGCTCTTTTCACCTCTCGTTATGATGATGAAATAAATCCAAATTAGACAGACCTGTTAAATTCTATTCTCATAATCTAACTTGAATTCTTCCCAGTATTCTCGCTTAGTTCTCTGTTGAAATACCAGTCTTCTTCACTCCCGCCGGGCAATCATATCGAGGAAGTATATCCTCTAGATAACGCTTGTCAAATCATGTTAACCACACCTCTTAGTATGAGGGCGACGTTACAAATCCTTTGGCTAATAACTCGTTGTTCAGTTCTTTAGCTGGAAATATTTTGTGTTAATTCTGATTGGAAATGGTAATTGAATGCAGCAGAGAAAACCAAAACCCTCTTTCCTATTTGGCTGATTGGAAATGGTATTTGGTTTCGTGCGCCGTTCCTGCGTACCTTTCCACCTTGCCGCGTCCAGACAGACTACGTAAGAAGTGTGACACACACACGTAAACACGGAGCTGTAGTGACACCATTTCTATAACGCTGACCAATTGAAAACCCTGACTAATATGAATTAACCAGTCGCGAAAGTACGTTGTCTCGTAGACGAATATAATTCTTATTCATTCATTCAGTCTTACCATCCATTGTTGACTAGTCAACCTATGAAGATTAATTCTAATTTAGTTAAATATTTTTAACGTGTCCGGCAAAGCCTGATACACAAGCCTGAAGAGATAGAGAATGTCAGGATCCTGAAAGTGGCCAAAGACCAGATAGAAGCGGTCGTCAGACTGGAAATCAAGAAGGAGAAAGAATAATGGACGGAGAAGTACAGACTTCAGAAGCAAAGAAAGCAGAGAGATAGCAGCAGCAGCAACAACAGCAGGAACCAGACAGAAGTTTTCTTCAAAATTTTCTTCAGATTAAGCATTACGGCCCTTACAAAGTTAAGAAGAAAATGAATGCGTTAAATAATAGGAATATTACATCCGGCATCTAAATAATTTAAAGGAGTATATTGAGACATATAACCAGGTTAATCATGCAATTAATTTAGTTGTACCTGTCCCACGCAGTGAGGATTTAAG
This sequence comes from Sinohyriopsis cumingii, assembly GCA_028554795.2. Lineage (NCBI taxonomy): Eukaryota > Metazoa > Mollusca > Bivalvia > Unionida > Unionidae > Sinohyriopsis > Sinohyriopsis cumingii. Next base: position 49,478,105 of record CM068827.1, on the reverse strand, counting down.
TGAAGTAATGGAATCAGACTTTACTGACTTTGGAGTAACAAATCTTCGGAATTCATTCATTACGAATAATCTGGACCAGAAACTTTCACTTTTGCAATAACAAGAAAGGGATAAACATAAACAGTTATTGTTTTAATATAAGCACGTATTTCCAGATGTTCCTACAAGAACAAAGAAAATTTTCCATGACGTTGAAATTGTAAATTCCACACCTGTGAAACAACACCCGTACAGGATGAACCTCTCAAACAGGAATACTTGAAAAAAGAAAATCAGTATTTGCTGGAGAATGATTTCATAGAGCCCATTAAAAGTGACTGGAGTTCACCATGTATACTTGTTCCGAAAGCAGATAAAACTTTCCGTATATGCACTGATTATAGTAAGGTGAACAGTGTTACTAAAACATTGATTTCCATTACCGAGAATCGATGACTGCACTGATAAAATCGGAAATGCCAAGTATGTCACCAAATTGGACCTTCTGAAATGATTTTAGCAAATTCCACTGACGGAAAGAGCAAAGGAAATTCAGGCATTCGTAACTCCAGATGAATATAAAGTGATGCCGTTGGGGATGAAGGGTTCGCCAAGTACTTTGCAACGACTAATGAATATGATTACCTCTGGTATAGATAGTTATGATGCTTACATCGATGATGTCATCATCTACAAAGACACATGGAAATAACATTTAGCGACAATTCGAAAATTCTTTGACACACTCATTGATGCAAGTTTGACAATTAATTTTTGCAATGGTGAGTTCAGCCGTGCTTGTGTAGCATTTCCAGGACATATCGTGGAACATAGACAGGTTCAACCTGTAGATGCTAAGGTCAAGGCTATCTCTGAATTCCCTGTGCGTGTTAGTAAAGAGTAACTGGTGCTAATTTTAAGTATGGCTGGATACTATCAGAAATTGTGTTCCAATTTTTCCATAATTGATGAACCTCTGACAAATTTATTGAGCAAGAAAAACAAGTTTCATTGGACTGAAAAATGTCAGGAGGCTTTTGGTAAGTTAAAGGCCATACTTAAGAGTGTGCCAGATCATACAGCTCCAAATTTCAGCTAATTGTTTAAACTGTATGTTGATACAAGTGATGCTGTGGTTGGAGCAGTGTTGCTTCGAGAAGAGGAAAATGGTGTTAATCATCCATTGTGTACTTTTTCTACGAAATTAAATAAGCACCAAAGAAATTATTAAACAATCGAGAATGAATGTTTGGCTTTGATATTGGCAGTACAATATTTTGAAGTTTACATTAGTTCAGCTCCTTCTTCGATTATTGCGTTTAGTGGTCACAAACCCCTTACCTACTGCTCCGGTAGCGTAGTGGTGAGAGCGTCCGAATCGGATACGGGAGGTCGTGGGCTCGATCCCCAACCGAGCCAAACCAAAGACTTATAAAAACGGTACTAACAGCGGCATCGCTTGGCGCTCAGCATTAAGAGGTTAGTGTTCGGACTGATCGACTTTTTGTCAGGATAATGTGACTGGGTGGGACATCATACTTCATGTCTGCGTCATGATGCCCCAGTGCTGGACATCACTCTAAACTGCTACACTGCAGACATCGTAGAGATATGACTGAAAAATTGTTACAGTTACGTTAAAAATCCAAATCATACACACACTTTCTTTGATCGGCAAGATGAAAATAAAAATCAAAGACTATTAAGATTGAGTTTGTTGTTACAGGAATGTAATATTGACAATAATCACATCAAGGGAAAATACAGTTTAATAGCCGATGCGCTTTCCCGTGAATAGAAATGAATTATTTCATTTAGACTTTGTACAATTCATAAGAGTTCTTCTTATGGTATTTTTTCAACCTATATATAATTACTCTATATTTATATAAATATTTTTTTTTCTTTATGGGGAAGTGTTATGTATATTTGATTTAATTTATATTTGATTTAATTTAATTGTTTGTTTGTTAGTTTTTAAAAATAAATTCCATTACATGATATTTCGATGCAACTTTATTTACTGGAATAAAGTTCAGTTCTGACTGATTATTTTATTTTTCAAAGTAAACAACAAAGAATAGAAACTTTGTATCTAGTGCTGACGTGGTTCCTTAACCTATATTCAAAACTAGTAAGAGCTGTGGCAAAAAAACGTTTTTTTAATTCTTTCTCAGAGTAAGATTCATAAAGAGGAATCGAGGCCATACTTGGAGTACGTGACAATTAACATGCTACAAACTTTTGGTTTTTCCAAAAATATGAACTCTTGACCACCATCCGGAAATCTGTTTTGAGTCATTCTTGCTTTAACACTTGAGAAGGTAAAGTGTTTTATGTTGTGACCAGTTTTGGACTAATTATTTTATTTTCTTCAAATTATGTTAAAGAAAAGTGATTCCTTTCCCTGGAATTACTAGTGCTCTAAATTAATTCTTGGACAAAGTCATCTATCGAAATTTACACAGAATTCAAAAACTGGAATATTATTTTCTGTGATTCAACAAAGAACTGTTGCCACATCAGTACGACGCTGAACATAGCATACGACATCGCCTTCCATGTTGGATTTCATTGGGATTCGAACTGAGTTTCATTAGGACTTTTTACTAGGACTTCTATTTTTTAATTCCTTGATTAGTTTTGGATTTGATTCGTAAAAAAAGTTCTTTTTCTCATTTTTTCCTTATCTTTTTAGGGAACTAAATTATAACTTATATTTTACAAAGCTTGTTGTCTTCATTTTTGTTTTCTTGTTACTTTTATAAGAGTCTAAACATGTAACAATTTAACATCGAAAGTATGACTACGTACCAGAGGGAAGCCATCGCATTTGTATTTGAGTGAAATTTAATTGTACAAACACGGATCAGCAGTGGAAATTGCTTGTATATCAACCCATTCAAGTTGTGTGCTCCTCTTGTCTCTCTCTTGAAGGAACAGTGTTCAAATTATGAACAACTTAATTTTGATTGGATGCGGTAGTTTGCCAATGAAATTCACGGACTCGCAGCTCGGAAATATCTGCTCGATACGCCAAGGGGTAGATAGGGTTATCTTATCGGTACCTTGGCTAGCAAAGATGATGTAATACATGCCTCAAATGCAAGTACACAGTGTAGTATTGCAGTCTTAAGGCCAACATAGCAAAGCATTCTCTATCTCCTTTTCCCCTTCATTTTTCCATTGTAAATTTATTTTGTCGACATTGTTTGGCTCCTGGCTCCTCCACAAAGATGTTGTTATCTACGTAGATAATTAATGGGCATGGCCTTGACCTTTCATACTCTATGTAATTTCTGGTTGCACTTATAATACTCTCTGATTGATATAAAATCCCACTTGTATAAAGTATACCGATGTAAAAAAAAAAAAAAATAATATCCTACAATGTTATGGTTGTTTCATTGTTTTAAAGGGGGCAGTGGAAGATGATCCACGTTCTGAAAAACCGTTGTCTGCAATTAGTGAACGTGAAGTGTCTGTTTTGAAGGGGGCAATTGATGAAGATGTTTGACACATAATGGGAGATATTTATGTTATCACGTGCATTTATTAGTCAGCTATTTTTAATATCTCCAAGACTTTTTTGAAGCTCAGAAAGGCCTCGGTCCTGCATTTGTTGAAGGCTGATCACCAACAAACTTGAGTTCAAATCGCCAAAACGTTACTCGCCAAAGACGAAAACTGGGACTTCAGACATTTAAATGACATTCTGTTTCATATGTGATGATTCTAATATTAATTTTATTTGTATTCACACAGAGTAGTACCTTCCATCGTTGAATCCATTCGGACTACCATATTGAAAAGTAATTAAAATGGTATGATGTCTTTCTCTCTCTCTCTCTCTCTCTCCATTTTAGCTATTCTAACCTGTTTGAAGTAAGATACTTATTTATTAAATAGTTTAAAATATATTAACCCATTTTCAATTTTTTTAATGTTCCAAATTTTTATAAGACGTCTGTGAAACATAATTACTGTATCTGAAAATCGTATTTTGCTTGTTTACTACTGGTGGTTTTAATACACATTCCACAAGTTAAGGACAAGAAACATATACGGTCTTTATTTCTCACATTATTACAAGATTTATTTGTTCTTAATTAACTGACGTCAAATGTATATTAGTTTCTTTTAAGCGTTTTATACTTATCTATGTCCAATGTTAATTGCCCCGTTTTTATTTCCTGACTTTACTTTGTATGTTAAATCTAAAGCAGTCGTTCCAATACATCATTCCTTTCAACAATATTCAATATTTTAGTAGGCCAAGATTGAATTTGAAATGTTTGTCCTCAACTATTTCACCCTATGGTATGGGTGTCTTTACTAGCCGGACGTTCTTTAAGCATGCCTTGATGTGATTGAATGAGGCATACAAAGATTGTGTCCACCACAAAATCTATGCAAGTAATGATTTCCTTTAAAGGAAGCTCTAAGTCCCTTGCATTTAAATTGTGTCTATTTATCTGTCTTAATTTTTGTCTAGCTGCCGAAAAGTATCAAAAAGTGGTTGCAATTATTTTACAAGGACCTCTTATTCTATCATGCCAAATATCGTGGTCCTTGGATGGGGTTTTAATAAAATATTTCAAGTATCGTGGTATTTGTGTGGAGGTTTAATAAAATATTTCAAGTATCGTGGTGTGGAGGTTTAATGAAATATGTCAAGATTTTTAACAACTAGTTACAGATGTGAAAAACGTCTTTAACCATTGTACACTTTGATAATTTTACCTCTGACCTTTCTCATTAGTTCCGACAAAAACCAAAGTATGGTGTTGTATGCGGTTGCTAATAATAATAATAATAATAGCAGCAGCAGCAGCAGCAACAACAACAACAATGCTACTACTACTACTACTACCACTACTACTACTACTACTACTACTACTACTACTAATAATAATAATAATAATAACAATACTAATACTAATAATAGTAATAATAATAAGAAGAAGCAGAACAATACACAACTTAGTTTCAATAGGTTAACACGGTGAGCTGTACAAACAATAATATCACCTGCGGCCTGTAAAAAAAACCACCAAAGTCAAAACCACGACCAAGAAACAAACTCTTTCCCGATTCACGTTCTACCATTGGACAAAGGAATCCACACCTCTAATCATTTATAAGTCCGAAAACATCGTATCCACTATATTATCCACTGGCCAGTCCCATTTATACAGCCAATATTATCTAATGAACACAAATAAATCGAAAACATCGTATCCACTATATTATCCACTGGCCAGTCCCATTTATACAGCCAATATTGTCTAATGAACACAAAAACAATCGAAAACATCGTATCCACTATATTATCCACTGGCCAGTCCCATTTATACAGCCAATATTGTCTAATGAACACAAATAAATCGAAAACATCGTATCCACTATATTATCCAGTGGCCAGTCCCATTTATACAGCCAATATTGTCTAATGAACACAAATAAATCGAAAACATCGTATCCACTACATTATCCACTGGCCAGTCCCATTTATACAGTCAATATTGTCTAATGAACACAAACAAATATAAACTAATAACTGCGGCATAAACTTTGTTGATGGTGTAGCTAAATTTTACATATATTATACTGATGCCATTCAAAGAGACTAAATTATAGTATCAAACGCTATATATATATATATATATATATATATATATATATATATATATATATATATATATATATATATATATATATATATATATATATATATATATATATATATATGTATATATATATATATATATATATATATATATATATATATATATATATATATATATATATATATATATATATATATATATATGTAGAGAGAGAGAGAGAGAGAGAGTTACAAATATAACCAAAAAGAATGCAAAGTGCTATACCTGGATTCTACAGGAGCATGACTGCTGACACTAAGCATAATTAATATCTTAGCGGTTAGAGAATTTTTAATTCGTACGAATTAAAAGTTATCTTACCTGTATGATAGTTATATATATATATACGCTTTAGTGAATATCGAATTTAGTGGAATTATACCTTGCTTTAGTGTCCCGAAGTGTACTGCAGTTCTCAAAAAACGAACATGTGGAGGCGATGAAGAAATCACAGGAAAACTGCTGAGCCATGAAAGAGCTCATTTTAATCACTTGACTTAAATAGGGTATTGAAAAGTGATAGTCTTTCAATATCCTATACCGATGATGGGACATTTTCCCCCTTTTTTAATCAGTGTTCTTTCCAATAACAAAACGTGTGATTGGAAGGGAAAGTCTTCACTCATATATTATTATCGACTTAATTAAAAAGAAATGAAACTTAGCACAACACCTTTTAAGCAAATACATTTGCAGATGCCCTAATTGAAATTTTACAGCTAACCACATACCTAAGATGGCTCACTTTCTTCTCAGAAGAAACTGTTCAGAGCACTGGAATAATGTCCATCTTGTTGTGCAAGCTACGAATTATTTGCTTGAGTAAATTATATAAAACAGATTTATATACAAACACACACAATTTTTTACATCCAACATTAACAGAGAACAAATAGTTTACTTTGGGTTTGATGTAGAACAGGCTGCATTACTTGTAAGTTCATTAGTAAATACGTTGAAAAAGGATTGCTTAACGTTGGCACGGTTTCTGTATTATCCATTTTCCAAGCATGATGTCTTTCTGATGATTAGAACATAACTGAGGGACAGATTCTCATGGAATAAGAAACATGCAGTTTTTATACATGATCTTCAAAGTCTATATTTTTGTTATGTTTGTGTGTTTTGTAAATTTTTTATTATTCTTTTCTTTACCTCTTTGTTTTTTGTTTTTTTTTTTGGAAGGGGCTGATCTTTAATTTTTCTTTTCTTTTCGCTTGCCATCCTTGAAAAAATGCTTTTTCTTTCAATGTTATTAATTACATGGAAGTAAAACAGAGGCACAAATATAGATCAGCAAGCTTGGATAAAAATATATTTTGTTTCTTATGATGCAGTCTATAGTTCTGAGGTGCAATTATGATGACATAATGTCATGAACAGAACCCCACAAAATAATGTTCAAGTTTAGGCCACTTTAAATCCATAAATAAAATTACTCACAATTTTTCTGAGAAGTTAAAACTAAAAAAAATTCAGAATATCAAATACTTTCTACTTCAGCTCATTCTTTTGCTTCTTACGAAAAAAAAGACACTTTTCAAGCCTCGTGCATTTTCTCCTTGACGCTGCTCTAAGAAAACTTTGATTGGTTTCTTCCAAAGATCTAAAACAGATATTGAAATCTGAATTAAATCGCCTTTTCACAGTGAATCCTATCAAAACGATAAAAAGTTATAATTATTTGCAAATGGAAAGAAGGATGTTCGCTGAAACAGTTAAATCCAGTCACGTGCACCTTTCTTCACCTGACACGAAATATAGTATAGCGAGTGCACAAAAGCCTGTGTGTTCCGTTTGATGATGATATTTGTAATGAAAATTAATGGCGCGAGGGAGATGATAAAGATACGTTATCGTAAATGAAAAAAAAAACAGCCTTCGCAATACAGTCTTACCAAAACAATTGCATATTATCTCGCATCCCATGCTCATGGCATGTTTTTTTTTTTTTTTTTTTTTTTTTTTTTTTAATATCACCATGCATACTTTTACAGGGATATAGTTTCCATTGAAACTCTTATAGATGTTGAATTTTCGCTACGCAATGCATCAATCCTTAGATCCCAGCATGAAATTATGTCAAATCATTTTTGGTTCTCTGGGTGATAGGCACGATACCCCATTGATTTTGTTATACAACTTTCTTGGGCTGATGACACCATACAAAGATACCCAATTTAAGACCGTTATTCAATTTTTCTTTTTTTTTCTTTCTTTATTTTTATCCTTTGTTTGAATATTTCACTGTCATTAAAACATGTAGGAATCAAGAATTTCTTTTGGCTTTTATATTTAGCGGTTTTTGTGTAGATGCAAGTTATGTCTTCCAGTGAAGAAAAAATTGTTTAGCTAGAAACATCTTATATTTGCGCCGTTATTAATTTTTGTGTCTTTATACTAGTGTTTTGTTATTTTTTTACTCTGTATACGAAAAGCTGGGTCTTAGTTAGGAAATACATATAGATGTCAAATGCTTTTAATGTAGCTGTCCACACATGAGATAATCCCAGCTGTGGTTAAAATAGTTATGGAGCTAATCCAGCAAAGCATTTATTCATTGGTTGTTTAGTTTTAGTTCCCCAAAGCAACCTGTTTTCGACAACATGCATTCTTCCCATGTCGTCACCGACGCCGTGAATACATGCAATTTCCCTTCTCGCCAAATTATACGCACATATTCATAGATCACATAATTCATCCCTTGTCAACTCTCCAACTGGTTTCCTGTAATGACTTGATCGGGTTGGAGAATCCAGCTGGGGTCAAATATGAGCTAGAAAGTACATGTATTACAGTTGATGTTCTATACAACATTGTCTACAGCTCTAAATGTTTACGCTGTTGCGTGATCCTGATGTAAAAATTAAAGCACCTTTAACATGTTCCGAGAATTATTGTGTCTTGAATATTATGTCTGATTATTGAAATACAGTATTGTTCACTGAAATTAGTACTTTCCGGCAGAGCGGCGTTAGGAGTACGCGGGGCCTAGGGCCGACCATGACCGCACGGGGCCAGAGTATCGGTATCTCGATTGGTATGCTACTGCAAACACTAATTATATCTAGACTAGATTAACTTTTGCGATTTGCGTGCATTACGTGCGGCCTGTATCAGCGTTTCCAATTTACCGGATAATATAGCTTGACAAACTCATAAGGACGACCTTAGGCCTGAAGCGTCGGGCCCCCTCAAGAGCGGGGCCTGGGGCGGTCGCCCCACTTGCCACCCCCAAACGCCGGTCCTGCTTTCCGGTATCTTGTGATGGACTTACTCCTGTGTACTAAAATGTATACACATAACCTTGCTAATGGATTTATCCAGGCTAAATTTTACCTGGTGACGGCAAAACTGAACTCTTCCAAGCCTTAGGTCACATTGGACAGTTTATCTAGTGAATTTTCATCCAACAATGACCTATTGCAGAAAATGAGAATAATTTTACACTGAAGATACAAATTAAACCAAACTAATGATTTTTGTAGAAAGCATACACGTGAGATTTTGACAGCAGCAATCAGGTTCATTCTTGGTGCAACTGGTGGTTTTTATACTGAACCAACAATGCCACCAACCCATAAATTTTACATTCATTTTTGACAGGAAATAGCTATTTTGAATATTTTCCTGTGACAAGGCAGCTAAAAGAATCAGTATGTGCCTTATGCATAAATAAAGTTCACTAGTACTAAACAAATTAGCAAACTTTTCATCACCCCTCAACCATCTAGATTTTTAGATATTTACCTCTGTAGCAGACACACGTAAATACGTAAGCTAAGTCAACTGCTCATTTGCAGCCCAAGTTACGCATTTGATCTCCAATGCTCATCTAACTGCGACAGGTAGTCACCAACAAGCCAACCCATTTCCAAGCCTAACTCAAAGTAAATCTAAACCACATTACAGATTTAGCTTATGTGTGAATTTATAAATGCTAGGCTTGTCATGATTAGGTTCATGCCTTCTACCTTAAAAATTGGGGGGGGGGGGGTCAACATACGAAACTGTCCAGTCAGACCTTAACCTGCACTTTCCTCGCGGGTTCGACTAGTGATATCACACCGACAGTCAAGTTATTTTAACATGAATATTTCTTAACTAATTCTTGGCAGATCATCACCCTCAGTCAAATTTGTCCTGGCACAATTAACATGGGTGCCTATCTGACACAAACTTACATCATTTGTCATAATATTCTCCACACTGCCAACCACCTGTGTATGATACATCCACACTGCCAACCACCTGTGTCTGATACCTCCACACTGCCAACCACCTGTGTATGATACCTCACGGACAGTCTTTCTTCCTTCACATATATTTTCATAGCCTCAGTTGTTTTCTTCGACACAGAAGTCCTTGGACAATCGTTTTGCACACCGCAATTAACAGTGGTTCTACCACCATCAAATGTTGCAATCATTTACGGCATATGTGCCAAGTACTTTTGCATCATCCAATAGCTCTTAAATCTGCGTTTATCTGTATGAATGTTTTCTTTAATTGTGCTTAGAATGTTACAGACTGCTTTCCATGTGGCGCTCTCACTTTTCTTCGGCAGGGTAAGATTATCCATTTTCTTGCAAAAATCCTGCTCTTGTTTCTATCTCATTTTCAAGCGATTCTCAACAGCAACAACAACAAAACCAACAAGAAAACAGCGAAAATATATCAGATTTTTAGGCTTTAGTTACTGTTAACCTTTTATCTTTGATAGGTACAATTCAGGGCAAAAATGACTAATATGGCAATTGGTAGCGTTGTTTACTAACGTCACGGGATGGTAGCGTTGTTTACTAACGTCACGGGAGAGAAGGCTGAGAATATAACTATAACCCTAAGTTCTTTTTAACGTCTTCCACCGTGTTCCATCGAGTTTGCTTTATTTGAAGTCATCGATGCTAAACTAACGTCAAAAAAGTTTTGATAACATAGTGGAGGTTATGCTGAGATAATTTCAATTGCATTAGTTGGCAAATGTGCAAAGATTTCCAATGTTTCAGAACCTACCCATGTGATCAGGCCGACATGCGTTTATTTCTGTATACACTTTACGAAGGACAACATTATACCAACTTCTATAGAGACACATGCAAAATAATTAATATAAACACTAAAACAGAAGGCATGCACATTGCATTTTTTTAAAAAGAAATACAAATGATGGATTTTTATTTTATCCTGAAAACTGAATACATTAATTTTCACAGATTCAAATAACAAATCGCTGTATTTTTTTCTGAAATTAAACAATTTTTTCTTTGAATTTGATCTACATCTATTTAAAAAAATTGCATGCTAGATCTTGGCCTGTAATACCGCCGGTATTCTAATAATAACTCTTGTGTCCGAAATGGCAGAATTCTGACAATTTTCGCTAAATTAATACATGGAGACACTAAACACACTATCCCATCAATATCTGACGTGCCTTCTGAAGCAGACGATATATTCACAAACTAGATTATCAAATAATTAATTAAGTGCGCACAAATTATCATTAGTTTTGACTCTTCTGTAAAAGAGAAATGGTATTTGTTCTTGAATATTTAATAACCTATTATATTATTTAATTAACATTGTCTATTTAATTAACATTGTCTATTTAATTAAAATTGTCTATTTAATTAACATTGTCTATATATCATAAATAGCCTCTACTTATGTCAGAAAGTTATCATAAATAGCCTGTAGGTAAGTAAGAAGTAATCGCAAATAGCCTGTACATAAGTAAGAAGTAATCGAAAATAGCATGTAGGTAAGTAAGAAGTTATCGCGAATAGCCTGTAAGTTAGTAAGAAGTAATCAAAAGACATAAAAGAAGATGGGAACACAGCTATTAACGTATGTCTTAATCGCGATGCTATAAGAAGACGTTTGTATGTCTTAATCGCGATGCTATAAGAAGACGTTTGTATGTCTTAATCGCGATGTTATAAGAAGACGTTTGTATGTCTTAATCGCGATGCTATAAGAAGACGTTTGTATGTCTTAATCGCGATGTTATAAGAAGACGTTTGTACGTCTTAATCGCGATGCTATAAGAAGACGTTTGTATGTCTTAATCGCAATGCTATAAGAAGACGTTTACAAACAGCGAATATTCTTGGCGATGTCTACACATGTTTGCAACAATAGATCGTCAGAAGAGCCGCACTAATATATTTTTGTACGTATATCGATAGATTTTGAAGACTGTCAGTGACTGATAGATTCTATGCTGTACGTATACCGATAGCTTTTGAAGACTGTCAATGACTGATAGATTTTATGGTGGGGTTGGCACCAAGACAAGGAAAAATCAAGGGGTTAAATTATTTTCTTTTTGCGAGACTCTGCAAAAAAGAAAACAGTTTGCTTTTGGTAAATGTTTTCGATTAGAAGGTTTCTGGAATATAAATTCCAAAGAATATTAAAATTCTGGATCAAATAGGGGCAAAAAAAGTATACTGTTATCGGAAGGATGTTTGGACACTTCTAGTGAATAATATATTAGAAATAATAAATTACCGATCTCAAATACTTATTTTACAAATATGTTAATAAAATTATCGATATTGGTGTTTTGAATTTGTCATCGGTTTATTTGCAACACACAAAGATTCGTTTCCTTTATTCACAGGATACATTCATCCTCGTACATTTGGTAGGTTTTCTTATTAATATTTTTATCATCGATTTAGTCTTGTAAAATTATTCTGTAAGTTATTTCATATCACACACAACCTTTATAAACAATTTGTCCATTATATCTAACTAATATTTGTCTGCTGGTTTGTTTTCTTCGAAGCAGTCAGTTTAGCAAGCGGAGAATACGCACCAATGACGTGCAGGTTGCTAGGTCTAGCAAACAACCTGCGTGACCATCTATTACTGATAATTGGGAAGTGTCAAAGTGTCTAGCTTTTGAAACATTTACTTCCCTTACCCTCACTAAAACTAGTAGACAAATCGTATGAAACAACTGATCGACTGGGAAATGGCAAAATGAAGTAGGTCCACATGTGGTGTAAAAACAGAGAAGCGTAATTGAACAGTTGTTCTGTTCCCCAGACTAATTCATAACCTAAAGCAACCAGAGCCTGTCATCGTACTCAACCGCGGGGTTTTCAAAGATTTGTGATAAAATTCGAAAAGATGTGTGACTTGACAGACCGATGAATTTTATGGGTTTCTCTGTGTTGAAAGCTTTTCAGGGGTTTCCAGTAGCTTCGTGCAGTTTGTGAAACAAATGTGAGTAATACGACACCTATATATAGGGCATAACCTATGTATATATAGGGCATAACCCATGTATATATAGTACATAACCTATGTATATATAGGACATAACCTATGTATATATAGGGCATAACCCATGTATATATAGTACATAACCTATGTATATATAGGACATAACCCATGTATATATAGGGCATAACCTATGTATATATAGGGCATAACCCATGTATATATAGGGCATAACCCATGTCTGTCTTTTCATATCCTGCAAAGTATCAAATGGTTCTGTGTAATATCTAGGAAGTTTTATATGGACTGTGTACTTCTATGATTTATTCTGGTAGCTGAAACAAAGTGCAATTCCGAAATTCAACACGAATGTATACAAGTGTTAACAAAAACGATTATATCTAGCTAAAACAAAATTATAAATAACTTACATTTTGTTGCACTTAAAATCTTACTCAAAGTCTTAATGCTGATATTTTGCTTTTCTCTGTCAGACCGAACGCAATAATGCTTACATTATCTATATTAAAAAGCTAGACTGATTCCTTGTATATATTTAAAGTTTGAACCAGGCTAGTTATTAATGCACTTATTTAAAGGTGTTGTCGTATTCCTTCACGAGTTGGTTATAGCAAAATTATGATATTGCGCTAGTGCACAAGGAATATTTAATTTGTGTAATAGTGCTGACGTATCGCTATACAACTTTGTAGTATACTTCTCTAGCAATCATAGAGATATTACTACCGCACCACCTCTCTCTCTCTCTCTCGTTTATTACCGTTCTTGCTTGCGATTAACTCAAGAGGAAGATAAATTATATCTAGATCTTAGTCGTTGGTTCCTGAAATATCCCGTCCTTCGAAGCAGCATTCGGGTTATACAAAACTCGGGAGTTCGATGACTCTTAGTGCAGAGCTAAATATGAATACAACGACTGAGCCGTGTAATACATGAAACATGATTAAGTACAAATACAATTTGTTACGATCCTGTGCTCTTAAAATAAATAACAGAAAAGAGTGAAAGACATCAAGCTTTGTACAATTTTACAAATATAATGTATTTCCCTAGAATACAAAGTGGAAATGAGACAAGTAACTTACGGTATTCCGAATTAAATCCCAAAATAATCCAAGAATTACAGACACAAGTCCTAAAAATAAAAATTCCTGAATAAAATTCAGTACAAGTCCCAACGAGATCCCAAACTGAAGACGATGACATTTATGTTATAGCTTATGGAGTGCTGATATGTTAACAGTCCTTTGTTGAATCACAGTAATATAATTCCAGGTTTGAACATATTATAAATTCCAGTCAATGTCTTTATCCAAGAATTTTATCAGATCAATATTGTGTTTCCAGTGATAAAAAAAATCAACTGAGTTCAATAATTTGAAGAAAATAAATTTCAGCCCAACTGGTCACAACATAATACAACTTGAAAGTGCGAGATGTTAAAGCACGAATGACCAAGTCCTTACAATCACAAGATTATAAAGTTCTCTACTTGATCTCAGGTCACAATTCGCATTTGCTAAACAAAACCATTGCTTAATGGAAAATAACCTTCTAGAATGATCTAATATTTACAACACAATAAACAAGATCATCTAAAATTCACTTTGGAAGCACCAAAACCCTGAACCAAATGAACATATTCACTTCTTCGATTAATAAAGTTCCTGATATTAAGCTCATAAACATAGAGAACAATTTAGCTACATATTAGTTGTTGACATAAAATGAAATTAAAAAAATAAAAGCGTCAATCAGGTCAAGCAGAAAATAACTCAACTTTTGGGCAAGGTCAAGTCCAGCATACAATGTTACATTAGAACAGCATGTAATGAATTACAATATTTTAAAACAAACAAACAAACAATTAAATTAAATATACATAACAAATAATATACATTACACATGCTCACATGAATTTACGCCGTTACACATTAAATTATTTCAAAAGAATGACTGTACAAGAATATTACTATAATAACCACGTTCGTAAATGAATCTGTCTCCGGCAAGAATAATTATACTGGATTAAAAGAATTCGAACACTACTCATCCTTTAATGCATGTAACATATAATTGACTTCAGCCTGTTGGATCTTCTATTTAAAAAAGCTAATTTGAAACAGACTAAAGTTTATTTGATATCTTGGTGTTATAGTGTCATAGGCCTGGTTCACTATAAAAATTTAGAATAAATTCCGGCACATTAAATACATAAAACACTATCACACAGAACGCAAAGCAAAAGAAAAAATGAACCCGACTACATCTTCATTTTCACATACAAATGCAGCTGATGATTGCTTCCGTAATGTGGACAGCTTCCTGATAAAGAGCATATTTATTGTGACTATACAGGGATAATTTTACTATTTTTGAAATAGCTAGGTTGCATATATTCACACACAAAGTAACGATGTATGCGGCAAAGAAACCCATGTACATTGTCGTTCATATGTGATACAAAGGTATTTTAGTGCACATAATTTCGTGACACATGGATTGTGATAATTCTGTTAACAGATACTTGTGCCGTACACTGCTTTTAAAACAGAGCATTTTTATCTATCCAATGAGTTCCCAAACGTTATGGAACACTTCCGAATACTCTTCGATGCACAGGTGCACAGGTATCCGATGTGCCCATCTGCTCCAAGTTCAAACTTCGCAATTTCCAGTGCTTCTTTCTAGGCATTATGGGATTGCGGACTGCAAGCAATATATACTTACATCCAAAATTAAGAGCATTATAGTGTGCAAAACTACGCACCTCCGAAAACGAAGATCTGATAACGGAATTTCTCCAGTAAGCATCTGCAATTTTACGCTTTGCAAAAGTTCATTTTAAAATACTTCTTTGAAAGAATAGTGCTTAGTTTAAAATCAATTCCAAGAGATATTTTAAAATGACTTCAGTACGTAATGAAAATTAATAATAAAGTAATGGGGCCACGTGTTTGGTACTGATTTGTTGCTCTTAATATGCAGACGTCACCTCAAAGGGTAATATCCAAATACTTGCTGGGAAATACACTGACTTACTGATAACTAGTAATGAACTTTGTTATACAGTATACCAACATCCAGAATATTTAAAATAGCCATCGTTTGTAGGTGTGCCACTCAGAGCTAAGTTGGACATATCTCTCTGTATTGGCAGATTAAGGGAAACTACGAACTAACACTATGCTAAAAGACAAGCTTACAAACGAAATTGATTTGTGTGAAGCTTAACATTGTTCGTGGACGGAACGTCAAAAAAGAGGCACTTTAGCAGACGAAAACGATATGCTAAAAAACAGCAAGAGTTCAATAAAGGGCACTTTGTCTAATTTGCTAGTACAACTGATGGTAAACCTCAGTTGTCCGTGTCAGCATACGAAATGGTTATGATTTTTATTGACTTGTACACGACCAGCGGGAAATCAGCAGGGAAACATTTACAGTCCATGTAAGATATATGTAAAATACACATACTAACGCTGTTTCTAACGGAAATACATTTTGGTTTGTTCATGAACGGAAGGCATAACTGTAAGAACATTAACTAGACTGATACAGACGGATGCTGGCATGCTTGAAATATCGCTGAATGTATTACTGCCATCTTGAAGGGATACATATAATACTAGAAATGTATTCATGGAACATCTACTAAAAATCATCAAAGAAGCATCAGACATCGCAAAGCATTTTAACAAATAGCATATTCATTAATGTTTGACGATAAAGAAACTAAGAAATGAAGTTGAAGCAAATGGTTAAAGTGAATAAATGCATATATTTAAGCAATAATCATGCCTAAATAAATATGTAATTGACGATAGTATAGTGTCTTATAAAGAAACTGTTCGCTATAGAAAACCATCGTTGGCTAAACCTTTCTTTGATAAATGTTATTAGATCAATCATTACATCACGTCTGTCAAGTTTCTAGAAATCCATTAAAACAAAAGTATTCGTTGATATGGACATTGAAACAAATGTATTCGTTGCTATGGACATTGAAACAAAAGTATTCGTTGCTATGAATCACATAGCAGCTGAGAAATAAAATAAGATTTTTTTTACAAATGTGAAAGTCTACATGATGATTCTTTTTCTTAAATTATTAGCAAAGATATTCATGAGATCTGAAGTCCTTTATCAATATACAATATGTCTTAATTGAAATCTGCATTGACATAATACGCTCAAAGATCTTGAATATCAGCAACATCATCTGAAACTTCATTTCAAATTATGGTCTTAAAATTAGGTATGTACTTGTCTTAAAATTAGGTATGTACTTGTCTTAAAATTAGATGTGTACTTGTCTTAAAATTATGTATGTACTAGTCTTAAAATTAAGTATGGAAGAAAGTAAAGAAAGTTTGATGATCCAGTGCACGCATCTCTGACAAAATTAAAGAAACTATGAAATATTTCATTTATGTATTAAACATAAATTACCATTTTATTTAGAGATAAAATTGAAAGATTAACAGTTGCAGATACATTTTAATTTGTGTAGGATGTCAAACGTGTTCTATTAGAGGCATTTTATAAATTGGGGTTACAAACGAATTCTGTCAGAAGTTATTGTTACTAACAAAATAACAAACGCATAAAAGAGAACACCTCACTAACATGTTTTAACCAAATATAGTTGCACAAAAGGAATTTCAAAAAGTACATAAGAAAATGTTAGTAACAGTATAACATCTAACGGAAACAACATACATGCATACTCGCAAAATTCTAAAGAGGACAACACCCTAAGGTCACGACAAATTCAAAAGTCAGTTTATATCACCTAATAATGAAGTATTTAAGAAAGCGAGTCATGTCTCTAAGTAATGGGAGAGTGTCGCAAGGCAAATAACTAAAAATAGATACCATGGCATTAAGGGATGATAAGGAAAGAAACACCTACTGGTTTTTATGTACTGAATGGGTGGAGATTGTATTAATCTAGTTATCCATAAATTGACAATAAAACAAACGCTTAATATAAACGTAGTTGATCGAATCCAACAAAGTATCATATGAAATCAAAACAAACAAACAAAAACAAACAGACAAAATTCTTCTTTGAAAATTAATCATTTTATCATTATTATTTCGAGAAAAAAAAAAGATTGAAAAAGCGACAAGAGCGCATTGCTATTCAGCATGAGTGGGGAACAGAGAAAAACAGCCTTTGCATCTCGGCATATTTGGGTTGGGAGTGGGACATTTCTTAAGTACTGAAAAGTGTTTATGTGCTGTGACGGGACCGCGATGCATCTAGAAATAAAATGATATATACACCAGCTGGTAAGTGGTATTTTGCCATTATTAACAGTTATTATCGTTATTATTGTAATGTGTTCAGTTGCTGATTAATTCAAAACTTTCTGGATTATTTATATATCATTCAGATTTGACATTACATATTGCTGTCTGTAACAGATAATGATTGTTATTAGGTTGACAATCTTATGTATATAGCCCTGATCTTACCTTCTTTCTCGCACTGACATTGAATATGAATATTATGTGCAGTAATTCAAGATAAATTTGAAATTGTTTGAAGTGTTTTTGAAAAGTTGTATTTTCATAAAACTGTTTTGCTTGTTTGAACCTGTCAATAAGATTAACGCCTATCGATAGATTAAATAACGTTCTATAAAATGATCAGCAACTTCACATGCTACACGCCAGACACCCACAGATGCTACACGCTAGACACCCACAGATGCTACACGCCAGACACCCACATATGAATGCATGTGAAATAGGTAAACGACATTGACGTAAAATTGTCGGAGAAGGAGAATAATTCTGGTACTCAGCAACGAGCATAATATATAATCAGAACTCCCTTAGGATAATCTACGTCTGATACCAAGACTGACTAATGAAGCTTACTGATTTCATTCTCATTCATATCCTACACTTTAATGTGGTTTCATCGTTTAAAAGACGGTGGCGAATCAATGGAAGATATCCCACATTTTGGAAGACCTATATCTGTATTGGTGAGTGAGAATGTGTTCGTTATTGTGAAGGGGACAATTGACGACGATCCTCGATAAAAAAAAATGTTTTTAAAATATTGAACAAACGTTTGAAGCATAGAAAGCGTTTGTACAAGATGAGTCCCAGATGTGTTGACGGCTAACCAAAAACAGTTTCGGGTTGAAATCGCAAATCACCGAATCGTTCCACAAAAGCTTGATCACGATGCACATCAACATGTCCGACATGTATTCGCACATGGTAATTGGTCAACATCACAGCCACAAATCCGAAACATTCTTTGCCAGGATCCACTTGTAACAATCGTGGCCATGTGAGTAGTATGTGTGCAGAAGTACGTTCGAATGCATCTACGACACTTGCAGAATTGTTTGGTGTCAACAACTCCACTTCATTTTATTTCCTGGCCACTTCGACAATGGTTGGCGCGTATTTATATATGTGCAACCGGCCTTGTAAATTACAGACGCGATCATGTTGAAGAAAAAACAAATCTGCTTGATGAACATCATTTGGTCCTTGGACGTCAAAACCATCCACGTGATATCTTTCTTAGTACTGGTTAGGTAAATTTGTAACAGAGCTTCTTTGGCCAACCATGTTTGGGTAATCACAGAGTGGCCTTGGCTGCACTGGTTAACTGTTCCACGGAGGCGTCACCTCTCCAATACCCACGCGAACTGTTGTATAGTTTGCATACTTTCCGGTTCTTAGTTGCTTTTGATGAGTGCCACGGACGGCAGAGACTCCCAGTGCAATCTTGGCCTTCATACCTCTCTTAACGACCCATCGTGCGATGCCTTCTCTCACTGTTGGATTAATGGCATTCAAGTCATGGCTCAGATCCACGGCGGCAGTGATGTCTTAGAAAAGTATGAGAAGCAAAGCCGAAAAGCCTCTCAGAAACAGCAAGAATTCATTTTTTTAAAGCCTCTCAGAAACAGCAAGAATTCTCTTTTAAAGCCTCTCAGAAACAGCAGGAATTCATTTTTGTTACAAAAAGCTTCAAGCCTCTCAGAAACAGCAAGAATTCATTTTTTTTATAAAAAAACGCCTCTCAGAAACAGCAAGAATTCATTCCATAAAAGCCTCTCTGAAACAGCAAGAATTCATTTTTTAATAAAAAAAAAGCCTCTCAGAAACAGCAAGAATTCTTTTTTTAAAAGCCTCTTAGAAACAGCAAGAATCCATTTTTTTAAAGCCTATCAGAAAGAACAAGAATTCATTTAAACAAAAACATCTCAGAAACAGCAAGAATTCATTCCAAGAAAAAGCTTCTCAGAAACAGCAAGAATTCATTCCAAGAAAGCCTCCCTGAAACAGCAAGAATTCATTTTTTTAAAAGCCTCTTAGAAACAGCAATAATCCATTTTTTTTAAAGCCTATCAGAAACAGCAAGAATTCATTCAAAAAAAGCTCTCAGAAACAGCAAGAATTCATTCCATAAAAGCCTCTCTGAAACAGCAAGAATTCATTTTTTTAATAAAAAAAAGCCTCTCAGAAACAGCAAGAATTCATTTTTTAAAAGCCTCTCAGAAACAGCAAGAATTCATTTTTTTTAAAAGCCTCTTAGAAACAGCAAGAATTCATTTTTTTTAAAGCTTATCAGAAACAGCAAGAATTCATTCCAAGAAAGCCTCTCAGAAACAGCAAGAATTCATTCAAACAAAAACATCTCGGAAACAGCAAGAATTCATTCCAAGAAAAAGCTTCTCAGAAACAGCAAGAATTCATTCCAAGAAAAAGCTTCTCAGAAACAGCAAGAATTCATTATTTTTTTTAAAAGCCTCTCAGAAACAGCAAGAATTCGAAACGTTGGGATTTAGTTAAGATCTGTTTATCATTACCCAAAAATATATTCAAATATTTAATTAAGTTTAGAACCACAAATCATAGATTTCCCGTTGAAATGGTAGATGGGCTAATGTTTCCAATAATGAAAGATAATGAACACTTTGTCAGTCTCAAGAAATAGGGGATGATTATCATTATCTTATGTCATGTTCTTACTTTCATGAACAACGACATACATGTTTACCTCATCTTTACACTTTAAGGGCACGTTTCTAAGCATAAACAGTTGACGGAAATATGTAACTCACGACTGGTACAAACTATTTGCAGGTTCGGAATCTTGTAATGCCTGCTAAGCATTATGCAATGACATCAGACGCTAAATTCATGTTCTTTTACCGCATATGTTGTACCCTTCTACCAACCTGAATGTAATAAAGTCTTGTCTTGCTTTGTCTTGTCTTGTCTGGTCTTGCCATTAGAAATCACCAACCAACTTAATATGCTGTAACTTTTACAACCTGAATGTAATAAAGTCTTGTCTTGTCTTGTCTGGTCTTGCCATTAAAAACCACCAACCAACTTAATATGCTGTAATCTTTACAATCTGAGTGTAATAAAGTCTTGTTTTGTCTTGTCTTGTCTGCTCTTGCCATTAGAAATCACCAACCAACTTAATATGCTGTAACCTTTACAACCTGAATGTAATAAAGTCGTGTCTGGTCCTGCCATTAAAAACCACCAACCAACTTAATATGCTGTAACCTTTACAACCTGAGTATAATAAAGTCTTGTCTTGTCTTGTCTTATCTGGTCCTGCCATTAAAACCACCAACCAACTTAATATGCTGTAACCTTTACAACCTGAGTATAATAAAGTCTTGTCTTGTCTTGTCTTATCTGGTCCTGCCATTAAAACCACAAACCAACTTAATATGCCGTAATCTTTACAACCTGAATGTAATAAAGTCCGTGTCTTGTTGTGCATTACGTTTAAAGGTTATAGTGTCACACAAATAAACAAATTTGTAAATTAGGGAAATTAAAACGAAGTAGCTATAAACATATCTGGTGAATAGTTTCAATACTCAACTGTAAAGACTAGATTTATAATTAATTCATAGGGCTTCATAAGTTTCAATTACCTATTTGGTTGCCTCTGTGGATTGCGTTTCATTTCCTTAATTTATGGTAAAACGTTCAGTCATTCTTTGTTCTTTTAAGTTTCCAAAACACTTCCAATTGTAGCTTTTCTACCAATATCGGAAGCTGCATCGACAGTTTAGGCAAATGACGCAGTGTTAAGCACTTGGAAAACACATCTTTGTTAGTCATTGAATAAATTTCTCCAAGCACAACTGGTTCCAGTCTTCTTCAAATACCTGAGTTAAGTACCACACGATAAGGATTAAAATCACTTATATCTGGTTGGTAATATCAACAACACTTTCT
Source organism: Sinohyriopsis cumingii (assembly GCA_028554795.2). Taxonomy (NCBI): domain Eukaryota; kingdom Metazoa; phylum Mollusca; class Bivalvia; order Unionida; family Unionidae; genus Sinohyriopsis; species Sinohyriopsis cumingii. The sequence continues at coordinate 49,455,951 of CM068827.1, read as the reverse complement.
ACATAATAACTGCAACAATCAAGCCTCGAAACGTATAAGTCCTTAACAAATGTTTTAGCACTGTATTAACCGGCATACAAGGCTCTAACCAGGATAACATATAAATGGCATCTGATGATGTGGCACCGTCATCACCTCAACATAATTGCCCGTAGGCATACATATATATATATATATATATATATATATATATAGTTATAGTTATAGTTATAGTTATATATAGTTATGTATATATATATATATATATATATATATATATATATATATATATATATATATATATATATATATATATATATATATATATATATATAGTTATATATACATATATATACATATATATATACATATATATATATATATACATATATATATATACATATATATACATATATAGTTGTGTATATGTATATATAGTTATATATATAGTTATATAAAGCGATAAAAGTTAGGACGATATCTGCAAACCAAATGGATTTGCAGAAGGTCTTATTGTAGATTTAGCGCTATCCGGTCTTATTGTAGATTTAGCGCTATTCGTGACAATTATTTCGGCCTTTCTGGAAGAAACGTTGTGGAACACGTGGAACACAACCAGTCTTGTTTTGCATACTCCGAATTGTTAGAGTGATTAGACTAAGTAAAACATATTCCTATATAGACGTAAAATCTGTTTTACACGAATACATTAACATACAGCAAATAGTTTGCTTTCCGTGTCATGGAAAGCACGCGGCATTACTTATCGTTTATTAGTCAACGCATTAGAACCGTTGCGCACTGGTTTTTCAGTCTGTGCATTTTCCATTCAGAAAGTATGGTGTCTTCATTATGTTGAAACTGTAATTTAAGGACGAGTGCTATAAAAGTCGAGATCAAATAATAGAGCTTTCTTCGCTTATATATTTTTAATTTGTTTCCGTGTTTATCATTCTTCTTTTTTTTTTCGTTAATGGAATCATTCTGGACTATCGGATATGAGTGTGTAAACGTAAGATAGTGAAAAGAATACAAGCAAATCAAATGATTTTACGTGACTGAATTTATTTCGTTTTAAAAGTGATCTGAGAGAGAGAGAGAGAGAGAGAGAGAGAGAGAGAGCAGATTAAAGTACTTTAAGTAGCAAATATTGAAAGATATGAGAATTTGAATAACCTTTCGCTTTATCTGGGTATGCACATGTCCGATTATCTTCCTCGTCGTAGATTTGTTAATCTCTTTCCGTTGGTCTGTCGATCTGTCATTCATTGTAGAACCCCTAATTCTGTTTTTTTGCTAAAATTAATGTATTGCTCAATTACATATGTTTCCACTTTAGCACGCTGTCTAGACTTTGTGTAACTCATGGTGACTGCTAAACAGTTTTTATCTGTCTTGAAATAAACAACTGCTATTCTATATGAACGCCTTTTTATATAATGCGATAATACCAATATGATGATGTCCATGAATGTTACATATATTTCTGCCATTTGACATACGTGTTTTTGTTTTCCCATGGCAAAATGAAAATTAGATTCAAAAATATTACTAGACAACCTTTGTTGAAGCCATTCTTTGAAAATACAAAAGACAGATGTGATCCATGTTGCATATAGCAAAAGTTTCGTTTTGCGTAGAAAGAATGGTGTTAATTCTATTCTCATGCTACATATATATAATCGCATTTGTGCACATTCAGTCTTTTCAACAGGTAAAGTTATTCAAGTGTACTTCTCCCTACCATTGTCATTAAAGATCGTTTAACAAGAGCCGAACTTGGTGCTTCCCGTTTTATGACAGTATTCGTAATGTGACTTGATTGATAGCTGGAGGAAGGCGATAAAGAGATGCTATCACCGAGTGCAAGAAAGAAGGTGAAATGAGGGAAACACTTGATATGCTGGTGTGTTAATTAGCCGTCAAGAAGGACCCCGCAGCAATTTCTTCCACCGTCAATATCCTGGCAAACATTTCTAGTTTGTACTACTCATTGACAGCCTAACTGTAATAAAAGAAACTACGAACGGTTCATTTATTGCTTCAGTTTTACCTCAGAAACAGATTCACTGCAATAAATAAGACTTGTTGCTTTCCAATAAGAACACGTTGTAGATTTGAACTGCGACTAAACTCCGCCTCAAAATACTTCGATGAAGTGATACATCTTAAAAAATGGAAATCGTCAGCAATGTGGAGAACACAATCGCGCCGTAAAGTTCGGTAAGCAAAATAGAACCATTTCTAACATATAGCCATACCTATATGGAATTATTTGTTCAAACAAGTTCATTAATTGAAATTCGTTAAGTAGTTCATACTTGAAAAAAAAAATACGCTTCGTAATGTTTCGGTCAAAAGTAAATCCTATCAATCGGTAAGTCGCCATAACAAACTCAGTGGTGGACTATCTTTGTTCGCGAAGCACAACATGTCGGTAGAAGGAGAAAAAGTCAAATCGGAATATCGTCGGTCTTGTTTGTAGCAACATGTGTTGTGCACACTTCGGAAGACGAATAGTGAAACACAGAAAATAAAGTTGTTCCTCGACTTGCCGTAAATGGTAGAGCGATGTTCCGAATTACAAAGAAATATGCAACTGTCAAGCACTACGATCCACGAAATATTTCTTTCCCTCGTCACATATGTTTGAATTTATTTATTTGTTTGTGCTCAATAAATGGAACGAAACGCTACTAGGGTCAGTGACATAAGTCTGCACAGGCCGACTTAGGGCAGACCTAGGACGGCAGAATTCCGGAATCAGTTTTTAAATTTTGTTTCTTTCTTAATAAAAAATAAAATAAACCGTTCACGTTGTCCGATCCACGAAACGCGGGAGGTACTTTCGAATGGGCTTAGAGGTGGCAAAAACTTAAATACATTACTGACTTGGGTACCATGCCATGTCCAATCCTATCAAACGAAATTATGGGTAATAGCAGCTGTACAATGTTATTTCTCGGCATATAATAATTATTGTACACGCATAATAATAAATAAACTTTATATGGGTGCTAAGAAAGATGTTTTCATTAAAATAAATTCCCACAAGTTGCTGATTGTAATAAATAGCTGACCCATATGCTCAAAACTCTACTGTCTGCACCATGTACCAAACGGAACGTTGCATGTATATCCAATATACCAAATGGAAAGTTGAATGTGTATGCAATGTAACAAACGGAAAGTTAGTACCAAACAGACGGCTAAATGTATACACAATGGAACAAACAAAAGTGTGCGTAGATCACGAATATTCACTGTTATAAATGTGGAGCGGAAGGTCCGAGTATGCAAGTTTTAAAAAAAGTATCAATATTATTAACTCGTGTTTATGTAAATAAAATTACAACAATCGTCTAAAACTTTTGTTCTCTTGATATCAATACATTTATTTTAATTTCCTTATGGACCTACTGATATATCATAAAATAAAAACAGCAAAATATCTTAAAGTTTATCATCAGCATCACAGTTTACGCTGGAACAGTGCAAGCGTGTCTTAACACCCATGTTTCATAGGTTTGCCTCTTGCAACGCTCTAGAGAAGGACATGAATTCTTACATCACATATTTATTTCAAATTAACAACTGTTAATATGGCTTTAAATGTCTCCATACATCCATCTTTTTTACCATACCAAACAAATTATAGACAATGCAACTGCGGACAATAAACCTAGTAGATGCCAAAGAGACATCAAACTTCTAGAGTGACCATTAATTAAAGTTAATTAGGACCTGTCAGTGTCCAGCTTTATAAACATTCCTCTATTTTCCGTCATGAAATATAAACGAACAAATGCCTTAAGAAATCAATGGTCTGGGAAGCGACCAATTAAAAAAGGTCCAAATTTCTTGAAAAATACAGCGAAACATCATTAAACAGCTGTGGCGCTCCCTAGACTCATCCATAATCGGCAGAAAACATTTGTCTGCCATCGCGCCAAACCGCGGGAGATATCGAGATTTGTGATAAAATTTGAAACATTGAGCTAGTTGATAGACAGCCGTACTTTTACTAGACTAGCCATGTTGAAAACTTCTGATAGTTTTTTTTTCTCTCTCTCTAATTAAGACTAAAGAAGACAGGTTAAGCTTTCACAGTGCATCAAAAGGGGTAAGTAGATGGATTAAAGAATAACTATAATAACCTTTTCGATGTACTGTGCTTTTTCGATTTTCGGCAATTTATGTTTAGTTTGTAGTAGCAGAAACAAATTCTTGAATAAAGTTTTAATCAAAAACGATGCGTGAAAATTCTGGGAGCTTTGCGATAAACGACAAAAGTGACATTTCACGACGAATGATACAACAGAATTGTCCTCTTCAACAGCTATGTATGTATGTATGTATGTATGTATGTATGTATGTATGTATGTATGTATGCATGTATGTATGTATCTATCTCTTAAATGGGCCGGCATCACATTATTTACAAGATAGGTATAACATATACAAGTTAACTGATTTCATTTGAAATGCCCCCTTCCACCATATGACCATTATAAATTAATCATGTAATTTGACCAATATCAACAGATAATCGCTCCATAAATTGTTAAAATGGCTAGCTGTTTTTGATGTCCCCGTACGTTTTAAAGTTTAAAAATAGCTAGTTGTTTTGTATGGCCCCGTACATTTTAAAATGGCTAGTTGTTTTTGATGGCCCCGTACATTTTAAAATGGCTGCTTGTTTTTGATGGCCCCGCACATTTTAAAATGGCTAGCTCTTAATAATATACTGCTTGTATAGGAATGTGAATGTGAACAATTGGCCACTATACGGGCCCACTCAATTTTTCGAAATTTCGAAGCTAAGGAGATATCATGTGTGTGTGTGTGTGTGTGTGTGTGTGTGTGTGTGTGTGCGTGTGTGTGTGTGCGTGTGTGTGTGAAATATATTATTTGCGTGGCAAAGGCATTAAAAATGGTAGTGACGCAGGAGAGGACATTCGTGAAAGTCACAAAATCAGCCTTATTTTCAACATTTTCTAAGCATTTAAATGGACTTACCTATATCTGCATGCTGACTCATATACAAAAATGAGCAACACGGAATCCTGGAAATTTGTACGAATTTATTGTACATATGAATTAGTAATCAATAACATTTTCTTAAAATGTGTTACATCTCTCTCTCTCTCTCTCTCTCTCTCTCTCTCTCTCTCTCTGTGAAAGCGACGTCATATCTTGGAATATATTCAAAATCGTAGCATTCTCCTACATTATCAGCAAAATGTTATTACAAAAATAAATCATATCACTCATCCTTCTTAAAAACATTATATGATTGAAAATATTTGCACATTTATAACCTGCAGTGATCTGAAGTGCTAAAATTTTCAGTCGAATAATTACTTAATAGCAATTATGCTTCAATTTAAAATAAAAACCGACTGAATCCAAATGAATCGTTATATTCTACAAGGTAATTCCAACTTCGACTCATTTGCATTATCATTGACTATTAAAATGTGTATAGTTCATGTATATAATCCAAGTGTCTCTGGTGTTAGATACCCTTCCAGGCCAACAATGTGTCCATGGAAAAGGCACTTAGTTTCCAATATAGCCAAAACTGTGTTTAAAATGCCGTTAAAGCCAATAAAATCGAAAATGAAAGTCCCTATCCCAAGACTAGCACTGTTACATTATAAACCGTCCTTGAGCAGCCGTCCAGCACACTGGAGTAGCTCGCCATTGCAATAAATCCAGATAAATCTCAACAAAATTCTTCACACGTAAATCTTTGAATTCAGTTCACTGACTACGACGTTATGGAAGCCTGATATCTGCACCATAAATAAGCTCATTGGGATCAAAATGGAAATCCGCTAAAGACTTACCGCGTTAATAAAGTTGCAAAGACTTTACTTGGAAACAATTGACTGCTTTTGCTTGTATTTCAGTATTATCCAACATCAATATTTGTCTTCCAAGAGAATGTGTCAAATCGGTTTAAACTCTTCATTACAGAACTTAAAAGGATCGCTTCTAAAACAACCATGGAATAAAAGGAAATACGTAACACTCTGCGAAGAGAAGATTCCTTGTTAAATAAATTGTATGTGCATACGGCGGAAACCCAAACTAATCGTTATATTTGTCTTTCTGAGTTGCATTATTTGAATGCATCTTTCGATTCTCGGAGAAAGAATAACAATACTTTTACGAGTCTGTCATCTCCTTCCCATAAAGACATGTGCTTCAGATACCACTGTACTGTATTTCTCATCTATCAATGTCTTCCTGTCACCCTAGACGCTCGTATTGTGACCTTGATCCTTCGTATTGGAGTCTGTATCAGGTAAACCTTGAAACCTCGCACAGAGATTTGAAACTTATAGGCTAACACTCTTCACGCTTGAATGAACGTCATACGTGGATCAGTACCAATACAAATCTTTGTTTGTGGCTGTCTCGGTTGATGCACTCTCAAGTCCTGGAAAAGACAAGGAATAAGTTTCAAAGACTATATCAGGTTGCTTAATACACTCTGAGTAACAGAAAATCATTCGCTCAACAAATTAATCAATAATGCAAGAAAGAAAATAGTCAATCAATTTTACGAGCAGATGAAAAATATTAAACAACTGTACCGTTACCAAAATGAGTTAAAGCGATGGACGTGGTCCTTGAGTTAGAAGTAATTGATAGTGACATGTGGTTACAATTGTTGAAAGAGGATGATTTGATAAAATAAATTGTTGAAAGAGGATGATTTGATAAACTGGTACAACGTTATTTTTAGTAGCGGTGCTGATAATTTTCATCATACCATCATCATCACTACTACTATAGTAGTGATGATGGTGAGGAAGATGAGGAGGAAAAGATGATGGATAATACTATTGATAATATTGTTTAGAGATAATATTATAAGAAATTGCATCAGTGACAATACGTAGGACGATTAAATATAACAAAAGGCACAACCTGTGAAGAGAGTATGTACATAAGAACATTGATCTCATATTCGTGTGGTAGTAATGACAACAACTCAACTAAATGCTGGGGAAAAAACACCTCATACTAATGTTGAGCTTTCTTTAAAGTTTCTTTGAAGAAGCCAGATATCTATATCGGTCGCAAATACCTCAGAATCGTACTGGAGCTCAAGAAAAGGTTTCTGCCAAAACATTGACGTATACGTATCGTTCGCTGTGTCATACGAAATTCATTTGTCAAACTCTTTTCTGTCCGCTTGCGTGAAGAAGATTATATTAGCACAACACCTGATAGGATCTTAATTGGAAACTTCTGCAGGAAGTGACGTAGATTGGAATAACCTGATTTGGAGGAATATCCACGCAGACAAAGAACTAGAAACATATTATTAATCTGCATGCGCTTGATGGTTAGTTCTTTTTCTTTTTTGTCCTCGACAGAAGGAAAGAAAGGAAGAAAAGAAAATGTTTAAGTTAATCAGCTTTTGTACCATCGTCTTTACGCAATTCGTATTGCCGTAATCACTAGCTCGTAAATAGTTCAAACGTTCCAGATGCAACCATTAACGTTTACAAATAGTTTTTTTTTTATTAAAACAAATACAAACTATACATCAAAGAGCAACTGTTTTTCCGAAAAGATGAAACAGTTGACACAAACAACATTATTTTTCAATAGTTTGACTCCTGTTAGGATCGACGATCATTGTTCACACCTAAAGTGGGTCAACTTCACTATTAACCATACCAGGTGTTGGATATTAAAATGACGGGATAATTACTGGATGCAGAAATTCCAGATTTACTGACTGGATATTTTCATTATTTGATCTGGAACTGTAGGCTACAGTAGGCCGACAAATGTTATTTAGCGTCGCATCACATAATAAGAAACATTAGCTATTTTACATCGTAAAAATATTGTGGTTGGGTAAATTTCTGTCAGTTATGAGACCGCTTCTGACCACGTTATTCTGTTAATTGAGGTGAGTTTATTTACTCCTGTAAGTTAACATTTAAACCACGCTTGTATAGGGTGGATTCCATGTTACATGTTAATCGTCCAGCCCACCCCACCCCACGCCCACCCCACTCACATCCGCTATCAATTGACCAATACTGTTAGTTTAATTTGTTGTTGTTTTCGTTGTTTTTTGGAGGTTTTGGTCCATTTTTCACCGCATGAGATAATGTACATGGCATAACAAACCCTTGTTGGGTAAACTGACAACATTCAGATCGATTAAAAAAATGGCCGCCAAAATCTTGTGAAAGTAAAAACACAAAGTTTCAGATAGCGTTGTGAGGAGAATTCTCACGTTTGCAACCATAGCAGCAAAGTGAATAATGAACTTGAATTTTATGGACTTAACTGGACCAATCAGACTCGCATAATGTGTTATGTTAATATATCGTTATATCAAAAATATTAAAGTGCACAAACTTAACTAAAGTATACCGACTATGTGATAAAAATGCTTATACAATTGTATTGCTAGTAATTATAGTCATACGTTTCAAATCTTCTACGATCTTACGACCTGCCATAAATCAACCGCGAGGTTTCTGTTGCGAATATCCGATCCGTTCTCAGTAGCTGTGTTAATGAAAAATATTCACTCACCAAAGAACGTTGTCTTTTTGTACTTGATAATAGGAGTCTATGATCTTCCACCTGTGTAAATTTGATAAATATTTTAAATACTTATTCAGCTATTTGTTATGGACAAATGCTGACATAGCATTCCCTCCCCCCCCCCAAATTTAAACATGACTCTTTCTTGAGGGTACTGCACGTGACAGTATAATGTCCTATATTTTTTAGTGACATTGGATTGCTTGGGACGTTAATTACGTAAAATTATCAATTTTCAAAAAGCTAAATTCCGCAACATTTTCCAAGCGATCAACTTTAAAGGTTAATTATGTGGGTTCAAGCTTATTGTAACCCAAAATCCCGTCCTTATTATACGTTTCTATAGCACCGTATAAGAATAATTGCATTTAAAAGAATGACAATCACAAATATCAGCGAAAGTATTATCTGCCGTTGATATGAATGCACTAGGACTCATCAGTTCAACAAAGAACTTCCTAACGTAGAGAATATTGTATGCAATTTACGATAGGCTGTTAGGTGCATGCAAATGCGGAAGTTCGATCTCTTTGTATTTTCGACGATTTTATTATTATAAAAGCCATATTGAGAATATAAATACAATAGTTAAGTCGAAATTATAGACAATATTTCTTCGAAAAGAAACTTCAGTTCTGTAAATTGGTATATCGAGGAACCCGCGACCTTTACAATGTTATCTCTTTTATGAAAAATATATTTTCTCTACGTTCTGCATGATATTTGTTGGTTCTTTCCTCTGATAAATCTACTAAGCAAAGTTTTACTGTTTTATATATATATATATATATATATATATATATATATATATATATATATATATATATATATATATATATATATATATATATATATATATATATATATATATATATATATATATAAAGCAAAGTTTTACTCAAGATATATGCTTGCAGTTATAAGTGCTGTACTCTATGAACGGGAACGACTTATTTTTCAATATCATTCTCCTTGTTCCTCTCTCTCTCTCTCTCTCTCTCTCTCATTTTACCCCGATGATTTCATGAATTATATGACTGTCGTTTAAAAATATTGCTGATGATATGACCGCTTCGAATATATTTGTAAAATATATAAATAACAATTAGGCCTACTGTGAAAAATCATGATAATAATTCTCCGTTTGACACAATGTAATCAATAGTTCCTTAAAATTGCGCCTTTTCCATCTTTTAATAGAAATTTAATGAAAGTAAACATTTGTTGATTTTTTTTTTGTCACATATTGTAGCCGGATACTGTACAAAATCAGTGGTAGCCGGATACTTACCATATTAGTGGTTTTTGTTCTAAACAATTGTGCTGTCGATAATCTTGTACAAAAGTGGATGATCAGCTAAAACTAACGTTACACATAGCAACAAACCTAAACTTCAGACAAGCAACCTAATGCAGCCGTTAATTTTAAACAATCTTACAATCAATTCATTTTCAACGGTGAAATTTTGGAAATTTAGTTGTTGATGTAATATTTTCCCAGTGAAAAGGATTTTTAATCTTCGCACGTTGTTGAACAAAAACATTACATATAGTGTTTATACTTTGAGATTGTCACCATAACTGAGCATTAAACATATTTTGCTTCAAAACTTGTCGCTTATAATAACTGTGTGCATCCGTCACCATCAAAAGAAAATTAAAAACCAAATTCACGCATAGAAAAAAAGGAGTGCTGAAAACACTGTTGTAAATTGTGCATGCCAAACATTATCCTTGATTTCCTATACCATTCATTTTAAGGCAAAAAACGGCCACTCATAAAAGGCCTCCAGACACTTGATGCCAGTAGTCTAAGGGGTAAATTTTGCAAACACAATGATTTGAGTGCAAGCAATGAATGTGCGCTATTTCTAGCACACACAGTACGAGATATATGAAAAATCACCACATAACCGCTGTGCGTCGTTCTAATATATTTCCGTGGCACATTCATCGTGTATTTCCCGATCGAGTTTCCCAGACGTTAATTGGAAATGCACGTGGTTATCGTTAGCCATCGTATGCTAATTTGTAGCCGCCGATTAGAAGAGATGATACCCATTTGCACTCTATTATTCCGTCGGCTCTTCTTTGTACAACATCGATTTGATAGCATGACTGTTTCAGTTAAAAATTAGTATTTGATATCCAAATCTTGAAAGGATCGCCTAATATTTACGTATTACTTTAAAATAAAGCCAATATTTGAAATATGAGTCTTTTTCCCATATCGGTCAATGTAATTTTTAAAATAAAACATTATGTATAGACAGAATTTGCATGAATCTTATAATATAACCAGACTGAATTAACATAGACAGAGTCTTTAAATAAATAAATATATATATATATATATATATATATATATATATATATATATATATATATATATATATATATATATATATATATATATATATATATATATATATATATATATATATATATATATATATGTTTGTGTGTGGGTGTGTCTGTGTGTGGGTGTGTGTTCTTATCTATTGATAATTTCTATTTCTATACATTCCTATTCATTTGGCTTATTAGTTTGGATGAATGTAATGTAGTGATGACTATTCCTTTGGTAATCGTTGCCTTATCATTTCGATGCGAGTCAGACACTGGTTTTAAGATTAAGAAAATGTGTTAAAAAATACACTTGGTGGTCTTGGTATTGTGTTTTACAAATTTCTTTAATAAATGAACAACCATGTAAATGGTCCGTGTTCTCATCACTGATAATTAATATTTCATTTTCTATATCCTAGAAACGATTTTGTGGTTTCCATGTAAATTGGTATCACTACCTACCATTTTCCATTCAGAAATCAAACTCAGAAACAATAACAAAAACAAGAATGTGAACACTGACACCTATTACAACAAACATATATCTTCACTTAATATCATTACTTCGAGGCAAAGCCCGAAAACATTTAAGAATAACCCTAAAACCACTTAAGAATAGCCCTAAACACACTTAAGAATAGACAGAAAACCTTTAAGAATAGCCCTAAAACCCTTAAGAATAACCATGAAATATGAGAGATGATTCTCATAAAGCCTGTTTTTGTTATCTTTTTATCCGATAAAATAAAAAATAGAAAGCGTACGCCTTTCAACAGCGATGCATCATTAGCCCTGCATTTTTATAGCACTACTTTATTCTTTTTCTGTTACAAATAACATCGTCATGGTTGACAATTTAAACGACATTTTCAAAAGGCATATATTGTCCCAATAAAGAATTTTTTCTGAATATATTATTGGTGATTTTGATTAACAATACTGTTGGTCGAAGTTATTGAAAAATCCTAAAGGAAACAATTAAAAAAATAGCAATTGATGAATCGTTTCATTCAATACCAGAAACGGCTCCCCAACCAACCACACACCCTGCAAAAGTTCGTCATGAAGGCTTATGAAAGAGTTTTTTTTTGCTAACTACAAATTACAGTTTGTACCTCTGCCACCACCAGCATCATCAACACTCCTGCCACCCTTACTAGTAAAACTATTGATACTATTGTTTTATTCTAGAGGAAAGGTGTGATAACCACTGGAGCAAGAGGATGGTAAGATCCCATTATAACTTGGGGGGAATGCTCAAAAGAGTGCGCAGAAAATGCGTCAGACGGTATTTTAAAGGTCCGAAGAATTAAGATTTTAGCTTGTCTTTGTAAACGAAATGGAAACATTAAAGTCTCATTTCGAAAATGTTCCTTTAAAAGTTCATTCCAAGAAAATATAACATTGAACTTGGAGGAAAAAAATGAAAACATTTTGGACAAAAGAAGTGCAACATACTAACCTGGAAAAGCACTTTGTCCTGCATATTCCGAGCTCAATCTGTGGTCCGGATACCTGAATTTTGAATCAGATGCTTTTCCATAATCACTTTGTCCTGACAAACTTCCGGGAAAATGTCCGGATCTCACAGAGGACTGTAAAAGTAGAGATCCGATGTTGGAATTATATCTGTTAGCACTGACAGAAGAGTAGGGGAAGTCATAATGCATGGGTCGGTGGTGGAAAGTGTGCGACTGAGAGGAGAGCCTGGAAAACCATGGATCTTGCAGTCCGGAGAATCCGGGAAGAGACGACGGGGTGTAATGTCCGGTGGGAAACTGGAAATCTGAATACAACGATCCATGGGAATAATAGTTACTATTCCAGAAAGAAGGGGGGAATTTCCTCTGTGACATCAAAGTGGGATCTGAAATGTGATATACTGTATAATAATGTTATGAAAAACGAACCTTTATTCATTTTACAGTGGAAGCCATGTTGATACTTATTCAGAGTTAGTGACTTAGGATATAGTAATGTGATAACTGAAATCAGATTATTTAATTAGTTTTTGTCAGTATGTATGTTATATTTTGTTTTGGTTTTTGGTGTGTGTGTGTGTGTGTGTGTGTGTGTGTGTGTGTGTGTGTGTGTGTTTGTGTGTGTGTGTTTGTGTGTGTGTGTTTTAAGTTTGTTACAACAAGCTGTGAGAAAATTTAACCGCTCGGTCAAGTAAAGCCCCTGGCTTGTAACAATATTTATCACCTTGAACACTGAGCCTGGTTATTCTTCTTTTAAGTTTTAATACACGTGCTAATGAGTGAGGATGGGATCATTTTTTTTTCCAGCTTCTTTTCACTAGAAAGATGTATATTTCTACAAAACATCAAAATATAGCACCGACCTAAAAATGGTCACAGCACCAGTTAAGGACATAAATCGAATGATTTTAATAACAATAATGACAACAATGGCATCAACAATAACTAAGCAGCCTAAATAGCATAACAACACCATCAACAGCAGGAAACATCACATCCATCACCAACTACAACAACAATAATAATAATAATAATAATAATAATAATAATAATAATAATAATAATAATAATAATAATAATATCATCACTATTATTATTATTATTATCATTATTATTATTATTATTATTATTATTATTATTATTATTATTAGGAGGAGGAGGAGGAGGAGGAGGAGGCAAAGCACTCAGTCATAATGATTTGAACCGTAAAGTGAAGGGCACACGTTCTATTAAATAAGTCTTCTTTTTTTTACATAAACGATTATCTCTTTGGTTGTAGATATTTCAATTAATTCAAGAACTAAACAGTTCATGAGGATTTATTAACATTAAGGTCATGAAATAAAACTCAAATAGCTCGAGTGAAATTTAAATCTCAAACATAACATCTTCATTCAAATCCATTTGATAACCATTTCTCTTTTCAAGAGAGCCATCAGACGATGAAATTGACGACAACAATTATGATGAGGAGGAACACTTCAAGTACTGGAATTCATTTATTTTTCCTTCTTCCTAGATTATATTAATACTAAATTTTGAAATAGTATCCCATTTGCAATTATGTATCGCGAATTATTATCAATTTTTGTGGTACCCATTTATGTAGAGATAGTAAATGATGACTATTAATTCCGTGTGTGGAGATGTACAATGCAGGAAAAGCGTAGATCGTGCGTGAAACGCGTAGTGAAGACTGTCCTAACGTGTAGTTTCAAAAATCATTCTGTAATTTAGTTTTAATTATACAAATGAATATACGAACAGATGTACATACTTAGAACAAGCAATTGTAAACACATAGAAGCTGAGTCGAATTGTTCACTTATTGACAGGGAAATTCCAGCTAAACTCTAAAATAGCTCTCTCTCTCTCTCGCTCTCTCTCTCTCTCTCATTTCAAGAGGTTACTGACGTAGATTCGGGGCGTAAAGTGGAGCTGTTATCGCTGAACGCAGAATGTCGTCGGCCCAAGATGAACGTGAATTTAGGTATTTTGGTTCGGTTTGAGCAAAATCATTGTTAAAATAGTGAATACTGTTTTAAAAGTATTTGCTCATTATCAATGACTCTAACAAAGGCCAATAATATGTGAAAGCACTCAAAACTGCAAATAGAAATTTTCTTTTTTTAGGCACAAAACTACGGGCAGAACCTCTTTAATGTCCGCTCAATTGAAATCTAATTAAATTTATTGAATATTGCCTAATTAAACTAAATAATCCATTTTGAACAACAATAAACATTTGTATTCAAATAAGAAATATTATATTATCTAAATCATCATTTTATTATTACCTAGAAATATCAATCCATCGTATAAAGGAGTTCTTTAGATCACAACCAAACTAGCGTAATAAATTTGTCCTGCACTATTTGATATTTTCAAAAGCACCCAAAAGTATATACTGAATCATCAAATGTTATTTCCTAGAATTCCGCTGATGTTTCATTACAACGAAATATAACTGACTGGTCAAAAATAAAGTGGCTCTATAAGGAGCTAAAAGTCCTGTCTTAGTTGTTAACTACATGGTGCTAACATTTTCTAACAGATGAATACAAAATCTTAATTGTTTAGGGCACGAGTCACTTTTCTCTTTCTATTATTACTATCAATCTACGACAAAGCTAATAAAAGATTAAAGGTTTTCAAAATAAAATCCAAGCAAGAACAATGTAAAATGTGCAGCATGATTTTTAAAAAAAAAACGAATGGAAACAAACTATTTTTAACATATGTTTTTCTTAATTCGTTGTCATTATTTTTGTGTAAAACATTCATGCTTACAGTTAAATTATTTGTAGTTTTCAGCAAAGAATTAAGCGATGATATTAAGAAAGAAAACGAGAGAACAAGAACCGTTGATGATTAATGGATAATGAATTAATGAAATTTCCCAATAAATTCCTTATTAAGATATGAAATGCATTTATTTTGTTGCATAACGTTAGAAAGATTGCTCAATTTTTTCTTAATAGTCAATTAGTTGTTTTTTAAAAATCATTATACGGATAAAACTGTTTTAAGAGAGAGAGAGAGAGAGAGAGAGAGAGAGAGAATCCCATGCACAATTTACCAATTTTTTATATCTATGTATGGTCCAATGAAAAGAATGGATATAATATGGAATAGATTCGTTGGTAAGACAAAAGTTGCGTATCGAACAAATGTTAAATATGTTTCCTCATTAAATTCGAAATATCTTCTATAGAAAGAGATAAAATATCACTTTATCTTGTGATGGTTATTTTTACAAGAGTTCTCTTCGGTTAAGGATGTTTACATAAAACTTTGTTTTAAGTATCAGTTAGGTTTCTTTATACTTTATATTTGCGTATTCCGAAGTTTACGCTATTCACTCCAATTCTTTCTTTTATCAATTTTAGAATTCGTGCATTTTTGAGTATTTTAAATATTATTCATTAGTTTCTAACGTGATACTCCTCTTAAAACTTGTCTTTTATCATTCAAACCTACTCAGAATAATGGGATAATGTAAGAAATAATTAAATATTGCTAGGAATAATTGAAATTGAAATGAAAGAAAAAACCTATTCCTGGAACGATATTCATACATCATTTGTATCTTTACTGCTGTTCCTACGGAGACCAAAACTTCAGACTTATAAATACATTAAAATAAAGCCAATGAATAGAAAGAAATATATTCACAAGGTTGATTAAATTAAGGCACCATGTTTTTCTCAGTCTTTTCACTCGACACATGGCACCGAGCCGTGACCCGCTTTTTCGTGAGAAACTTATTTGCATCATAAAAATCCAGAAAGGGTCCGACGGTTAATTATTTAAATCAAAGGTCTTACATTATGTTCGGTGGCGGCAAATTGAGTTACAATATTAATTGATGACAAGTTGGTTGATCTTGTTACATTGTAATAAGGTTTTAGCAGCCTCGGGGGAAAACAGCTTCCATTAACACACATTTTAATGATTTAGTAGCGTTAGCCGCAATTCACGGCCGTGTCATATAGCTGAAAATTAGAACAAGCCAATAAAATAAGATGTATGTATGTTTTCTCACGATGGGGGTTCGTAGAAGTCCCTAACGGGATTTTGTGCAATTTCTCTGTAGACTAATTACTTTCTCTCGAGAAAGTTTGAGGATAGTAACTTGCTTATTAATTTCAACGAGAAAAAAATAAAATCTGGCATTTGTCAAGTTCAATTTTACTTATTGAAAGCAGATCTCATGTGGAGAATCCTATTAGAATTTACCCCACTTAATTATAGCAGTACGTCTTGGCCTGAAAATTTAACGGAGTAATAATTTTGTTTTAGAATATTACTTTACAATTATGCACTTAATTTGCAAAATAGTAAATACATGACATTTCTAAGCCCTATTAATGAATTTAAAAAAATCAAAACAACGGAAATGTGTACGCTGAAAGGTATATGATATCGTTAAAAAAAATCATTAACACGACTGGAAGAAATAACAAGTACGATTCAGATAATACAAAAATAAATCTATATGGAGAGTCAAAAAATTTAATTAATATATTTTCATACTTCAAATGATAATTACTAACGAAGAGGTCTAAACTTATTTTTAATGACACAGATGGAATACAATAGTTAACCTGATGAAAATAAGGAAGTAAATATATGAAAGTAAATTTAAGGGCTCGCTTAAATATGTAACAATTATCGATAACCAATAAAAACAAATTGACAGTATGGTTTCAGCAGTTGTTTGTTGCTGTAGCTATTTTTTTAATGTTCTACTTCGTCTTGATGATGATGATGATGATGATGATGATTACTACGACTGCTACTCTTCTTCTTCTTCTTCTTCTTCTTCTTATTATTATTATTATTATTATTACACTGACTAACCAGTCATAATAGTTTTAGTGCGTGCAATCTTTGATTATCAAGATGTGAGGATTAAACCGGTAGCTGTATAGGAATGGTGGGAGGGGGTGTCGAAGAACTGGGGAGTCTATGTGCAAGGGTAACTTTGATCTGTAAGTGTTAAGTCTAGATAATATTTAATAATGCTTTATTATTATTATTAGTAGTAGTAGTAGTAATATTAGTAGTAGCAGTAGTGAATTAGTGGTAATACAGATAGTTATGATATTTTTTTGTAAAAGAAATAGATTCTTTATCCGATAGTATTTGTCTGATGCTAACAATGAAACGGAATTTACTCTTTCATATCTGATTGTAGGGTTAAATTAAACTTTGTAATAAATTCATGCTCGTTAGCAGCAAGTGAGCTGTGACAGAGTTACCCACTTTATATTAATTTGCCTGTGATAGATTTTGAAGTAGGTAAAGTCTTGTAAACATGCTTCTTATCTCTCCTCAGAAGTATCAGCTACTGTTTCTCCCCGGGTTTCTGTAACAAATCTGTGCTCTGAAACTCAGCCTCCCATGGGTTTTTAATGTTCACGAGATAAGTTGCTTTTTGCCTTTTATATGCGACCGGTTACAAGGCTAACAGTTTAATTGAATCTACAAGTGTCTCCACTTACAGATAAGTTGAATAAATATGCAATGGTGTCTTCTGCTTCTAGAACAGAACAGTTTGAAATGTTTGTCTTAAAAAATGTGTTGATGCTTATTGGACGTGAAATATTGACTCGTACGTTTTGCTCTACTGGTGTATTGTATAATTTAAATTTGATTTCCTTTAAAATCAAAACATATTTTACTAAATTTTATACAAATATTCCAATAATTTATTTGCAAAGAAGCATAACAAATTGGCGCAACTAGAAACGGCAGTGCTATTTAGAAGAAATGTCGAAATCTAAGCTATTTTACTTTAACATCACGTCCACGATATATTACATTTATTTTCAGTGCATGCAACGTAAGCTCCAGTCAGCAACAATTCAAGGAAAAATAATATATTTTATTAGTTTATTTATTTATTTTCTTTATTTTATTTCATATTTGTTATAATGTGTTGTGTATTTTGAGTTACAGTTTTAATTGTGGGTTGTCACACGTACAAGGAAATACACCCAATCACGTAGTCTCCTGGAATATGAATTCAGTCAAAGGCTACGCAAAACAAACAAAGGAACAGATAATCAGAATAACCAAGAGAGACAGACAAAACAAAGTAAATCATCAATAAGTAAATACACACACACATTCATATATATATATATATATATATATATATATATATATATATATATATATATATATATATATATATATATATATATATATATATATATATATATATATATATATATATATATATATATGCATGCATACATACACACAAATATACATACATACATACATACATACATACATACATACATACATACATACATACATACATACATAAACAATGTGGTTATAATTTTGTGTGTGTGTGTGTGTGTGAGAGAGAGAGAGAGAGAGAGAGAGACAGAGACAGAGACAGAGAGAGAGAGACAGAGAGAGAAGTTACTTACCTTTTGACGCAAGTTTGCTGCCTTGGTTTTCAGGACTGTAACTGCTGGGTTGGCTTAAGGCCCGCGAGAAATGTTCGTCCACTACTGATGATATATCCCCTGTGTAGTAGGTGAACAACACGCAATTAGCGGATAGATACTGGGTATCCTTCGGTTGTTCCACTTTGTCCTCGTCCTTAAGACCTAAGAGGCCGGCCCCTGGGTGGTGCAACAGACTGCTGGAATGGGGCGGGTATATCCCTAGGTCCAGAGGCTCTTGACTCTTTGGAAGACATAATGACTGCAAGAAAGAACCACATTTTCGATTATCACGTATCCAGAGAATATTCAACATGGAAGAGAAGCAATATAAGCGTAGAGTAAGGTCCAGTACAATTAAATCAGAGTTTTAGAAGTGGAATGAACCATTATATTAAATGTTTTCAAGAGATGCAGAAAACTCTTTGCTATTTCCTACACAGTGTATTTTTGCTTTTCTTGTTGCGGTGTCCACCATATAGATTATGTATTCAAGCTAGCATCAGAATTAACACAACTTGTGAAAATCAAGGAAAAACATGTAGCAATTCCGTCTACAAAATATCCAACTCTACTGATACCAATTTTATGCATACGGTACTCGACAACGAACTCTGGAAAGTAATGTCTTGAAAGAAAAGTTGCTGATGACAATCTCAAGATTAAATGCCAAATGACGTGCCTGGCCAAGAATGTCAATAACTAAACAGAAAAATAGTTTTGGAGGAAAAGAGCCCAGAAAATGTTTAAAAGTGTGTGGTAGTATCCAAAATATTTGGACAAAAGAGTCCTCACATTCCTAGAATCTTGGAATTTGGAATATAGTTGGAATAAGAATGTGCATCGGTAATAGTAGATATGCGACTTACGTTTGGCGTGTCAAGTATTCAATAGGAACATAACAATGACTTCTAATAGGTTTTCTTTAGATTACACACAAGCTTGACCAATTGATTGGCATTCAATGAATTCCTATCAACAATAGACAACAATACGAATATGATACTTATTCCAGCATGAAAATTACTTTGCCGATCCTAAGAGAAAAACTGATTTACCTGGAATGGTTCGCTACTCCTTTGATATCCGAAGCTTGAAGCGTACGGTTGGTACATTACATCAACACTCATCCCGACTGGAACTCCAAGTACTCAAAACCTTCAATTCGGAAGAAATTCTTACCACAAGATAATTCTTATCTCTTGGACACAAATGAATATATTTGGAATTCCCGGAGGCGGAGCCAAGATTGCTTTCAGAGTGTGTGGGATGCAGCTGTTCAGCTCGGTGCCGTCAATCATAATTTTGGGCAGCCTTCGTTCCCATGTTCAGCATCCCAAACACTGGAACCACTCTGAGAGTAAACAACACTAAGCCAATAGGTAAAGATCTCCTGATGGTAACTCATGAAGGGGGTTAGTTCTTTTAATTAATGAAAACATTTGTGACAATCAATAAACAATGTAGATGAAATTATCCAGTCATGCTGTCGTACAGAGAACATGCATAAATTAAAATGACATTAATATTTCTATATTAAAACACAGCATTGTTCGCTAAAAGCCATTTTGGAACCTTCTGATATACAAATGATAAAATGACGAATAATATTTGCGTTGTATGATATATGTAAAGAGCAATTCAAAATGGGTACGTGCCGCAATTCGATGTACAAAAAAGAAAAATGGGTTTCATTCACTGGATTTCAAAATATTCATATTTTCCTTACAATCACCAATGATCCTCTGGAATCTGAATATTGAGTACAAAATAAATAAATAAATGCAAATAGGATTTAATATATAATCAGATATAAAAAAGATTTATGGTATATTCAAAGCAGGAGTCGAACACGTGTCACGAGTGACGACGCCTTTCGCATGTCTCCTAGACCTTATGCACCGTTGCCTTAACCGACAGGTCGATGCCTTAACCCACACGGCAGCGCCTTAACACCCACGGCAGTGCCCGAGCCCCCACGGCAGTACCCTAACCCACAAGGCAGTACTCTCATTCTGCAACTTCTTTGAATACATTTATTGATACTCGGTTGAGTACAGAATTGATTCGAAGTTTTCAGAACTTATGACCGATCCAAACTGATATTTGTTTGGTTTACATCAGTGTAACAATTTATATTAAAGATGAATTCCACGACGACAGCCACTTATCTCTTACATGCAAACATATTCCTAAAACCTAATTTAATCGTAGCCTTTGTACGTGCTGATGGTGAAATTTATATTTATTGCCCTGCGAGTAAAATATTTGCTTCAATTTCTTTCAAAAAATATAAGATTTTAACTTTATTAAAACTTTAGTTAAAAGATGGAATTGTTTAGTTTGTTTTGTCCTTTTGCTAGCAATAGTAATAAACATTATTAAACGTTTTGAGAATTTAATACTCTGGTTAAACAATAGCGAGTACCTACCTTTAGACGTAAGTCTTTTGCCGATATGTACTTTACTTTAGGAAACTGTATCGATCAATGCACTAATTGTAAAATCAGTGCTAATTCCTCGTCCATTATTATCCATTTGCGTCCACGCGTTAAGTTTATCGCCAAGAAGAATACGTAACATGATCGTCAGCAACAGGTTCGATGGACTCAGCATCAAGCAGAATTGCGTGAAATGGACATCCATGTAATGTATGGCAGCAAGTGAGAGGTGACTGGCATAATTACTTTTGTTTGAACAGCATTAGTGATTAATGAAGATTAAGAGAGTTCATTTGATCATGGAAACAGTTCAGCGTTGGACCATGGTGGAACTGTATTATCTGTTACATAGTCCCGACACGCTCTACATGTATAACATACTCAGTTATGATGATTAAGGAAAAGACGAAGAAAAAAAAAAGAAGTTTTACTTAAAACCAGTCTTTTATGATATTGTTGAAGACATTCAATGCATTGTAATATCGAACTTTACTTGGTCATAGTATTGCTTAGGAAAATGAGGGCAACAATTGCCACTGATTAACGGTACACAGTGATTTGTTTAAATTATTGAGGAATAAATCTAACAAACGTACATTTTGTACAAATCATTAAGGCAATCAATCATTTTGATAAAGGTTCTAAACAATACTAAAACTAGTATAACTGCTATTGAAAATAGCAAGTTTGTTTTAAACGTAAACAAAGTAAACTAGATACGATAACAGGAAGGAAACTAGATATGATAACAGTACGGAAACTAGATAAGATAACAGTAAGGAAACTAGATAACAGTACGGAAACTAGAAAAGATAACAGTAAAGAAACTAGATATGATAACAGTACGGAAACTAGATACGATAACAGTAAGGAAACTAGATATGATAACAGTACAGAAACTAGATAAGATAACAGTACGGAAACTATATAAGATAACAGTAAGGAAACTAGATAAGATAACAGTAAGGAAACAATACAACTGTAGTTGTTCAGAAGTATCTAGAAAAGAGAAAGTTATTTCATATCTAACAAGACGGTTTTACCAATATAAACGATAATATTTCATGAAAGAATTTTTTTTCCAAAAGGCAATAAAGTCATGTTTGCATCGAAAAAAAGAATTCGCAGTCTGCAAAAGATATGCATTGGCACCAAACTCTTTCGAATAGAATATTTCTAAAGAAAGAAAAAGAAATTCCCTTGCACTTTTAAGAACTCGAGAAGTGATTTCTTTCAGGCGGGGAAGATTTATTAAATGCGTTATGCTTTCAGGCAAATATATACATGATGAGTAAGAGCTATTAATAATAAAGTGAAACAATTCAAAATGGAAAAATACGGATCAACATTGCACAAAGGAGCCGATGTAATTTTCATATTGTGATAATCTACACATTTAGGATGATTTAAGTTTTTGTTTGTTTATTGTTAAAGATTACAAATTCACCTTCACCTTTCATTTTCAATAATTAATCCGGCAGTTTCTTTTATAAAAGCTTTCATTTTAATAGATAGGAATGAAATACCGCGAAACTTCTTTAAATCGAAACTTCACTGAACCGAAATAAGTTTGAAACTGAAATAGTTTTCTGGTGTTAGATTTTTCTTTCTCTAATTTCAGTAAAAAAATAAAATAGAAAGATTCAATACATCGAAATCACTTATTTGTGGAAACCAGAAACAGAATTTGGCTCCCATTTATTTTTACACTATCATATACGCCAAAATAAAAATATTCATAGCGGGACCAGTTAAAGACCAAATGCATTTTCACGACGAGAAAGATAATTTGTGTCTCAAAGCGTATTTGAATGATCACTTTTAAAAAGATTGTACTAAAGAAGTCGTTCATATAGAGGGAGAATGGACACTTGGAATGAAAGACTACCCGTGCTAAATGATTACCTGCCCCTTTTAAAAATAGTTTCTTCATTTTAAAGGACATGATGGTCCTTCAAACAGAAATAAAATGCGTGGATTTTTATCCTATTTAATTGGATATTTTTCATTTGGCAAACATGTTTGATTTATGTGTATTTGATGTCTGAGGCAAGTTTCGCTCAATATTAAATTTTATTAAATAATATTTACTAAAAATAATGTTTTAGCGTTCTTTACTGTAACCATTCGAAATAACAAGTAATCAATCAATTACGGGTTACTTTAATAGTTGTTGCGTTATGCTCCCTTATTAAAAAAACGCGTAAAACTAAAATGGAGCATTCACTTTAATTTATATATAATTATAGTCGACTCCTTTTCGTTTTTTGATTTCATCTAGTCGTCTCACGAGATATTTGCCGACACACAGAAGCATGAAAGACAGACTTTTCCCTCGCGGGATTGTCGTCAAATCTATACCTCACCATACTCACTATATCTGTATTTATACATCAAAGATGGGAAACTGATCAAAACTGGAAATTAATAATGATCTAGTCTCTCTTATCTCAACTATAAGAAAAGCAACCAGTGGCCCATAAATCCTATTAAGCGACACACAGGGTCCCATCAGAAAATTTAGTCAAGGCAAATATAATTAAGTGAGTAGTTTTAATACTTTGCGTAGCACTTAAAAGTCCGATAAATACAATAAAACTTAATGCAGCGTCTGAATGGGGAAGGGGTGGGATTTCCCCGATATTACTTTCAGTGATGTTCCATCTGCAATATTGACTTCATTAGCATGTCTTCTTTGAAATTTAAGCGTAAAAGCCAACAAAACCAGGTACAAAAGTATCATAAAAATGCAGGTTATTTCGTTGAAATCTATATAGTGTGTGACTTAAATAAACCGAGCAAATAAAACAATGCATACAAATGTGCCAGAAACATTAGTAGTAATAGAAAAAACGTAGAGCCACTATCCAAACGTTTAAATCCAAACTGAAATTAAGACAACAGTATTGAAAATTGCGGGACATACATTCAGACATTTACTTGGAAGATGGATATTATATCGTTGCTATTATATTTGTGGTGTGTATGAGCAGAGGCTAGAAGCCATAGATCTAGTTTAAAACTGAGCGTTAAATTTCAATGTTCTTTTACACTTATGATGGAATTAATGCTTAGCAAATTGCAGCTTTAAAAATTTGAATACACAGCCAGCAAATTCATTCTTTTTGAGGCTGCTGCCTCAAGTGTGGGAAAATCCCCACTCTTGCCAACAAAAGTCGAAGAACATAAAAAGCTTCCATCCTTAAAGACAAATGCATTCCGTAGCATTAGAGATATGTCAACGATAGGGCATATCAAGCTGATCCACCATCGCAGAAAGCACCAGACTGCCCAATAAACATCACTGTGACAGACTTTTTTTGTTTATTGGTGTCAGAAGCGGGATTTGCGGCAGCGATGTTCAGAACGTTTGTTATCTCATAATCTAAAAAAATATTATTGTCAGTGTCAATCTGTTGTTGACTCGTTTTACTGTATTTCGTTTCTTTAAAAATATTAAACAATTTAAAAAAATGAATTATTTGAAAGATTTAAATATTGACATTTCGTATGAAACACCTATTTTTTAGATCTGGAACCATCTCTTACTTGTAGCAACAAACCGCAAATTTCTCAAGGTCAAAATATTGTTGTATGTTTTGAATGTCAATGCTTATTTACAAATGGATGAAAGTCAGACTTGCGTTTAATGAGACGCAGTTTGGCACATTTGCTAGAAGAAGAATGTGATCAGTCTATGTCCCTCAGCCATTATACTTTTAATTTCTGTTTTTAAACAGTATACAATGTTACGATACCAATTGTTTGCATATTCCGGCTTAACTGGAAATATGCCTTGTGCGTGTATTTAGATGCTTGAAAAGTTAATTCTGTCTGTCTATTTAAGCAAGCAAAGGACGGGTATTAACAGAGTTAATATATATATATATATATATATATATATATATATATATATATATATATATATATATATATATATATATAGTGAGGGAGAGAGACAGAGAGAGCTGTGCAAATTTTATAGACATGTTAACTCACTCTGTCCTTTCACATTAAATAGATTGCATATTACTGAACTATCTAAAGTTTTACAGAGAATTAGAAATGGCAGTTAGCTACATAAAATAATCAAACCACGATGCAATACATATATGCTAATCTGGAAATATAGCTTTGCACCATCCTTATTGCGACTTTCCATCCCTCTGACAAGGACTATACTTTATGAGAAAAACGTATGTGTGTGTGTAAGTGTCGTCTGCAGGCATTTTCTTTCGCTCTATTGGAACCTTTACCTTTCCACACTTTGTTAACCCCATTCATATTATCCACTGATTATATCTGATTCATTCTGTCTTCACCCTTGTTATTGTTAATCTTCTACATTTGTGTGGACACAAACTAAAAACTTGTTCATATTCTGGCAGTTGTTATCACCAATATTTTAATCAGTTCTTCTTGTTAATCCGATATCCTTGTTAATCAGATATCCTTGGCATTACGTCTAACTCATTTACTCAGCGATTGATGTTAACACCAGTAGTGTCCACACAATGAACAAATATGGCAGATTTACTTTTGAAATGCATTGGTGGGTGTATACGTAGGTATCTATGCAAAAATGTGCATATACGAAATAGTTTCAGTGACTATAACATGGTTTTCATATGCGTTCTAAGCTAACGTACTCAAAATATATTAGGCATATTCACCAAACTTTATACACAAATACGTTACAATCATCTTATACAAAATGTCTGGTCACGGTGACCTTCTTTCTGCTTTATATTTGTTTTCAACTTGCGCTCGTCTGTTTCGCAAGGCTGTGAGTTATATATATATATATATATATATATATATATATATATATATATATATATATATATATATATATATATATATATATATATATATATATATATATATATATATATATAATCATCTAAAACAAAATCAATAAAAGTAAGATTATGTTT